>OU911053.1:6349686-6882186 GCA_918358695.1 Melinaea menophilus ssp. n. AW-2005 | reverse complement strand
TAAAAAAAATAACCTCAAAACAATATTTGTTATTTAAATAAAGAATTGAGTTAAACAGTGAATATAACTAAATACAGATTATTTTCAGTATTAAGTTCTATAAAAACAAAACAGATGGCGCTGTAAATAAAATAATGAACTACAGCTACAGGTACAAATATAATGACAGTTGTAAAAAAAATTAAAACAATGAGTGCTTTAAAATAAGTTTAATATAAAAAGTTAATATAATCTCCTCACAGACAGAGTCCCTTGTGATGTGAACTCTCTAAATAGATCTTTGTATTCACACGTGATGTGGAAGGAAGTTAAATCATCCGTGGTTTAGAGATCCGTTATCTTTAACCTATTTATATATTTTATATTATCAATTTCAAATTCAAATTATCTTTATTCAAGTAGGCATTTACACGCACTTTTTATATCAATTATTACAATAAAAAAGGTCAGTGTAGTCAGTCCGTAAGTAAGCTACCACCGACTCGGAATGCTGTTGAGAAGAGCCGCCCAGAAACTCAACAGTTGCTCTTTTCAAAAGAAATATAACAATCTTTGGTGATGTATATTATAATATAAATACTGCAAATTAAAATGAGTCAAATAAGTACTTCGATATAAACCTGTAAAGACTCAAACTTGAAAATTTATTACATTTTGAGACACTTTTATTCTTCATCACGTAAATAAAGTCAAAATCGATGTTATTTTTAATTATATATAATTATATAACATCTGTCTGTCCGTACAAAATATGACAAACACAATATATTTGTAACTATTTTAATTCATCATCTTCCTGAAGTCCCACTTTTGTGGTCGGCGCAGTCTCTTTTCCTTCCATACTCTCCTGTTACTCGTCATCTCTTTACACATTCCCTTCTTCTCCATATCATCTTTCACGCTATCCATCCTTTCGTCGCCCCCCTCTACTACCATTTATAACTATTTTAATTTTATTTATAAAAATATTTGATCTTTTCAATTAAAACATCACAAATTCACGTTCACGGAAACTAAAATATAATAGTTCTTACGTAATACGTAAGTCGTGTTTTGAAACTAAATAATAGTATTACGTGGATTGAAAATTATTTACGTAACTGTAGAAATAACTTATTTTATGAGTAATTTTGCTTATTTCAAATAAGTATTATTTTATTTTACTTATTGAGCGGAGCGTTTTACTGGAGACTTTTACATTCTTTGTCACGAATTGGCTCGAAAACTATGTGACAGAAAATTATGAAACTTTGCAATCAAAAAGACAGTTATAAGGTGATGGTTTAAAAAAATTTTTTTTTTTATTCCCTGTCCAAAAACTGATACCCCATTGAAGTCAATGGGAAACGATGAGTCAATACACTGGGTTCGCTTCGCTCAATATGCAAACGGCACCCGAGATTTTGCGAGCGCAGCGAGTCGAAATGAGGGTTTGTTGGCGCCCCTAGTTTTCAAATAAACCGTCAAACAAATGTCTTTTAATTTTATTATTTCTAATTGGTATATTTTTCCTGTTTGTTTAATAAATATTATACTAAACAATGATAATGTTTAAGTGATATATATTATATAAGTGTGTCTGTCTTTTGATATTGAGACCTAATTCATTAATACGTATTTCCGTAAAAGAGAATTATTAATAGTACCAACAAAGTAACAATTATAGATTCAAATCTTAGGTCAAATTCAATACAAGGTTAACAAAAATCGATAATATTCTAATTATAGAACGCATCCCGAAACAACACTATCGATAATTTAAAAATATCCATAGGTCAGGGGTCTCTTGATAACAGCTTTAAGGAACCCGCTTAACTATATATATATATAGTTTGTAAGTTTGTATGTAAGAGGCTTTACTGAGAATTGACCTTTTGGGTCGAATGTCCCGTTAAAATACCTTTCTTCGATATCAAATTTGTATAAAATTACATGATAATTTGTATAGATTTACGGACTGAATCACGAAGGAAAGGTGCTTATATATATATATATATAGTTAGATATCTTTGTAGACATAAAGCGTAGTATTCATTAATGTATCTACACACATCTAGATGGTTTAATGTGTTTAAAACTAATAATACTGAAAATGTATATATATTTTTTTATGTATTTAATACAATGTCGATAAATAAGTTGCATAGGGATTGTAATTTCGACAATTACCTATGTAGTCTTTGCTTTATGTCAAAATTTTTGAGTTTCCTATGTAACCTATGCTTTATGTTGAAAGTTTCGACAATCTTTAGCTGCCATATACATATATAATATTAAATATTTAATTATCAATAGAATTTAAATATTAGACTTATCATTCACTGTCGTTATAAGTTATAATAAATAAATTAACAAGATTACGTGTATAACCATATAAGTGTAAAATGAAATAATCTGATTTATACACAGATAAATTTTATATATACATATAACTAGAACAGCACCGGCTTCGGGTGCAACGAACTATTTGACAGAGGAAATGTGAAACTAAAGAACGTATAAAATTTTTATACAAACATTTAAAGTGAATTTAAAAAAAATACATTTATAGTTTCGACGATTACGAATTAAAAAAAATCGTTCGGCCATTCTCATCTATGCATGCATACATATATATATATATATATATATATATATATGCATATTTGCACATCTATGCGGATGTATCGAACAGTTCTTCTTACATTACCATAACGTGGGTAAAATCTTAGAGATCGAACCGAGGCGCAAGTAGAGCATGTAGTCACAACTAGAGGGAAATGGCGCGCACCCACGATATTACTTACATATACATATATATATATATATATATATATCTTATTTTACCATATTTCCTATGGAATATATGGACTATATGGAATTCTATCCGATGAATCGATTTTGATAATACTTTGCATTTTTTACAAAAGAAAAATAGAACTTATACATTACTTCGTTTTCCGTCTTTCTGTCTATCAATTGAATACCTATAGGGTAGGGTAGTACGTAGTGCTACGAATTAAATTCTTATAGCACAAGTCTAGGAAAGATACATTTTCTAAATTTCTAATTCTATACTAGGATCCGCCTCCGTCCGCTCCGGGAGTTGAACTGAGCCCCCTCCCCGTTTAAATAAAATATAATATTATATATATATATATATTTTTTATTTAATACTTTTTATGTGATGTTGCTTATAAACATATTTCTAGGTCGACGTTCGGTAAGCGCGCGGAAATTCTGATAACGTTAAGTCTATGGGAGAAACAGATTTTTGACTATCGTTTTTGAACGGAATAAGATATTTTAACTCTGTTTTTTTTTAAATAATTTTTCAGTCAAATGAGTTCAGTAGTTTTTATGTGATGTTGTTTAAAAAAGAAGTTTCCCAAACGGTTAAGAGCTTCGCTTACGCTCAGTTCAATGAGCTTTGGTAGCGGTAAGGAGAGGGTCTATATCCTCAAAAAAACTTAGTCTTAAGGATACTGTTATAGACCTCTAATAGATAAATTAGTCTGAAAGGTATATTCTTAATATCATATATTTTATATGGTTAAGTGCAACTGGCAAGTTTAGTATTTCACATTGAATGTGACGTTCTAATGTCAAATAAACATAAAAACAATGTCCCTCCCATAATATATAATTTGTATAAACTGCTTATAATTTAAGTAAAACCCAAATAACATATCATATATAGTATAACGATTTGATGATAATGAATATCTTTAAATTAATTAATTTTACGTAATTAACTTGTTTGAGTTTTAAAATTATGTGAAAACAAGATCTAGGTTAATGTAACTGTCAGTTAATTTGTCACTCGAGATAAATATGTAACATTAAACAATATTTCAGTTTAAAAATTTACTTTAATTCCTAAATTTATAGTATATATATTATGTTTATGTATATTATATATATAAACAAACACACATGTATAACACAGTACCATCGTTTATTGAAGTCGGTTAAATGTACGTGTAGTATATGGAAGGTAATAAGACATTCCCACGTACAATTTCACGGTGAGATGGACAGCAATCATATAAATGATATGCTATCATGGTTTCCACACTTTTTTAATTTTAAGAGCTTTGTTTATATGTACTATGTACTATGGTACGAATATTGTACCGGATTCTGTACTATAGAAATGTCCCACGAGATTGAATCCTCCTTTCTAATAATGAATAGATTATCTTCTAGCAAATCATCTTCATCTTTTTTCTAATAAGTTATTATGATGCCGGAAATCGAAATCGGGAAACTTAAAACAAACTAGCACTGATACCACTAGAACTTTTATAGTGAATACGCGTACAACTAATGTATTAACGTTCGGAATTAATAATCGATCCGGATTTTTTTATATATCTAGATTGAAATTATTTAGTTTTTTAAGTTATCAGGTTATCTAACTTTAAATGAGTGTGTGGGAACCCAGCTAAGTTTATTCAATCTCGGATAGTGGATCGGTTATTAGTTTCGTCTAAGTATTAAGAATGTATTTTCGTCTGCAATGACGTTAACTTCAAAATACTATTATTAAATACTTTAATATTAAACAAAATATCTCAAGGGCTTTCATTTAAGCATATACTTATTGTTATTTACCAGATATTTTTTATATACTTGTATGTATGTAGTACATATAGTAGCTTTCTCCCGCGACTCCGTCTGCATAAACAAAAGCTTTAGACTAACAGATATTGTTTAGAGCTACTGATAATATTTGCTATATTAAGCAGTAGTAGTAAAAATCGTAGTGAAATATTATATTATTTAATTTAAATCCACTACTTTCTGAGAAATAATACGTTGAAACAAATATATACATACAATAAATATGAAACGAAATAAATAAACTCCTCAACTCTATTATATTTGTTGAGATTAAAAAATAATATACAAAGAATGGAAGTAACATGATAAAAATGATTACTTACGGATTTCTCTTTTTTTCTATCCTTTCTTTTCCTTTAGTTTAAGACAGTATGTAAAAGATAACGCAACAAATAGCGGTAATATGTATATATTTTAAGGGGGAGCGGAATATATATTTTTGCTTAATAAACAAAATAATTTCCACAATTTTCTAAAAACATCTTGCCAGGGTAAAGGCAATTAGTTGCCTTTTAAAAAAGTCCTCAAATTTTTCATGGAACAACTTTTCCGAGATTTCACCTCTCCGACATTGTAATTTTTTACCTCCCAATGTATGTTAATTCTAATGACATGTTAATTCGACGGGCCGAGATCTGGTGAACAGGATGGAAGTAAGTTCCAATCCGAGCTCCCTTAGCACGAAGCGTTATCCTGTTGACGGATTCCTTTTTATTGACTAGAACAGATCGTTTTATTCTCTCGTTTCATTATCTCGAGTTGTTTCTCAATACATTCTCGCTGTTTTGACCAGGTTCAATCATAGAGTATGATTCCAGACATATCCTATATATAAACTAGGACCTTCATTATTAGTGGTCCAGATGTAAGAATTGGTACTTCTCCGACAGAAAGCCATTGTCCAACCAAACCAAATTCCTTAATTGTACATTTTTGCTTAACGACGAGTCTGACCTTGAACTAGACCATGGACAACCAATCTTCAAAGATAATTCCTCAATTGTGTGAGTTCTGGATCCAACATCGCCTTCAGAACACAAAGTAACTGTGAATGAGCTCTTCGCAGAAATGTTATCTACTTTTGGGTATTTACGATTAGAACTTTTTTCTAGGATCATTTTATTTAATAATTAATCATACATTTTACTGATAATTAAAGCTAATAAATAGCTACCAAACAAAAATAACGATAATGTACTGATTTAGCACAGGACAGGATTTTTTGGACAGGTAGAGGACGGCCGAAGAAAAGATGGATGGATTGCGTGAAAGACGATGTGGAGAAGAAGGGAGTGTGTACAGAGATGACGAGAAACAGGAGAGTTTGGAAGGAAAAAACAAACTGTGCCGACCCCAAAATGGGATAAGGGCAGGAAGATGATGTACTGATTTAGCACAAATATATTGACTAATTATAGATATATTGTCCACAGATACAATGTTTCACTACGAATATGAAAAGCGTCCTTCTTCTCGCGACAGTCGCGCGACTGTCTCACGGGACTGGCACACGAGGCCCCTACCTCCGCGACCAGAGGATCTACCAGCTAAGACTAATGTAAGAAAGGTTTAAAATGACTACGGGTATTTTTCAAATAACAGCTGGTATTAATAATTTACCCTGATCCCATTTTTGCTACTGAGGATTGAAATTACTATCTATTTCTAAATCTAGATAGATTATTTGAGCGAAGCGAACGAAGTGAGCGGAGCGTTTTACTGGAGACTTTTTGCATTCTTTGTCACGAATTGGCTCAAAAACCACTGGACGGAAAATTATGAAACTTTGCAATCAAAAAGACACGTATTAGGTGATGGTTTTTAAAAAAAAAATTTGAAAAACGTCAACAAAAAAAATTTTTTTTTTTCATATTATCATGTCAAAAATCTGATATTCCATTAAAGTCAATGAAAAACGACGAGTCAATAAACTGGGCTCGCTTCGCTCAGTATGCAAACGGTACCCGAGATTTCGCGAGCGTAGCGAGTCGAAATTGAGGGTTTGTTGGCGCCCCTAGTAATATAATAAATGAATTTAGTCTAACTTTTATCTATATACAATTTTACACACAAACAGTTTTAAAACCTTACAACACTAACTGGAAATAGATTAAAAGAATGCGGTGAATTCCTTTAGGATTGAACTCATGTATAATTATACTATATATAAAGTGTATAATGTATATAAAATGTATAATTAAATCCTGTTACGAACACGATAGTTATGGCTGCTTGGGTAACTGTGTAATGTAATAACAGCGGAAGTTGGTTAACATTGCAAATGCTTTCTAGAATTAAAACTGTCGTTAAGAAACTGTTATATTTTAAGATGAAATGATCATATACGTCAAGTATTTCACAGCTTCTCAAATATCTGAGCATCTCTTAATTTAAGCTTCTATTAACATATTCGAGTCCGAATTTTCTACATTTCTAATTCTGTGTATCGGCTAATATAATGAAATTATTAAGCTGGTTGCCGCAAACTTGTATCGTCATGAGAGGATAAAAAGTATAAAATTAATTGCGGCAGCCAGGTATAAAATTTGAAATGACGTGAATTCACGTCAGCGACAACCAGGAATTGAATTTGAAATGACGTGAATTCACGTCGACAGTCGCGAATGTGTTAAGTTAAAACTGTCTATGTTGAAATTTAAAAGCCACTAAAATATTCATACTATAAACTACTATATTTTATTAAGTATTAATAATACTTATAATAATATTTTAATTTATTAGCACCGTAAAAACGTTGGTATGTCTATCTACTAGCGGTTGTAGATTCGAGTATAAATATTATGTCACTAGGATCCTCCAACCGTGCGCGGCGGGTGTTGAGCTGAGCCCCTCTCCTTTCTTCTTTTATTGATAACTTTTGAATGGCTAAACAGTTTTTCAATCTGTTTTCGCTATAACATCCGCGTTCGGCTCAAACATACATGAGAAAATTTTTAGCTAATTATCTCGTTGCATTCTGGAGACAACTAAACACAAAAAAAGGTCTCCCAAACGGTTAAGACTTAAGAGCTTCGCTTACGCTCAGCTTAATAACACCAGAGGGATGACACATGATGGTAGTCAAAAATAAACTGACAATTTAAATGACTTTGACATAAGTTAACGTTATATCATTTACATCATACATTAATAATATCAAAAACGAACCTTAATATAATATAAGGCTTAATATATTATATATTATAATGTTTGTATTTATTTATTTATTTATCTTCACGCCACATCCCTTGCGGGGTAGCCAGAGACGACAGAGCGCCAAACGCTACGGTCCCTGCATACCTCTTTCGCCTCGGCCACAGACATCAACTTCTTCATACATACATAATGTTTGCATCAGCTTATTTTGAGGCTAGATTGCGTTATGTGAAAATTTATGAAATTTTTTAACTTTTTCCATCTCTTTTTTGTTTTTTTTACATGTAAAGTTTTTCTGTTTGTGTATTTATTGTTTACCCTTAACTTACAAAACTGGTTATTGTAAAAACAACTTGTTTAAGAAACCATAATTATGTGAAATACAGTATTTCATCTACATATAGAATAAGATGCCTCTTTTTAGTCTTAAAATCAACCATCTATAGACAATAGATTAAAACGGACATTAACTTCCAACCTAAAGTTTTAGTCCACAGGTAAGTTAGGTTCTAGACCGTTACTGGTTTAATTTCAATCTTCAATACGAAAAATTTAATCAAGATTAAATTCGAAATAGTGACAATAGTAGTACTTCCAAGAAGAAGAAAAGAAATGGCAATAATTTGTTGTTGTAAGTTCAACATAGATTCAACAATCCTGAAACCTGTTTATCTTCCAGGTGCCTCTGAAGGTCTGGGTAATAGCAAGTGCGTCCTGCTTCGCGGTATGCGGTGCTTTGGTGCTCGCCACCATCTTTATAACGAGGTGGAGTGCCAGCGAGTCGTACACACCCAGAGAGATGTATGAAGAGACTAGGGTGAGATTTAGTAAATGTATGAACTTACTGATTAGTTTGTTTCTTTGTCTTAACTGTAATAAATAAAAGTAACTTCAAAAATATTTAAAATATTTTAATATATTTGTCATATTAAATTTATTAAAATTTTAACAAAATAAATATATAAAAAAAATGTCGATACGGTTTGGATTTTATAATGCATCGGTTTTTATTCTATGTTAACTCTAATTTTATGTCAAAAAAGTTTCTACTATATTTCATTTTCATAATCATATAATATGCATACCTATAGTTTGTTATATCTATAATCAATTTTAAACAAATCACTTTAGCAAGAAACTTGACAGACTATATGACTGACAATATTAATATAAAAAAATACTAAAATGAACGTAACTTAGACTTTATGGACTTCCTAATTACCTGTATTATAATACTCCAATAGGTACTTCTAAAGACAAAAACAGATGCCAATAAATGGATGATAGCAAACAGAAAAACTATTCCCATTACATTCAATATTATACTGTTACAGGAACCAATATACGCGAATTACTATCCACAACCACAGCGTAATGTAATAAGCACAACCGAAGAAGTAACAACATCCCGAGAGGAGACAAACGATGAAATACAATTTCCTATTCTAGAAAAACTATCAATATTCAAAAATATAGTCGGAAACCGAGACAAAAAGAAAGACGATAAGAATCTCATATCAAAACCCCAAATACACCCACTCCATGACACTTCACTGCATCACCCAGAAAAGAAGATTGAAAAGAAAGATCAGGCTAAGTTACCAGATAATAAAATACCAGAATTCAAACCTACATTACCAGACGTGTTTATAGATTCAGGTATCAAATTATCAGACGGCTTCATAGCTGGTCTCAAACCTAATGATAATTATGAAGAATATTACAATGATGAGAATCTTTACGATGATTATATCCAGAGTAACACAATGACGAATTATCTGATAGAGAAGGTGCAAGAACTGCACGATTGGATAACATCTGATGCTGATTTTGAGATGCACGAAAAAAGGAATTCTAGCAACGAATTCGGACAGCTATTGAAGGCGTTAAATGAAAGCCTAGTTGAAGGAAACGTAACCATTGTGATGAGTAAATTGAGGGATATGTACTATGGTGAAAATTTCACAGATTATAATCATGGCAGGAAGATTATTTTGAGTAACAGCACTAATCTCTTATCATTCGGTATTCTTACCCTGGATGTTATGCTGCTCCATAATATACAGCTTATGGCTTGGGAAAATCAGGTCAGTAACAAAAATAAATAAAAAAAAAACTGTATTTATAAAACATTAATCATAGCTCTAAAGACTTTATCGTGAAGAAATCATTCCTTAGAGAATGATTCGCAATTTGCATTTTAAACATTCTCTTTTTTTGTATTAGTTTATATTAAAGTTACTCAGTAATTAACTGATTCCCGAAATATTAATCAGTAATTAATATTACAGGAATCAACTCGTAATAAAATGCTCAAAGACCCAGACGTGTACGCGTTTAACGCCCTCTTCATGGAACCAACTAAAGTTGAGGCGAAACGAAATGAACCACACACTGAAAATAATTTCGCGTAAGTAAATACGTTATTTTATGGTTATCACGTATTAACCTCGCTCTAGTGACATTTTCATATTTTTTATTTACTTTCTCCAACAAATATAATCTTATTTAGAGTAATTATAATTTTACCTTATTATTAATGGCCCTTAGAATTTTATTATGACTATAATTAAACACGTAATACCACTAAACAATTGGTATTGTTTCTAACAAGGTTATAATGTCACCTCTAAATTATATATTATATAAATTGTTTAGGAAACGTCAGAATCGTGTAGATTCAGAGGATTGGGACCTTGGGAAGAACCTTCTAGAAAATGTTCTAGATATTGGCATGAGTACGGCGCGCGCTGCCATACATTTGGGAAGAGCGTTCAAAAACACTAAGTATGTATTTCTGTTGTTTAAAAGATTAAAAGATTAGTATGTCAATATTTAAAATTGATAACATTTTGTAATTATTCTAAATATATAATATTTTATGATAACCGTTAAAGAAGCGGAAAAAAACAATTTCAAAAAATAAATTATTGTTTGTAAATTACTTTTATGTAGGTATTCGTTACAATAGGAAAACCATCTCTAAGGAAGTCGAATATGTTAAAAGCTTCTATAAAACTCGTTTCTTCCCTCATTTAATTTTTTTTCATTTATTTCAGGACTGTTTTAACACAGATATCAAATCGCGAAACATTGAATGCCAACATTCAGAATCAAATTTCCCGCAACATTGACGCCAACACCCACGCGTTGAATCATTTACAAACGTCATTTAATAAAAATGACAGTTCCGGTGTTGCCACAACTGTGTACACAGATTTAGATTGTGTGTGGTTGTTGTATTGTAAGAATTTAGTGGTAACGTCGAAATTAAACGCGCCTTATGGCACTATGGCTAAGATTAATGGGTAAGTTGATTATTATGGACATACTTATGGTTTACTTTTAAAAAAATCACTGATATTAGTAGATAATTAACTTAACTTAACTTAACTTATCTTCACGCCACATCAATTGCGGGGTAGCCAGAGACGACAGAGCGCCAAACGCTACGGTCCCTGCATACCTCTTTCGCCTCGGCCACAGACATTAACCTCTTCATACATGCCCTTCGGGGGGTCCTCATGCTTTTTACGTGAAATTACATGTAGATAATTACATATACATAAATCTATTCTACGCTATATTAAACCATTCTTATCCAAATCATACAAATTTAACATGAATTTGGTTTTAATTCCGGATTTAACTAACATAGCAAATAAATAAAATAAGGTTTAATTTAAAACTGTATGTAAATGTAAAAACTTTTCATATATCACCCATCCTTAAATGTAAGAAAAATCGAAATTAAGCTTTATTGAACGTTTTTTTTACAATTCATTTATTATCGAAGCTACCACCAACTAGATAAAATTATTTTCACAAACCTGACAGCAGATGGCGTTAAAATTTAGCGAAATTGTTTTTTCTGACTTTTTCAACGGCATACTTAAATTATTATATTGCATTTAAAATAAATCATTAGTCTTGCAGCGATGCGATAGTTCCAATGTTTATAAATAGTTATCGTTACATAATTATATCTCTGATTTGTTAAAATCCCTATTATTGAGCTGAGCGTAAGGGAAGCTCTTAACCGTTTGGGAAACTTCTTTTGAAGCAACATCACATAAAAACTACTGAACCGATTTGAATGAAAATTGACAGAGCCGTAGAGCTTGGGTATGGGCATGTTTAAAAAAACAGAATTAAAATATCTCACTCCGTTCAGAAAGGATGGTCAAAAAACTGAGGGGGTTCAGCTCAACCAGCAGCGCACGGCGGCGGATCCTAATAAATTTATTGTCATAAATCAGTTATAATAAGCGATGCGCGCAATATTCTTAAGGTCGACGCCTCTTTTGGAGGGTTCAGATTTGTAGGAGTATAATTTTAACATTATTTATTGTTTCCTCAGACTCGCTCTAAGAATGCTAAGCGGTGACCTGCCGGCTGACCGCGCTCTGGATACATTGTTGTATGAAGTGTTCGCTGGATGGTCGGAACTAAAGTGTACAGATATGTTTCCGAGGTAATATAATTATTATATCTATAAATACATTGGTTATATGAGAGTTATTATTTTTGGAACAAGTTCCTTATGGGTAGTGCGATTTAGTGGAAATCGTCACGTAATGTAAAACGTATGCTGTGTGTGTGTGTGTGTGTGTGTGTGTGAGCGTGCGTGTATATTTCTCTCTATGTCTATATGTCTCTTTCCATCACATAAAATCAACACAGATAAGTGGAAATTTTATGATTTTTTTTTTGTCTTTTGTGTTAGATCATACGTGAATATTGTTTCATTATTGTAAATAAGTTTAAAATTTGCTTTAGTAAAATATAATGACGAAATTTAATTTATTTTCATTTAGTATTTTTTTCTTATAATGCTTTTTTTTAATTGACTCCTTTTTATTAATTCTAGATGCAGCAAAGTTAACGCAGCAACAGTAGTATTGGATTCGATATTACAACCATTAAGAAAATCACAAACATCTAACAATAGATTATAAGCTCCTTTAAAAGTGGTAAATTTTTTAAACATTGCAACACTAAAAGTCATTTATGTAGCATGAAAACATTGGACCAGTGACATATTTGAATTTGGAATTAGTAAAATTCATTTTTTTTATTTTTGATGTTATACTTGTAAGTAGTACAAATGCATTATTGCTTATAGTGGACTGTTGTGTAGAGGCTAATTTTAAGAAACTAAAAAACGACTGAAGTTGAATATTACTTTAGAGGTTTTTTATATCTGTATTTTACCATAGACTTTCATATTTAATAGAAGAGACATGAATAAATTTGAATTTTTTTTTTTTATTAAATTATTTTTTTCCAAATAAGTTAGTTTATGGTAAACACTGTATATTATAAGATTTATATATCTTAAGTTTTAGTAAGTTGTTATAGACTGATCAATAAATAGTTATACAAAAATATATTCCTTTTTAATTTGTCTTCATTGTTAGTTTCGACTTAAGAGACTCTTGTGTTTTTACCTTCGATCTACACATATTAGATGCTATCGCGTGCATTCAAGGTAGTTAGTTGCATTTGAAACCAACATTGATTTTGTATTTTGACAACGTGACGTCACAGTCCAACCAAAAAGAGCGCAATGCGTATATAATAAAAAAATTACTTTTACAATTAACTTGAAATTGCAATGTTTTTCTCGAATTTTATCAAAAAGTACCTACTGCTTGAAGCATAAGTATGCAGAGCACCCAATTTGTTGTGGAAATTGTTTCTGTTATTTTCACAGGAATAAATTGTTGTTAAAAAATTCTGATAAAATTCAACATAATAACTGTAACAAAATATAGTAACGATTACAATTACCTTTATAGTGGTTTTAAGAAGGACATTATTAATTTATTACACAAAATATTCTTGATAATAAATTTATAAAAATTGTCGCGGTTAAGTTAGCGTAAAACCTTGTACTTCATATTTTGTTATAATATAAACAGTGTCGTTTTGGCTTTATGACTGAGTCTGACATCACAAACATATTTTTTTTAATACGAGAGGATGGTAAAAAAACGTGCCGGTCACCGATGACAAGTGTTTACCGCCGGCCACGAACTCATGCAACATCCGGGAAATCGTAAATGCGTTGCCGGCCTTGGAGGTGGGAGTAAACGCCTTTCTTGAAGGTACTCCTGGCATATCGATTCGGAAATACCGCCGGAGGAGTTCGTTCCACATTCACGTGGTACGTGAAAGAAGGGTCCTGGAAAACCGCAAGTGGAAAATCGCCACCCATCCAGGTGGTACGGATGATATTGCAGGCCATGATGACTGTGCGGTTATAAAATTCGGCGGCAGGTATCAGATCAAATAGCTTTTCGGAACAATCCTCGTTGTAAATGCGGTAGAAGACGCACAGAAAAGCCAGGTCTCTATGCAATGTCGGAGTCCAGCCATTCGCTGAACACCGGGTCCCCGACAATCCCAGAGGCTCTCCGTTGTACGCGGTCAAACGGTAGAAGCTGATATTGGGATGTTCTGAACTAGAGATAAGAACAGTACTCCATGTGTGGCTGGGCCTGCGACTTATAGAGCATAGGTCTTTGGCCAGGCCTGAAATACTGCCTCGCTCTGTTGATCACTCCCAATTTCATCGAGGTCAACTTGGCCTTGCTTTCCAGATGACCATGAAACTCAAAGCACGAAATGTCGAGGCCCACTATACAGATACTTGGCGAGGCATTGAGAGCAGTGCTCTCGAAGAGCTGTTATATGACAATAGGGGTTTTCTTAGTGGAGCTTCTGGTCCGAGCAAAAACCGTCGAGAACGACGCCCAATGAGAAAGATCCACTTGCATAAACTCTCAGGAGGCCCATAGGGAGGAAGCTTCGAAAGAAGCCCCTTGTGCCATACACGGTCGAAGGCTTTGGCCAGACCAGACCTTCTCTCTTCCTTTCCCCAATTTTGACGACATGTTTAAACTTAGCTCTGGCGATTTGCTGTTTAAAGAATCTGAAGGCACGTTTATATTTTCTCTTCAGAATTTTAGAGTCTGTGAAAGCAAGTAGTCAATCTTCGCTTAGACGTGACGCAAGAACTGATCCGTTTCTGCATTACCACTATGGGATCAGTACAGGCATGCGTAGACCCTGACATGGTCGTCTATGACGGTAGCAGATATCCTAGAACACAGTAGGTTGGCTGCGCCGTCTCTGAGTGATAATTAACAGCGTTTAGGGTGGAATGAAGTCCCCAGCTGTTGCGAAAGTCCACATTTAGAGTGGAGTGGGATGCCGCTGTGTTGACTCGTCGTTTGCCCTCAGTAAACACAAAAACTTTGCCCGCCCCAGAAACGACCGGCAGCCCAAGCGAAATCCGAGAATCATTCTCCCGATTTTGCTTGGGGTGGGGTTCTCCGGCTTTCAATGCCGGTACCCTCCTGTGGTATACTTTTTCGATCCATCGCTTTCATGTTTGGCCGGGGGAAGGATGGTTGGGCTCCAGAACTCTCTCACGCACCGACGGAACATAATCAAATGAATTTAGTAAGTAAAAGTCGAGCTTGCGTGAGAGGGTGGTCCTGTCACCCAACCCAATACGAGCTGCAATTAAATAACTACAGCTAGACTCTACCACTATAAAGTGGTTAAGTTTGCATAGTAATGTTTGATGGTGAAACCATATTGTTCACTATGCATGATTTTATTGCTGTAAACAAAATCTGTCATTTGAAGGTCGGTAAAACAGAGTTAGACCTAGAGTTTCTGGGTTCTAATCTTAAGCTACTTTTAAACAAAAGAACTATTTTTCATCAAACCTGGGACTAAGAATAATTGTGGCATAATATCATTTATAATAGGTCTAAGTTGTGTAACTGACATACCCAAAGATCACCAGTTTTTTTCAGATTTAAGGTTTTAAATGTTTGAAGAAGAATGAATTGAATTGAATTGAATGAATGAAGATGAAGAATTTAAATAACGCGACATTTATTGGAATTTCAGTAAAAAAAAAATCTTCAAGATAGCCCCCCACATTTATGTCTCAATTTATTACTATATATATTTATTTACAGTAATAAATTAATTTAATCCATTTATCCTAGTCCTATTTCTAAGTAACACTACATAAAACATTCCCAATTGCCTTTAATTTATATTTTGAATGTAAGATTTCTTATATCTCTAAATATAAAATTCGATAATGACAAACAATTATTATGTTTATTGTTGCTAATAGTTTGAAGTAAGAGTACTTTCTACGTAGTCTTTTAAAACATCTATCAGAGTAGTTACAGCCCTACTCGACATTTTAACAGTGTCATATAGATTAAGAATCTTGTGATCACTCCATATATACTTATTTGTGGCCATATTGTTTTTCAAATTCCTCAAATTAGCATCCAAAGTGTCGACATTGGCAACTATATAACCAATTTTGTAACGTACGTCCTTTGAAAACATTATTTTGATTGTCTTTAAGGAATTAATCTTGTGTCTAATCTCAGAGAAACCTTCTTCAATGTAATTGAAGAGTTTGTTTTTTACTTCATCAGTGGTTACCAACACTTGACTTCCCATCAGCGCTCGTCTTCCGCCTGAATCGTTTGAATTCTTAATTTTATTATCAACAGTTGTATTTTTAATGTTACTTTCAGTTCTATTTCTTTCTATTTTTCTTTCAGCTGCATTTCTTTTCGATATATGTCTATTTCTGTCCAACGCATGTTGTATGTGATCGTGAATATCATGAAAATCATCACGCCGTGCGAATTTAACAATATTGAGTATTTGATTTAGTACATGTGACAATTTAGTTAAAGTTTCAGTTAGATTTCTCTCAATTTCTCTGAATCTTATCTTTTCGTTTATAATATCCTCATATTTTGGTGTAGTTTTATCGCTTGTATTTCTTTTTATTATATTTTTAAACCATTCAAATAGTTTTCGAGGTTCACGTCCGTAATGAACTTCTCTATAATTGTCATCATTATAATATTTACCGCCATATTGGGGCATATTTCCATATGTATCATCATATATATTTAAATGTTTAACAAATTGTCTGTTCATTCCATTATCTCTATAATTAATTGAGGCCACGTCATTGGTTATACCTGAAAATAAATTCTATTATTTTATTTATTTATTTATTTAGCTTTACGCCATATCCCTTACGGGGTAGCCAGAGACGACGGAGCGCCAAACACTACGGTCCCTGCATACCTCTTTCGCCTCGACCACAGACATCAACCTCGTCATACATGCCCTCCGGGGAGTCCTCATGCTTTATTATTTTAAAAGACAAAATTTACGCAACAAGGATTATATAAAGTTAGACCTAACTTAAAATTTAAATAACTGTTATATCGAAACCTATATATATATATATATATATATATATATATATATATATATATATATATATATATATATATATATATATATATATATATATATATATATATATATATATATATATAGATACTTACTTTTATACTTGATTCCTATTAAACTAAAGCTAGTATCAGGTAACCATGATTCAATGAAATGAATTTCTTCTTTTAAATAATCAGATACAGATAAAATGAGTTATATACGTAAAGTAGTTATAATTTTGCCCTACAATGCTAAGAATAAACAAAAAATTTGTTTATTTATTTCATTACTGGATTTTGCAAGAGACTCTGTCTACTTCCAACTAGCCGATTCAAATTAAAAACTATCAGTCATCACAAAAAAATGATTATCAAATGATTATATACATCATTATATATTATGATATTATTTTATCAACATTTCTCTATCGCGGTTGTTGCAAATGTAGTATTAAATGCCAAATCAGTTTTTGTGTTTTCCTGTGAAAATTACAATTAAAATATACCCCTTGTGCTTACTGAGGCAATAAGCATTTAAGAGTTTTCGCGTAATCAGAGAAAGAAATAAACATAGAAGAATATTAAAAACTGCAAAATCCGTTATTGTTTTAATGTAAGGACCTCGAAATATAATAAGCCTATAGACTTACATAGTAATAGAAGCGCCAACATTTTAATATTATGATCAATCTTCTTCTGAACGTGTAATGTCGATAGGGTGCGATAAGTACGCGTAGTAATTTAATTATGTTTCAATTAATTTTAACACGAATGCTATTAGGATACAAATTAATTATTAACAACGTGTGACTTCCGTAACATTCATTCCGAATTGAAAATCAAAACTTTCAAATTGCAAATTGATAATAAGGAATAATTGATAGATGTTAATTCAAAATAGTTTTTTTTAAACGAAAATCAACTGGAAGAAATTTGACAGCTTTGCTACTTCTCTGATTGGCTTTAATTTTGCAAACCTATATTAGCTGACAAAACTGAGTTTAATCACTTTTGGCTACCTCAATCTAGCCTTTATAACATATTACATATAAACATGCCCACTCATAGCGATAAACTGACTGTTATTCATAATTTTATGAATGCTAAGCAAAATATACTGAATTCAAGTTTTTTTAAAACGACTTCGTGTATCATTCAGAGGTTGTTTTGTTCGAGTATGTGCGTGCTGCACCACTTTGGTGCTTTGTATCCAACTTATTATAAAACCCCAACGAAAAGTATTTTTTCCAAGAATAAATGTTGCCATAAGCAAAAAATATATATATTTTTTAAGTATATTACTGGCAACAATGACAGATATTTATATTATTTTGGTTTTACTGGCAACCTTTTTAATGGCGTCTAAGCGGCAAATCTCCGCTAGTACTATCATCGTTTAACTCTGAAGAAATGAAAAAATGGACGGTTTTATCAATTCATCGATAGAAAAACAGACGATATACGAGATATATCGAGCATGTCGGCTTTGTGGTGCCGGTGCTGGCTACAAGATGCCGATCATGCAAAATGTTGTCCATTTGGATGGCGCTGAAGTTGAACTAAGACAAAAAATACGTGAATGTGTTCAAGTTGAGGTGAATAATAATAATCACTTTTATTTAGACAAAATAATTTAATTACATATAAACGTTGATTTCAATTATAAGAATCGATGTGAAGAAGTTGTTGCCAAACAAATTTGTTTTGGTCGTACTTATCTCTTGTCAGTGGCCTACTTATTTAAAATCTCCTTTTTTAACAGTTTATTAATAATTCATTTTCTCTTAAATAATAAATGACACAATTATCAGAAAACAACTCTTATTTCTAGTCATAGTCTCAAAAGTTAGGTTAAACTAACAAGAACTTTTGAATTGTAAGTGTGCTTAGTGATTAAGATAAGAAATAAGTATAATCTTTATAATTAAATAAAACTTAACAACAATCCTCGCTATACTTAAAATATTATTTCCTAATATAAATTTATATTAATCAAAATAGAAAACAATTTATTATATGACATAACAATGATATTGAAACTTAATAATTATATATATTCATTTTCAGGTCCATCAAGAGGATAAAATGCCACCACTTATATGTGAACTATGCGTGGATAAAGTAAACGACTTTTACGAGTTCTTAGAAATGTGTCGACAGACAAATAAACGCACTAGGTTACGTCTTGGCTTGCCGGCACAGACAGTGTCAAGGGGGACAGTAAGAATACTTAATTACTAAACATTAATAATCATTACAATAAAGTTATAATATCATGTAAAACTGATTCTATATAATCTTAACATCTTAAAGAATTAATTGAAAAGTGTTATTTAAAATTGTATAAGTATAGTTTGATGCATTGCTTAATTTAAAACAACAATTATACTTATATCCTAAACAGATTGTATTTGTTTGTGGCCTTGAATGTTACAAAGAATACTTTGTATGTTAATATAGTAGTGATTTGTAATATGCACATAAAACTCATTTACCTAAATTTTATTTATTATACTTATAATTTTATATTCTTTCCGTATCATATTTTATTCAAAACTGTTTCAGTCTGATGCTGGTGATTGTATATTAGGAGTGACAGAGCCCGTCTATTTAAATGAGGACTCCAATGACTCGCTCTTGAAGCCGAGAGGACGGAATAAAGGCAGAGTAACAAAAGAATCCAAGAGTACCAAGAAGGTTATTTCATATAAATTATTCAATTGTGTAAACCATTTATTTAAGATTATGCCAAAATTAATTACCAAAATATAAAAGATTGTTCTTAAATTTTACATTATGTTTATCAATTGTTCAGTCAATAATTTCATTTATGATTTTGTTTTTCTTTTTGTATAATTTATTTTTTGACGACACAAGGAACAATACCTGTGCTAGTTGTCAACAATTTATATTTTGATGTTTTTCTTTATAAAACATACTTTTCAGATTAAAAAAATATACATTGAAAGTGATTATAATAACCTAAAAGTTAAAGAGTAAAAATATATATTTTCAGACAAAGTCGAAGCAGAATGAGGTGAGAAATCTCCGCAGTAAGCACGTCAGTCCTCTGCCGCAGAGAGCTGCAAAGAGATCACGGGAGGAAGATATGTCTTTGAGCATGTTGAAGGTAATGTTTGATGTCTCTCGGTTCAGTACTGGTTAATATTTTTATAGTTAATACAGTATGTGTTATAAGTCAGATTCATCTCAATCAATGTAGTCAATAAATGCATTATATTAAATTTATTTTCAGAAAACTTCAACCAGACAATCAACGGCATCACCAAAGTCAATATTGAGGAAGGATAAAGAAGTTAAAGTAAGTTAATATACTAAACATTTATAATTTATAAAGTTCTTTGAATATTTAAATTTATTATTGATCAGAAATTGAATAATTAAGGGGTACTGATAAAAATATTGCCACTTGTTGAAATGACAATCGTAAAATAACCGTCCTGTGGGATAAATTTGTAAAAATCTGACACCCAGTAGTAAATAAATAAAAAGAAGTATGAACTAATAATCCCGTTTTGTTGTTAGGCAGAGGAAGAGTGGTCGCCGACTCGCTCCAAGCGATCCCGTGACTCCCGTGACTCTAAATCAGACACAGTCAAGAAAGTCATGTATGTTATATATTTAGTTTTATTCTCATTAAAAGTAACTTTAAATTATATAACAAACAGACACACATTGAGCGATATATATATATTCTTAATTAAGCAAACTAAAAAAGGATTTCATTGATTTCTTTATCAGGATAGTGGAAAAGCCGGTGCCTTCAAAACCGTCCTCAAAGTCGGACTTCAAATGCAAAACCTGTAAAGCCCAGTTCAACAGTAATAAGGCTCTCAACAACCACGCAAGAACACACAACAAGCCTCAGTAAGTATTTGGTCCTCACAATTTTTTATTGAAATGACGAGATGAAGGTATATTCAGTGACTTAGTCAGAAAACCGAAATTAGTAATTCACACTTAACATATAGATCTGTATATGTGCTTGTAGAGATATTAATTATAATTCTAAGTTTTAAAAGAGAAATTTTTAATCATTTATCATTATTCAATCAATCATTAATTTTGGCTGTCTAAAATACCTTAAAAATGTGTATACAAGAAAATACTTTAGAGGTTCATGATTCTTAATAATATTTTAAATGATTTGTCCAAATATGTACTAAGTTTCCAAAGTATGCTTACAAACTTTACTATAGATCTAAAAAGACAAAGTATTCCATTTCTATATTATATTATAGAATTTAGTAAAATCTATAGATATTGTCTACTTTTAGTACATAATTTTTATTATATTTCGTTACAACTTATTTTATTACAAATTGCTTGATTTTTACAGGTCAAAGTACAGAAGCACGTCAAAACAAGAGAAAAAAAATAGTTGTTCAACATGCAAGAAAGACTTTCCTACAAAATTAAGCCTGGATAGACATAAGTGCGCTAAAAATAACACCAGTGAGTAATATAGATCACAACATTACTATAACTAATAATACTAGCTGCTACTCCCAACTCCGTCTGCGTGGTCCACAATGAGGTCTCATCTATTTCTTTTTATATAAACTTTGTATATTGCTTCCAACTGGTATAAAACTAATTATTTAAATTGTTAAAAGCAATATGAAAAGAAATAGACGACACCGCAACCTCAACCCCGTCTGTGATGAACGAAAACTACTTTCACGCTGTTCCTCCTCTCTTTTGAGTCTCACAGTCATTCAGCGGCCTAAAGTTTTTCACAAAAATATTCCTTGAAAGGATAACTTTGTATTTTTCCAAGTTCATTGAATAATTCTAAACATTAGTTTTCTATAGCTGCCAAATGCAAAAAACACAATTTATATAAATACTATTTGTGTAATTAATGTTTTAATTTTTAATGGTCTGTTTAGATAAATGCGGAAATTGCGGAAGATATATACCAAATGCACGGAACCTCACAAAGCACGAGGCAGCGTGTCGACCTAAAAAGGGTGAGAGGAGTTTTAAAATGACTACATTAATATATATTTTTTTAACATAATATTTTTAACACTAAACCTACCAACAATTTTTGTATACCTGTTCCTATCGCACGCCGTCAAATTGACCGATAATTAAAAGTTATATATTATATAACGCAGGTAACAATGGAAATAACTAAAAGTAAAGAGTGAAGAAAATATTATATGCATATTCTAAGAACTGTCATGTAGTTTGATAACGATATTATTACGTTTAAAAATGTGTAAGTTTTACAAAAGTTTAAGAACGGTCAATTTGACCGGTACTTGGTAGGTTTAGTGTTAAGTAACCTTAATTACAGTAGTCAATATTTCATGTATGTCCCATAAACTATATTTACTCTGATCATGGTACTAGCAAGGTTCTGCAAAATTAAGTGACAAGTAATAAATATTTTTATAAATCAATTTAAATTGAATAATTCATTCAAATACGCAGGAGTCGAACGTGTGACCATCGGGAAACTCCTTTCGCTCTTCCAATTAAGCTACCGATTAATTTAGCATATATTAATTAAGCTACCGATTATATATATAATCATTTCAACCAAGACACCATATTTATTTTAAAATTTAAATAACCTCACCATGTTTATACAACATTTTCAAACAGTATATATGCTTTAAAACATTAATTACTGTAATATTAAAGTACATTCATTATAATTATATACAATGCAATTATTTATTAATGTTTTTTGTTGAACAGAGTTGAAGATAAGCCCGAAGTTGCTGAAACAGCTGAGGCCGCTTCAAATAAGAGTAAAGAGATGCGACCCGCTGCTGAAGAGTGTCGGGGAGCGGTACGATGTGGCCGGAGTGGATTGTGTTAGTATTTATTATATATTAGTTGGTTGTAGATAAAAATGTAACAAACTCAAATACAAGCCTATCTGGTGGAGGTTATAACTTTAGGCTCCAAATTATCCCCCTTAAAAATATCACCACCCTCCCAGTGGTTATGTCGTGTAAAAGAAGGACAGAGAATTGCTTTCCTATTTAAAATATTATATTCTTAAAGGATGGAAATTTGCGAGATTAGGACATTAGGGAATTTGTACATTTAGCTCTTTACAATTTTGATTTCTATTTCTGCTTCTTTCTGTTCAGTTTCGATTTCTAGGAGAATATAAACCTCTACAATATCTCATTACAAAATCTATTTATTTCTTCAATACTTACATAGATTGAATGGACTATAAAGAAATGTTTCTATTATTATTGTTCTTATCTGTACGGATGTTAGTGTATATGATGTATAATTAATAAATATATTTTATTGTTTATTTACAGTATTACGGATTGGACAAAAACTGCATCTATCCATACTTAAGAACCCTAAGGATCAAAACTGAACCGTCCTACATGGTCAATATACATGACACGATCGATGATTTTGATTTGAATCAAGATTACGTGCACTGGGATTCAGATTCAAGTGAGAGTGATTCAGAAATGAGTGATTTAAGAGAGAAAAGTGTGGGGACGTTGGCAAATTTGTCGTTAAAGACAATATTTTCACATAGATTCCTAGGGAAAGTACCGAAAAGAAAGCGGAGAGTGAAGCCAGATAAGGGTTACGATTCGATATTGAACTTCGGTTCCGATGTGAGACTCGGAATAGATAATATAATAAATAGTCTGGATAATGATAAACTTGGTAATGATACAAAAGATAACGATAACGATTCATTATTCGGTGAAGACAAGACGCCAGCTGTTAGTAATGATGATTTCGACTCTCTTTTCAATACTAATAATGACACTGAAAGTAATATTAACGATAAGAGAAAGTCTGATGAAGGGAAATGTGAAATTAGTGACAAAAATAATGATAAAGATACTGAGAAGTCTGAGAATAAGATAAATAACGATAGTACAACTGAATTAGATTCTAATGATAATGATACTATAAAAAATTCACAAGAGAATAATGAAAGTGAATCTAGTGAAGTAGTTTCTGACAATGTTAATATCCCTGACGTAAATAAGGATAGAGCATTGAGTAGTGCAGAAGATTCAACAAATAAAGAATCAGAGCATACAGAAGATAATGATGAAGTTTCAAAGAATAATGATATTAATGACAAAGTTGGAAATAAAGATGAAGATTTAAATAATTCCATTAATAATGAAAAAACGTCACAGATTGAAAATAACGATTCAGTTTTTGATAATAAAAGTGAAACTGTGAAAAATAATGATAATGGGGAAAGCAATATAGTTAATGACAAAGATGTATCTATAGATAAGGAAAGAGATGTATCTATAGATAAGGAAAGAGATGTATCTATAGATAAGGAAAGAGATGTATCTATAGATAATGATAAGGATAACGGAGTTCACATTAATGGTGATGATAAATTAGATTTTGATGACTTGGAAGACATCAGTGATTCCGAAATGGATGATAGTAGGTTAATGGATGCAATCAACGAACAGATAGGAGAGAAGGAGACAGGTGATAAGAGTCAAGACAACGATAGAGACAGCGTTAGTGTAGTGAAGTCAACGGATCTTGAGAGTATATCCAGTGAGGAATTAATGAATTAATGTTTGGCATAATTGGTTGTATGTATATTGTATATCAAATGATCTTGAACTACGAATAGTATCAATTTCGAGACTAGTGTAATGATCTGGTGAGGGTTAAGCAGCTGTTTGTTCTATGTAATATTTGTTTAAATGTTTGTTGATTTGTATGTACTATCATATTTTATATTTATTTATTTATCTTTACGCCATATCCCTTGCGGGGTAGCCAGAGACGACGGAGCGCCAAACGCTACGGTCCCTGCATACCTCTTTCACCTCGGCCACAGAAAACCTTTTGGTTTAGGGTCAAACTTTTCCGTGATCATGTGAAGGGAAAAGATCTGATCTATACACCCACAACAGCCTTTCAGATCTCTCTTGCATTCTTCTCGCTAATATTTTAGCATAAATTAAAATTATTTTTTCTAACATTTTTTATCTAGTTTAGTATAAAAGTTTAAAAAGAGGGCATTTTTTCTCGGAAATAAAAATTTAACAGATTAAAAATAAGCTGCAGGTTGTATTTTTTTTTTATATTTATATATCTCATGGTTAAGTTGCTGAATATATTTGTATGTGTAGTAGAAAAATCTTTAGTAGTATTAATTTTTATTTGTTGTATGTATATATAGTATATATTAAATTAGTGTTAAACGAGATGGAATGGCATTATGCAATAGTGAGTCAAATATGAAAAATGTTTATTTAAATAAAAAATAATACCAAATATATTAAACTGTAACAGAAATATAAGTATTTTGTATTTAAATGTTCTAAAGTTTTAAAAGATTATTTTTGTTCATTATTGCATAAAACGGTTCAGAGGAGTTCGATGTTGTAGAAAGCGCAAATCTATTACTATTATATTACTTTAAATATAAACATTTCAATTATTTTTTTATCAAATTAATAGTTTTATAAAAATCGTCAGTTTTATTTTAGTTTAGTAAGAAATATATGAAATTATAATAATATTACGTTCTACTTTTATAAGGCAATGTGGAAAAAATATTGTAAATAAACTAGTTAATCGTTTTATAATAATTTGTTTTATTTTGTCTGCTGGTGTATTTTCCTTTTGCGGACTTTTTAGTGAAACAAAAAAAAACCTCATCTAGTGATGTATAAAAATGATGCTAATAGTCGTTTGTTTTTTTTTTATTTAGATACTTTATTGCACAAGGTACAAATTATGCGGCTTAACGCTAAAGCTTCTACCAGCCAACCCTAAATGTCCAATATAATATGTATAAAGGCAGAGTGTCAAAAAAAAAATCAATATATATCAAATACAATTTGTTTTATTCTCATGGAATACTTATTTGTACAACAGATTATACCAAATCTGTCATTTATTATTAAAATCTGTTGTTTTAAAAATATAAAAGTCATCTAAATTACACTTGATATTAATTAAATATTATAATTATAATGTGTAATTTTCTGTTATCTAGCTGATTATTTTATCTCTGTCTCTTTAAAATTTTTATTTAAAAAAAAGTTAAATACAACACGACATATCCTAAAATATTAAATCCGAGCTTTATTAACAACGCTCACTACACGCTTTAAAAAAAAACTTAACTTATAATACTCTTTTTTTCGACTAGTTAATGCTGGCTTCTTCGCTGACGTTAAGTTATACATTTATTTGGTAAGTTCTAACTCTATCTGCGATTTTGAATGCGTAATTATCTTCTTTTTTTTAATAAAGAAATATTTATTTTAAATATAAGAAGCGTTTAAAGTATTTATTTTAATCTTTGTTGACAACATAAACCTTTCGTCTGTGTTGTCACAGAATTTTCTTACGGCAGATTAATTCTGCTTGCATCACATTTAAATTTGAATTCATTCGAAACTTACTTTTTATTATGGAATATAACTAGCTCGTAAAAACTAAATAAAATGTATTTTGTTTTTTAAAATGCAATGTTTTCTTGTACTGGTGTGGATATGTAAGATATTTAAATAAAAATACATAATAAATATAAATGTACAAATATTATAATTTGTGGAAAAAAATTAAAGTTTTGACGTTTTTAATGTTGTTATAGCCCATCAGAAAAAAGACTAGTTTCTTAATAGACAATTTGTTTTAGGTTCGCCTGCACACGTCTCAGGTTTCGGACTTCAGATAGAGGGTCTGATAGACTTGGGTCCCAATTGGAGTTATAAATATAAATTATCTCCACTCAGTACCACCGAAATATTTATAGGAGAACCGGTTTTCTCTTATCCTCACAGAGGTAGAAAAGACAATGAACCGTCTAATATTAATACTGGAAAGGCGAAAGAGAAAATTGTACCACTAGCAGATAACTTAAATATTGAAGAAAATAATGATTCATTAAATAGCTCAAGTACGGTAACTGAAAGATTCAATCTTAAAGACATGAGACCAAATAACGATGTAAGTGAGAAATCTAATGTTCGGAACAAAACGCACCACTTACGAATATCAGATAAGAAACATAAAAATAAAAAAAAACATAAAACTCACAAAGAAAAATCTAATGAAAGCGATAAAAATTATGGGGAAGACAAAAAAAATATAAACAAAAACATTAAAAGAACCCAAAAGATAAAAGATAAGTTGGACGATTTCATATCACACGTTTATAAACAATCGATAAAAGTGTGGGATAACATGCTGAAAATAACAAATAGTGATAAAATGAAAAATAAAATGGAAGTTATGAAAAACTACTTCATTAAAAAGTTCGATAATTTCATGAAACAGTCTAAGAAACACATAATGAAAACAAAACTTGGAACCCAGAAGTTTATTTTGAATACAATTGACACATCGAATATGATTATGAAACGTCTTGTAAACACTTTATCAAATTATAAAAAATCCATAAATAGCAAAACCAAGTCCATTAGCATATTTCAACGAGAAGTTGACAAAGAAAAAAAATTAGAATATGCCCATGCATGCAAAAAGTTTAGGGTGTGTCGTGCGAATGATGATTTCAGTGATTATTTAATAGAAATTATAAATATAGTACTACAAACTGACAATTCTAAAATTAAACAAGCAGGAGACGCTCTAACTGAGGTTGTAAAAACAAATGATTTTACACAATCAATTGATCCTAGTACACAGGACAGACTTAGAAAAAGAATGACAGATATTGAATTGTGGGATCCACTTGTAGTGAAAGCTATGTTTGTTATATTAAGAAATGTTTTGTCCCACAAAAACCACCCCATTGTTATAATGGACGCGATCGATCAAGAAGTTGCAAACAAAACTGTGGCATTCCACGAGATATTAGACACATTGAATAAAAATATACATAAATTCGATAACACTACAAATTGGAACGAAATCAAAAAATGTTTAGAAGATTGGCGAGATGGCAAACGAAAGGAAGTTCAAAATGTATTTAATTCCTTGATAAATGTGATCAAAAAAGGACTCGAGAAAATAGACAAGAAAACAGCTCAAGAGGTTGACAAAAATATGAATATAATTCTGAAACCTCGGAGTAATATATTTGGAAAATGATTGGTTTTTAAATTTCATAATAAATTAAATGTTATTTCATTATAAATTAAATGTTACCTTTATGAAATCAAATTAACTTAATTCTTCTGGTTGAATAATTAATATAGAACAATTAATAACACTATAGTTATATACTATATTATAGTTTTTGACCACGAATTTGTAATAGTACGCATAATAGCACATATAATGTAAACCACTTCTGTAAATCTGATTCTAATTGCAAGAATGACGGTGATTTAATGATTATAATTGATATATGATAACAACTTAGAAGTAAAGTAAAGCGTGATTAAAATTACTAACTATGCCATTTCTAGTTCCTTAGAATTCTTATAGGCAAAATCTTAAAAGTGGTTATTGTGTAGTAACATGTGCATGTGTATCATTATTATTAATATAAAAAATAGCTTTTTACGTCATATATATATTTATTAGGCGTTTTTATATTACTCTGAAAAATCCCGAAGTTTTCTTTGTGTAATCTGTTCCAAATGTCAATATTCTTTTTATATTATCTGTGGCTTAATGCTAGGGTGAATTTAGTGTTTTACTTTTTTATCAAGCTGAGTGTCGCACAATATTACAAGTGTTTGTGAAATTTAAGTTCATCATATCATATTAAATACAATACAAGTTTTACAATCTGATATTGTGGAAGGTGTTTCTTTTTTTGAAGTAAGTTATAGCGTACTTTAATATGTTATTTTTCGCATCTACGCGGAGGGTTTTTAACCTATACTCGCTCTTAAACTTTTAACCGCCGTTGCACATTGTTTACAGTAAATTATGATTACCTTTTTTGTATTTCTTAATAATAATCGTCGACATTACTTTCTGTATTAAAGTAGTCAGTAAATATCTATTTGTATTTTTATCTTACTTAAAACTTAAAAAAGTGTATAATGACATTTCTATATTTTGACAATTTTTCGTTTCACAATAATTAAGGTATGATGATAAATCATGGACTTTTTTATCCGTATAGGGATTTGTTGTTGTAATTATTTCTATTAGATTAGATAGTGATATTTTGTTTTTGAGTTTTCTTAAATATATTATTAGAAAAATATTAATATTATTTATTGCGTAATAATTATAATACAAACAAATAACTCTATGTATAAAAATTAATATTAAAGCTTAAGCTTATTAATTTATCATATGAGCTATTTGCTTATTAAAAACACCTGATAGTTTCGCCAATGTTACCAAATGTTTATAATTTTATAAATGTTTATAGTTTAATGTGCAAAGCAAATGTAACAGGTACATTATATCTATAGATTTATTAAATTACTCATTTAGTCAATCTTACTATTATTTGTATTTATATATATTTCAATTCAATCACTCTTTTCCTGTTTACAAGCGATGGTGCTAATGTAGTATTCTATAAAGTCTGGGAGCAATAGTTTATTTTATTTATTTATATTTTCCACTTTAAATTAATACCGAGATCACTTCTGTACATAAATTGAAGTATCAAGAGGCCCAATTGTTATTTATTTTATACTGATTATTACAATTATTTACATATTAGTATAACCCTTCTGTAAAAATCCTCTCCGACTTAAAATTAAGGCTTTAATGGCTTCAAACAAATGCTGTTCACAAATCACAATAGACCACACAATAATATTAGCCGGGTACTTCATTATTATGATCAGTGATTCCCAAACGTTTTTGTATTGACTCAGTCAGATCATGACTTATCAGGTTTAACTGTTATGGCCTATTTTAAATAATTAATAAACTAAAATATAAATTATTAGTAGGACATATGAAAAATTTTCTATAGCATATTTAGTTTGATTTGTTTTTTATCAATATACTACTTAACTTGTAATTATCACAAAATATCTGATTAGCTCTTTAACCACTTAATGCACACCTCCGTGACATATACAGGCAACGTTTAATGGCAGAATTGTGCAGCTCCTTGAAAGTCACGGTAACAGTAATTTTAAGTCTCAAAATATTACAGCTCCGTATGGGTCACGGTTAATATGGAAATATATTTTTTTAATACAGAATAATAATTTTTAATATTTTTTTAAGTCCGTATCTGTTACGTTGGATGGTAGATTATTGCCATTCTCGGAATTGATAAAAAAATGTGCATTAAGGGGTTAATGACAGATTCTTTATAATGAAAAGAAAAAAGTTTTTTTTAAAATAAAGTTTTTAAAACTATGATTTTGTTCTAAAAAGTTTAGACTCTACTTAGAGAAACTACTTGATGAGAGATCTAGACAGAAAAGGTAAAAGAAAAAAGGCATTATATGAATAGAGGGGTCTATTATAGATATATGAAAAAAAAATCTATGTTTGCAACAAATTGTAACACTCCAATACTAAATATATATTATATTATATAATATTTAATATATTTTTCAGATATAAAATGAAATTTTAAATCGAAAACCGACCGAGCTAGCATCCAGCCATCATGTTCCAGAAACAGACTTTTGGGTCAACCAACACCGGTTTTGGTGAGTGTATTCAGAGATCCATCACATTCTTTTTTTATGTCATGTTTTTTAATATTTGTCAGAATTTAATTTAATTTGTACACTGTAGAAGAAGTAGGAGCGAGAGGTATAACAGCAAAATCTCTTCACAACTTACTTAGTAGGATCTCAACCTTTATAGAACTATCATCGGTTCATTTCAAAGGCAGCTTTAGTAGGTTCTTATGATATTTGGTTAGGTAGGGAGAGAAGGGTAGCCAGTGAAGGTGTGTGTATATGCGCATAGTAAAGGGGCCCCTTAAACCTACACCTGGGTTGCAAGTCCCAGGCATTATTTGGACTCCTCTTCTTGCAATGCAATGAGCCCGACAACTTTTTTTACCCATCCTTAGCATTTCATTGTGAATCCATGGAATGCTAAGAAGCTTTGTCTCTTTATTTATATGACAATGTTTATTATTTACCTGCCCACAAAAAGCGTTGTACAAAGTTTTATTGTAGTTTAAGTTATAATATGTAGTTCATTTGAATAATTTAGGCTTGATATTTTATGATGAGATATCTCATTATATGTCTTTTTTAATGTACATATATAAAAACCTACCTTTTAAATAAAAAATATCCTACCTCTTAAGTTGGACCAAACTAGATATCAGCAAAATTTCATTGAAATTGGTTTAGTGGAATGAAAATTTAATTATTATAAAGGAATTATTAAATATAAAACAGAAAGGATGCAAAAATTGTGTATAAAATATTGTTTTAAAACAATAATTATAATGTCCAGTACACAATATGGAAGTCAAAGCAAATGTTACAAAATTTTTAACTCTTTCTCTGTTTCTTCACTCCACACTCACAATTGACTTGACAGATTTTGATAAAATATATTATGATTCTATTTATATAAATATATATATAAAATAGGCTATTCTCATTGTTCTTTGACATTTTGTTAGAAGAAACGGATCTATACATATAATAAAGTTGTAACAACAAAAATTAAAAGTTAATTATATTTTTAAGAGTAATTGCTGTGGTCAGTATGGCAGTGGTGTTTTATTTTTTTTTATTGTTTGTTTGTTGGTTTGTTCCACTAATCATACAAAATCTACTGGACCAATTTAGAAAATATTTTTGCATATTCATAGATTATATTCTAAATAATTATCATATTTAACTCTCAGGTTCCTTCAATGCGGGGGCCAGTACTTCGTCACCGTTCAGTGGGTTCAAACCCGCCACCGGTGCCACTGGTTTTGGAGCCCCTCCAGCTTTTGGTGCCAATGCAACACCACAACCAGCCACGGGAGGAGGTACGCCATACACAAATGAAACTTTTGAATACAACAGACTCGATATAACACTGCTTGTTATAATGCCCACTCTCGTTTATATTACCTTATTATATACATTATTATTTATTTATTTATTTAATTCTTCATTGCACAATACATAAAATAATGCACAAAAGGCGGGCTTAATGCTACAAAAACATATTCTACCAGCCAACCTTAGAAAGTAGAGAGAACACTGGTAGGCATGCAAAAAAAAAATATTGATATAATATAACAAATATAACATGACTATATATGATTTTTTTTATATTGATATAATATAACAAATATAACATGACTGTATACCAATTAAATTAAATTTCAATCTCTGTATTGATTCCTATTAAGACTAAGAGATTTGAGTCTATTTGAGTGTAGTATTTAGATTAGATTATTATTTAGCTTTAGATTTAGCTTCAGATCTAGTGATATGTCATGATACAACCATTAAAATTTAATTAATGTAGTGTCTTTGATTAATTTAGTCACTATTGACAATAAGTTTTTAATTCATATTAGTATTGATTGATTCACCGATAACTCCTAGACAAAGCATACATATTTATTTATTTATTTCAGGGCTCTTTGGCTCAACAAACACAACAGGTGGATTGTTTGGTGGCAACACAGCGACATCCACCGGCTTTGGTTCCACGAGCGGTTTTGGCTTTGGAGCCACCACGGCAAGTGGAGGACTGTTCAACAACTCCAGCTCGGGACTGTTTGGGAACAATCAGAACACCAGTGCCTTCGGAGCCAAGCCTGCGACAGGTAATAATACAGCAGGTAATGATCAAAAAAATTAAATTATTATTATTTTAATAACACCTTGCTAACTGTTAAAATTGCTAGGATTTGACAATTAAAGACAATTATTCATTTTATTTCTAATATCAGTAACAACTGCAATATATCTATTTATCTAATTAACATATAACAAAGGAATTAAAAATACAACATAGTTAACACAATAGATGAAAGACCGCTGGAACAATTATATATCTATAGCTATTACTAGTTTCTTATACAGTTCTATTCATAGTGCTAGTCTGAAACAGTATATTATATTTATTAACTTAATATTTTTTTATACAAATAATATGTAATAATAAATTTAAGAATACAATGGTAACAACGGTAAGAATTCACATCTTTGCTAATACATACATAAAATTAAAATCAATTAATCCAAAATTTAGATAATTGTACATTCCAGAATTTAAAAATAAACTTTACAATAAAATTGTAATTTAACATGTTCTTTGCCACATCACGTTATATCACGTCACATCACATCACATCACGTCACGTCACATCACATCTCATCACGCGACGTCTTGTTACGCTGCCATACAATTATTGAGCCGTTTTTATTTTGGTTACCTGGGTATGTTCAGTATTATGGTTTAGCAGTGAACGTGTTAAATAATAATTTATATACTTCTACGCATGCACGCACGTACGCACGCACGCACGCCCGCCCGCCCGCACACAAACACATACGCAAACATTCTGTAATTATTGAGCGAAGCGTTTTACTGGAGACTTTTTGCATTCTTTGTCACGAATTGGCTCAAAAACTACTCGACGGAAAATTATGAAACTTTGCAAACAAAAAGACACTTATTAGGAGATGGTTTTTTAAAAAAAAATTTTTGAAAAATGTCAAAAAAATATATATATTTTTTAATATTATGTAAAAAAACTGGTATCTTATTGAAGTCAATGGGAAGCGATGACTAAAAACACTGGGCTCGCTTCGCTCAATATGCAAACGGCACCCGAGATTTCGCGAGCGCAGCAAGTCGAAATTGAGGGTTTGTTGGCGCCCCTAGTTAAGATAAACATGACGAACACACGACGTTGTTAAGTTCATAAACATCAAAGAATAGAATACATTACATCACAATGAATCATCTACTTAATTAACTATAGACGATTTATTTTATAACTTAGTTTATTAGTTTATGTACTTAGTTTTTATTTTTAAACAGAGACTTTCATAAAACAACTTTTTTTTACTATCTATTAACTTATCTATCACAATACACTCAATATTGATTCATGAATTATATTTTTACCATAAATCAATGATTTTAATTTAACATTATCAGATTTGTGAATTTTTTTTTTTTTTTTCCATAAAATTTCTATATAACCTTTATAACAATTTACTAATAAATTTAAATAAGTAAACTTTTTATTGCCCACTATGACACGTTTTGTCCGATAGATGGCGCTAGCTTCCATTCGTAGTTTTTTACTAAACTTACTGTAACAGGATGAAGTTATTTTTAATATATATTGTTTTCAGGGTTCGGTTTCGGTGGCACCGCCAACACCAGCACCACGGGCGGACTGTTCGGTTCCACTCCCTCCACCTCCACGGGACTGTTTGGACAACAGAACACCAGTATAGGGGGGGGACTGTTCGGCAATACCTCTGGTTACTATTTTACATTTTGTAATGTTCTTCTCCCAATTCAAAATCTACTTAACTGATCTCAATGACAAATTTTTAGTATGTATAATCTTTTGAATCAAACTTATATGTATATTATATATTTCTAAACTAATATTATAAAGAGTAAATGTTTGTCTGTTTGTCTTTATGTGTTGGGTAATCTCAAAACATACTAGACCATTTGTAAAAATTATTTCACCTATTAAAGTTGATATTAGAGATTAACGTAGGCAACTTTTTAACCGATATTACAATGAGATCGGGGCCATTGTTGGTAAATTAAACAGAGTAAGTAAAAAATGCATCTAACCATATTAAAAAATATGTATAATATTATATTGAATACAGTACAAAGTTAATTTGATGTATATGAAAAGAACAAAGGAAAAATAGATAATAATACTATAAAAGCCAAATAATAATATATAGTATATATTAGCAGGTGGTTTCGGCCAGCAGGCGACCGGCACGGCCGTGGTGAAGTACAACCCGGTGGCCGGGACCGACGTGGTGGTGAAGGCCGGCACCTCCACCAATGTTAACATCAAACACCACTGCATCACTTGTATGAAGGTACCGTTGTATATATAGTGGAGTGGTTATATATGTATATATATATGTTTATATATGTATGCTGGAGGGGTATATAGTGTAATGTCCCCATAGAGATAGCATATAACAATTAATATGTTGCAGGAGTATGAAAGCAAGTCTCTAGAGGAACTCCGTCTGGAAGACTATGTAGCCGGGCGGAAGGGACCCAGCGGGGTGTTTGGATTCCAACAGACAGAAAACAAACAACTGTTCGGAGGAACAACTAGTATGTACATTATATATATACATCTATTTTTGTCTAAACATTTATCTATAAAACTTCTCTGGATATTTTAGTTAGTATTTAGTTTTTAATTTTAATTATTTTAACAGTAGTTGCCTTTATATACAATTTTAAACTCTTTTGTTAATTTAATAATTATATATTTAATAATATAATAATCATTTTATTGGTACTATCAAGAGCAGGAAACTATCTACACTTTCTTTCCACTACTATATTTTGCATCTATTGATATAAGTACTTTAAATGTCTAATTCCAGCATTCGGTCAGCCGGCCACCACGAGTGCACCCAGCCTCTTCGGCTCCAGCATCAGCTCCACACCGGCCTTTGGACAGACTAGTGAGTTGGAAATATATTATTATTAAATTCTACAGCCAACAGTCTAGTGGTTATAGTCACCGACTGTTGTGCTCTTGGCTTGATTGCCTTTAACATCTTATTTTAACACTAAACCTACCAAGTACCGGTCAAATTGTTAAACTTTTGTAAAACTTACATATTTTTAAACGTAATAATATCATTCAAAACAAACTACGACAACAAATCAAACTACATGACAATTCTTAGAATATGCATATAATATTTTCTACACTCTTTACTTTTAGTTATTTCCATTATTACCTGCGTTATATAATAAAATAACTTTTAATTACCGGTCAATTTGACCGCGTGTGGTAAGAACAGGTATACAAGAATTGTCGGTAGGTTTATTGTTAATAAGCTTGTCTAAGCGGAGGGTATATTGATAATTCATATTCAGTATGTCGGTCATTATTTGCTACCAAGCTATATATAAGTTATATATATATTAGATTATGTTAATTCTGTGTTTTATTAAACATTATAATTCCCGTATTGGATTTTTTTTTTTGGATCCAGATTTTCGTTCCGGATTTGAGTACATAATATATATGTAATATATGTTCACTTGTATTTAATTTGTTACCATCAAAAGGGGTGTTTGTATTACATACAAATAAATTATTACATTTTCGTTGTCTTTTGTGTTAGTTTAAGTGGTTGATAGTTATGTGATGTATGTCAATAATATGTACAATATATCCAGATACATTTTCGTTCGGCGGCGGCACACAGACGAACACACAGACCATGGGACTATTCGGCGCTAACAAACCAGCGTTCGGAGCCGCGCCCACACCTGGTAATGTATATATTAAATTTATTAGATAATAGCTAAAAACTATTGTTAGGTTTATCTTCTCCGGATAATCTGTAGTAAAAGCTCTAGGATGTAAATAATATATATATATTAGGGCGTTTCAAAAAAAAAAAAAAAAAATTTTTTTTCTCGGTACCAGGCTCAAAAGTTTCGTTTAGATGCCAAAATAGGCCTGTGAAAATATGAGCCCTTAATATTAATATTAAGGTAGTCCGCATCGCACTTTTCGATTTCCCATAAGAATAACACAGGAAAAATATTTTTTTTTCTTTTGATTTTTATAACTAATGAACGATATATTGTATTGCAATACCCATTCATTATTTTTGTAGAGAATTTAACGCTCTACAAAAATGGTTTGAAGTCAATTTTTGATAAATCAACTCAGTCAAAAGTTATTCAAGATCAAAGTTTAAGTTACTCTCAATTCAGCTGTTTTTTAGTAGATTTCATAGAAATCTAACTATTGCATTGGTCCTCATGACGGAACTTTTGAAAAAAATTGTCATTTCCTTACTCAGCTCGGCGAGCTGATTAAGCTGATTAAGATAGAATATATATATATATATATATTCTATATATATATATATATATATATATACATACATATATAAACTTTTGAACCATATATATTTTCTTAATCATAATTCAGCTGAATTGAGAGTAACTTAAACTTTGATCTTGAATAACTTTTGACTGAGTTGATTTATCAAAAATTGACTTCAAACCATTTTTGTAGAGCGTTAAATTCTCTACAAAAATAATGAATGGGTATTGCAATACAATATATCGTTCATTAGTTATAAAAATCAAAAGAAAAAAAAATATTTTTCCTGTGTTATTCTTATGGGAAATCGAAAAGTGCGATGCGGACTACCTTAATATTAATATTAAGGGCTCATATTTTCACAGGCCTATTTTGGCATCAAAACGAAACTTTTGAGCCTGGTTCCAAGAAAAATAAAAATTTTATTTTTTTTTTGAAACGCCCTAATATATATATATATATATATATATATATATATATATATATATATATATATATATATATATATATATTTATATACATATTGTCTGTCTTATATTGTATTAATAAAAACTAGACGGATTTTGATGCAATATACTTAGTAAAGGTGACTAAATCAATAAAAAAAAAAATTAAAGGCTGTGTTGAGTAAACAGGAATTGAACTAAAAATAATTTTCAAAGCAGACGAAATCACTGTCCACAACGAGTCTTATATAAATGTTGACTTCAGGTACCGGATTATTCGCGGCGACCACCACCCAAGCACCAGCATTTGGTACCAACACCTCCACATTTGGGTTTGGGGCCAACACGCAGAATCAAGTATGTATTATTTATTATATATTAATAAACTAAATGTTTTAAAATAATATGTAGGTTTGTTTGTCTGGTCCTAGAGTAAGTCATTTCTGCATTGTAATGAAATACAATTTTGAAAACCCTTTTTAAAAACAAATATATGATGTATGACTGTAGGGTATATCATTTATCATATGAATAATTCACATTCTTAGAAGAAAAATTTATAAAAAAACATTTTGTTAATTAGATTTCATAAATATTTATAATATTACATTTATCCAGACGGGAGGCCTATTCAACAACAAGCCGGCGACCTCGGGCTTTGGTCCGACACCGAGCACGGGCTTTGGGGGCTTCGGTACGGGACTGTTCGCCAAAACAAACACCACCGCACCTACCTTTGGTACCACCACGCCTGGTACGTATCACACCATATACTTATACAATAAATTGATTGACCTATTAGTGATTAAACTTTGTTTATTTTATCAATTTGAAAAATACAATTTTACAGTCCATCCGTCTGCTAAAAGAAACTCTTCACAAATATTTTATTCTTTTCTAATGTTGTTTTTGTCAATAATTAATATGTATACATATTTTTTTCTTTTTATTAATTAAAAGTGTTGTCAACTTTGACATAAGGTATAAATTAACATGTGAAGTCGCAAGAAAACTCTAGTATCACATTATTTGATCATATTATTATGTCTATCTCATTCACCATTCCAGCGTTTGGCACAACAGGCTTCGGAACAAACACCACCGGCTCCAATCTCTTTGGTAACAATACGTTTGGGAAACCTGCAACCTCACAGCCCTCCTTCGGTTTCAACACACAGCCTACATTGGGTCAGCAATACTCATCTAAATTATAAATTATGTTATTGAGTAATTTTTCAAAGTTGTCTATTTTAAGAATGGATATTTTTGGGATAACATTTTGAATTTGATGTAAATAAGATGAATTTAATAAGTATATATATTTCAATACAGGTACAGGTTTGGGGACAGGACTCGGCACCTCATTCCAGCCAAAACCCACCAACACTGGCTTTGGTACGCTCGGAACTACGGGCTCACTGTTTCAACAACCCGCTCAGAATACTTTCAGAACTGGTATGAACAATAAAACCTCAAATTCTTAATTGTATTTTTAATCAGGATAGTATATCTTGCTCTTTCATAATCGAACATGTGTTCGATAATAAGCAAGAATGCAATAAAATAAGCAAGAATACACTACAATAAAGCGAGAATACAACACAATAAAGCAAGAATACAGTTTAAGCTAGTGTGTATTTTAGCTCAAACTATATTCACTGATAAGGACACAATAAGGACAAGGATTCTTTATTTAATTGTTTTTTTTAGTATATTTCAATGTTAGGAATTCTTTAATAAGGGACATATTTTAATTTTTATGCATTGTCTCTGTTGTTAGCCCTACAGGCCATGACAGCGTTACCAGTTGGAAGCAAAATATATAGCAATTTTCCATCTTATATATGAACTTGGACAGTTTTTTCTAACTATAACATCATAATACCATTATAACATATTATTTAATTACCGAATGATACCTATTGAAATATTTAATAAGAGTGTGTGTATGTGTACGTGCTTGCATGTGTGCGTGCGTGCGTGCGCATTGTTCAGACATGTGATAAGGTATATTTTCAGGTCTAGACACTGGTCTGGGCGGTGGTCTGTTCAACAACAACTCATCACTGGGCGGGTCGCTGGGGATGGGGACCAACAACAATAACAGCCTCACTGGGTAAGAACAGTATGGATTTTAAATATATTAGCATGTCAGAGTTGTCTGTCCGTTTATCACACAAAATCTATTATATGTATTTAATTGTTAAAATCAATATATAGTGTGCTTTTCATCTGATAACTCATTATGGTACATAAATAAGTAAGTATAGGCTATATATACAATAAAACCAAAAATCTTATGAACTTGTGTACATTTTTAGTGATAATAACTCCAATAAGTTCAGAGCATTGATGTAGTTTCTTGTTCTCACTGTCACTTGTTTGGAATCTGTTTAAAAGAGCGTTGTTCCCCAGCGGAGCCCCCAATGGCGTGCACGCTCAGATCCTGTCGCTGGTGGCGCGGCCCTATGGAGACTCCGGTCTCTACAAGGACCTGCTGCCTGACGCACGTGAGAAAAATTATCCATAATATTACTAACATTGTATAAGCATTTTTTTTTTACATTAAATAACAAAAAAATACTATTGAGACGTTTTGAATACAGTGTTCACGAAAATATGAGATATAGTTAATTTGTCATCTCTCTCAATATTTTTATTTTCGGAGCGTAGAATTCAGGATGCACTCATAGCACTCTAACAACTCTCAAGATGCTCTTGACTCGAAAATACTGAGCACTTTTAATTAGTGGACTTTATATTGTTATTATTAAAATCATATTCATAACAGCAGCAACATCCGATGAGGTGCTGAAGCCGACAAACCCATCGGCTGTGAAGGCCGTTCTGGATTCATACCGAGTGTCTCCGGCCAGCAGACTGAAGCTCACCGTCCGACCCGTCCCTCACAAACATGACAAGGTACAAGGCACATGATAAAATTACTGGGGTTTGCCTTTTTTCCTTCTAAAATATTTTCAAAGGTTACCTCCTACATATATATATAATCAATAACGTTCCAGAAGTCTCTGTTCGACGGCTTGGAGGAGTCTGACGCCAGTTTGGAGGACAAACTCACACTCAAGCCGAGCAGGAAGAGGCTCGTGCTGAGGAACAGGGAACAGGACTCCCACGATACACACCGGTACACATCCATTGATGGATTGAGTCATGGATATTGATTGACTGAATAATTTGGTTTTATAGCTAGTAGTTATTGAATTAACTGACACACATACAAAATTCCATATATACTGAATTAAATTTTAATTTAGTCAATGCAATGCTTGCTTATTGAAACTTTTTCTTGATGTTCCAAATATTTTTCATTACAGCTCTTTAGACGACAGTCAACACAACGGTAGTACGGATATTAGAGAGGAGGGCAGAGACAACGAGTGCACGGACAGACCCGTCAACAATGACACCAGTGAGCATATATATACACATATATACTAAAATTATGAAATAGAAAGATAGTATTTGTAAGATTTATTTTCTATTTCTGATACTAACAGTTAGAATAATCCAATTGTGGGAAAATCCTTACACATATTTCATAATGTAATTTATCAAGATGTTTGATAATTATCACAGAATGTTTATCATTAATTCCCAGATCCCGAAGTCAGCACGGACAGACACGGCAGCTGGTGAGTTTGATACTGTTATATCTCATTATACAATTTTTCCTCTGTCTATTAGATAATTTTCTTTTTGTTTGTCTGTTGACTATTAAAGATTTTTTGTATAATATAAAAATATATTTATAGTTTTTTTTTTTCAATTAAAAAATATTGAATGTATAATAACAAAAATGTATACATAATTATATATTTTGCTTTAAACTCTTATACAGTTATTGTTATAATGTATATATGTTTATTTCAATCAAACAAAATACACTCTTTATTATACTCATAGCTTAAAATATATATATATATATATAATTTCAATATTTTAGGTTGGGATCCCCGAAGAACTCGTGGAAGGAAAACGAGAAGCCTCTAGACAATGAATCAACCCCACGGTTATATCCCAATCTGGGTGAGTTTACATTATTTTGTTTATCTTAACACATTCGCGACCGCTGACCGCGACCGTCATTTCAAATTCTATTCCTGGTTGCCGCTGACGTAATTTCACGTCATATCAAATTCTATTCCTAGTTGTCGCTGACGTGAATTCACTTCATTTCAAATTCTATACCTGGTTGCCGAAAATAAATTTTATACTTTTATCCTCTTGACGATACAAGTTTGCGGCAGCCAACTTCAGAATTTCAATATATTAGCCGATACTCAAAATTAGTAACAAAGAAAATTAGGCGGACTCGAATGTGTTAATATATATCTTTATATATATATATAATTAAAACGTTTTAATTGCTGTATGTATAAAGTTTATAAATTGAGAATGCAAAAAATTAAACAGATTTTTTTTTTGTTATGTTTACTATAAATATTCGTAATTACTAAATTACACACGTGCGAAGTAGGGACATGAGGCTAGTATATATATATATACACATAAATAATATATTATTACCCAATTGTATTATTTTTTGTTAACATTTTTTCTATCGATAATATAATATTTAACACGAACAAGTAGCGGCTCCTAAACTACTGCCGTATTGAATTATACAACTATTTCCTAAATACATTATTGATGTGTATTTACAGACAAGGAGCTGCCACCTCAGGTGTCCGAGAGGCGTTCCAGTTGGTGAGATATTTTTTTGTATTATTTCTACTGTACTATACATGTTAAATAATATAAACTATGCGATTTAGATTTCAAAGATTAATTTAACCGACTTTAAAATTAAAGGTTTTGCTATGTTTTATTATAATTAAACAAAATTTTGTATTGTATTCTATATCGGTTTTGGCAAGCTAATTAATATTTGCTTAAATAAACATATATAGATTTATATATATATATACATATATATATATTTGTAGTATGTAATATTGTGTGTGTGCGTGCAGGCTGTGCTCGGCGGCGCTGCGACCGGCAGACACTCACCGGGACGCCGACCACACGCTGAGGGACCTCAACCAAAGAACAGGTACACGGACAAACATACATGATCATTATTTATCATACATACAATTACCTTTTGCCGATATAGTGTGAACTTAGGTACTTACTTACTTACCCACCATCTTTCAAGTTTGACAAAACCTTCGACCTTGTTTTAATTTATGACCATTTGCCTATTATTGATATTTTTAATTTTTATCCTTTGTTGTAATTAGGTAGATCTGTAAAACCTTTTCTTACTAAACCTATATTACAAAATATATTCTAAATAAATCCAATACTAACACCTCGTTTCTCAAAGACTTGTTAAATTAAATAATAAACCTCCGTAACCCTTAACCCCTACAACTAACCCATCCCAACCCCGACCCCTAGACTCCCTCAACTTCTGCTGTCACCGCTGGGGTCGCCTACCGGGTTGCTCCAGGTGTGAGAAAATATCACATCAGATAAACGGACAATATGGTTATTATATATATAAAAAATATATATTAGGTTTGTTTATTACTCATAAACTAAATTATTAAAGTGTATTTTAAAAAAAGTATAAATGTAATTTGATTTGTAGTATTAGCGTGTTGGTTCCGAGCGGAGTCGCGTGTAGTGGCTAGTGTGTATAATATAATGTTGTTCCAGTGTCGGAGGAGGTCCCCGTGCAGCCGCACCCGGCCGGAGTGAAGCTCACCAGACCCGGCTACTACACCATACCCAGCCTGGACGAGATGATAGGTGACAGACATACTTATATATATTATATAATGTATAATCGAGTATCATTTACCGTGTAAAAGTATATTTTCCTTAATTTCCTTAATCAATTTGACGTTTATTCACAAAAATAAAGTGTTACGAAGTATTTTATTATTTAATTTAAATGTTTTTAAAGTTACTAGATAATGTATAAAATTTATTTCTTAGTAAAAGTATTAAAATAATAATTAATATAAGGTGTCATTAGTTCTTTTTTGTATTCACATACAAAGAATTTAAATGCAATTTTATATACAACTTAATTATTATTAAAGGGACATTGTTATGTATATGTATATATGAATATAATGTTATTTCTCTAAACAGGGTACATCCGTGCGGACGGGTCGTGCGTGTTGCCGCACTTCACGGTGGGTAGGCGAAACTACGGGAACGTGTACTACGACGACGAGGTGGACGTCGCCGGACTGGACCTCGACGCACTGGGTACGGACACGCACACGCACATACAGGCGCACACAAACGTACACGCATTGAAACATAAGTACGCACGCACGTCAATACTCACACACGCACACACGTACGCCTACACGCATAGACAGAAACGTACGCATGCACATTAATACATGCACACACACACAACTAAAGAGAGATAGAGACATCTCTCACTGTACTCTGCTGCTTTTTGTGTAAATTTATACTTATCAATATTACTACATTTTTAAAAAGAATACCATTGCAATTAAACATTAATATGAATTCCAGTGCACTTCCTGAACAAGGAGGTGATAATCTACCCCGAGGACAGCGAGAAGCCCCCCGTGGGGTCGGGACTCAACAAGCGAGCCGTCGTCACGCTGGAGCGGGTGTGGCCGCGGGACAAGACCGAGCGGAGACCCGTCACCGAGCCCGAGAGGTATATCACACTATCATATATACTATAACAACTTAGTTATTTTATAATAAATAAGTCTCTTTTTCCAAGTTGTTTTTTTTACGTTTTTGAGAAGACTTACTAACTGACAGTTCATTGTGTGAAGCTGTCACCCCATGTTTAATAATATATGTATTAATATATTAAAAAAGGTAGTAAGCTTTCAGATTTCTCATGCACCATATATGTACAGGTTACTCAAAATGGACTACGAGGGCAAGTTGCGTAGAGTCTGCGACAAACACGATACAAAGTTCATAGAGTACAGGCCGCAGACGGGGAGCTGGGTGTTTAGAGTGAGTATTATTAACATGATTATAAGAAATATATAATGTAGTAAAGTTGAAGAGTTCATCTGTTTGAGCACACTTCTCGCAGAAACTATCAAGTAAATTAGATATGCATTCATTGAGAAACGATTGTTATAAATGTGTATCATTCTTCTGTAGTCCACGCGGACGCAGTCATGGGTTATTTCTAGTATGATAATGTTTCAGGTCGAACACTTCAGTAAGTACGGTCTGACTGATTCCGATGAAGAAGACGACATAACTCCCGACGTGTTGAAGCGTCAGCTCGTGGAGCAGGGACTGCAGAAATCAGCACCACGTGAGTAGTTTATTCATTAATATAAAGTATTTTCTAGAAGACATCCCCTAATGTAAAGGCTTGGTTAGAACTGTTTTATATCTTAAGCTAAGTTTAAATAAAGGAGTGTTATAAGATGTAAGTTTGTTTGAAATGGTCTATACTAATATTGTATGAAAGAGTTAATTTAGGAAACCATTCATTCAAGTTCAAACATTTTTTGGCCTAAGCATAATGGAATTTCAAAGCGGTTTTGGTCCAAAGAAGTCTTCAACAACAGCTGGTATTCAAATAATACAAGAGTTATTAATTTTCAGCACAAAAGCCGGTTCCGGTATCCACACCCAGCCAACCGGTGGGTCCGGGCCTGGGCGGCCTGGGACTCGGTCCCGCTGGACCGGGATTAGGAGGCCTAGGGCTCAGTCCCTCGGGCCCAGGACTCGGCGGTCTAGGGCACAGTCCCCCGGCTCCGGGCCTCACGGGACTCAACAACACAATGACAATGGGACTGGCCTCCGCCGACCACGTCTCCGATGACTACATGCAACAGACATCGTTAAATTTGATGAACGGTGCACCTAAAGGTACACTTTATATTTAGTTATATAAATATAAAATATATTATATTTGATATTATTTCATGATATATAATAATTTGTTTTGTAGGTTTCGGCATGGATATAACAGACGATCACGCAGAAGCAGACACGCTATATCAGGATGGAGGTAACTTATATATTTATCTAATTAAAATAGGAGATGGAAATATATGTTTCATATAAATTAATATTATTAAAACAAGTAATTAATATAATATAAATAGTGAAATACTTAACTCTGTAAATATATAACCCAGCATTTGGCGTGAAGAGTCCTACGAGTGAGCTGGCGCGGCTGGAACACCGGCGGAGTCATCACGTACAGCTTATGAAGGCCTCCCTGTACGCGGACACTGGTAATACATATTTTATATAATAAAGAGTGAATTTTGTAAGCTAAAGATATATCTAAAACAAAAGTTCATTGAAAAAAGTTAGCCATTGTAACTTTATTATTTTTAAAGTAGTCCTCTCTTAACCACTGCCAAAAGCTTTTACTTATACCAACTAGCTTATAATTAGTCCCATGTTGGATTGTCCGATTGACGTAATACAAATAATATATAAATATAAATAACTTTAAGCAAATTTATCTATTGTATTATATAGTAAGAAGTATAGTATTTTAATTTATATAATTACAGAGATGCTGGATGATATATCGATATCTACCGGCGACCAGCTCGTGCCGCGGGCCAGTGAGGAGACACCGGCGAGAGTCGAAAGCGTGCTAGAGGTTATACAGACCGCCGCCGCTGCCGCTGAGAACGGTATGTATATATATATATATATATATATATATATATATATAAGAATGTATATTTGTTTAAGTTATCCACAACCAATATAACTTAAATATACGAAATGCGATCCCCATTCCAGGTATGTTGAAGTTGGAAACCGCTAGTTTAAATCATGAATTTTATATATTATTATTGTGAGTTATATTTCAAAGATACTCAATTAGTTATTTAAGAAGACAATAGAAATTTAACTGTTTAGATTTTAATCTGTTCAAGATTGAACGTGTTGTAACATTATCATGCTTGTGTCAAAATAATGTCATAATTATGATATTTAATTATTTCAGTTCCCGAAGTCACATTGCGTCCGCTAATAGTTCACCCGCATACCATTGTACTGAAATATAATAGAAAAATACCGCCCTTTAAGAAAACTATAGCAGGTGAGTTTGATATTGCTTTAAAAATACGTATATATGAAAAAAGAAGTCTGTGACTAAATTAATAATCGATCTGGAATCCAAGATTGAATATAATCGTAGATGGGAGGCCCACAAGCTCAATTCACAATCCCTACCCAACTTTAAACTTAATAGATCTTCTTTACTACAGAATTTCTCAAGTTATTTTTGTTTATTAAACTTTGGTTATATAATGTTCAAGCTATTTTAATTTATTTTATTTTAATACTTTATTGCACAAATAAAGGTGTTAATAATATTAATATAACAATATAATATACAATATGAGTTATATGTTTGTTTAATAATGTATGTGTGTGTGTGTGTGTGTAGGAGCGCTGTCGGCGCAGTGTCCGTGTGAGCTGTCGGTGAGTCGCGCTCGTCACTCGCGGGTGAGCGCGCGTCCCGGCGCACTCGTCTACGTCACCACGGAACGAGCGCTCAGACACCTGCCTCCCGGTAAGGGGACATGGGAGACACGGTACAGGGGACATGTAACGGGACAATGAAAATGTTTTTGACACGTATTACATGTACAGGAAAAAAGAAATACATAAATACTAGAAAACATAATAGAAGATTCTAATACTTCCATTTTCTACATAGATATACTTTATTACTACAAATTGTTACAAATGCATGTATAACAAACATTCAAGTAACAACTCCTTGTATAACTCAAATACTACACAATCTAAATTAATATATATTAACTGTTTGAGTGTCCTGCTTGTTATATGCCAAAAATGTGGAAAGGCGATAGCGCTTCTCGTATTTTGTACAAAGAATGAGAAGACGATGCTATTGACTGGTCCCATCATCCCCGTAAGAGAATACGAGTGTTTAGTGACAGCAGTGATGATGAAGGCAAAGAAAATACTAAGCATTTCATTCTTCCTTTTTTAGTATATAAGAAAATTAATCGGTTCTAACTCAAAGAATATGAAAGTGATATATTAGTAAACCCTAATTACTAATATATAATTGAGCGAAGCGAACGAAGTGAGCGGAGCGTTTTACTGGAGACTTTTTGCATTCTTTGTCACGAATTGGCTCAAAAACTACTTGACGGAAAATTATGAAATTTTGCAAACAAAAAGACACACATTAGGTGATGGTTTTTAGAAAAAAAAATTGTGAAAAATGTCCAAAAAAAAAAAATTTTTTTTTAATGTCCTCAAATAACTGATATCCCCTTGAAGTCAATGGAAAACGATGAGTGAATACACTGGGCTCGCTTCGCTCAATATGCAAACGGCACCCGAGATTTCGCGAGCGCAGCGAGTCGAAATTGAGGGTTTGTTGGCGCCCCTAGTATAATTTTCCATTGACAGTGAACGATCTCAGTAACCTGTGTCTGTACGTGGGCGGGCGGGGAGACGACGACTGGAGCGAGGCGTCCGTAGTGAGGCTAGCCATCGGACAGCTCCAGGGCAACGTCGCTATGGTCGGTTATGAGTATACTTAGATAATATTTATTAATACCATTTATAGAGAATTAAATATTTAATGCATTTGATAAGTTCACAATAAAAGTATTAGGCTTCTTGATGATAGATTCGTTACTAACATAATGACATGAAATATTCACAAAACAAATGGTGAAGAGAAGTGGTGCTCTTTGTAGATTTTTAATGACAAAACAAACTAAAAGTTTTAACCCACTGCTCCCATTCAGCATAGTTGTTGTAAAAAATATTTTCCTGTATATATAAATACATAATCCAAAGACTTCCAATATTGAAGAATTTATTTTAGGTAACCTATTTTAGGATTTTTCATATCATCTTTGTTAAAGATTATTTTTACAAATATATACTACCTTCATATCTTTTAACACATATAATTACTAACTAAAAATATTATAACTATACATATATATACACATTAAATCCTTATTCTATAAATATTTTATATTACAAAAATTGTAATTTCCAGGAAACGCTATCCCGTCAGCTGACAAGTCTCCTAGAGTTTTCCGACACGGACACCACACGGCCGGTGTGCCCGCGACTGGTCGTACGAGACTCGCCCACGGACAGACGGAACCTGCTGCTGAGACTATTGGAGGATGCGAAACATGCAGCCGACTATAAACCTAGTGTGAGTGTTCACAAACTTATATATATATATAAATATAGTTTTGTGAGTTTGTTTGATGTCTATAAAGCTATCATATTTTAATTAGTATAATCTTTAAATGATTGATATATTTGTCTGTATGCATTTATGTTATTTCAGTTTGGTGTGTCCGGTGCGTACTGCCTGCAGGTGTGGAAACTGTGCGACGCGCTGTGGGGACACGATCTGGAGAACGGGGGTCAGTGGACACACACACACACACATTGGATATTTACAATTTTTATCGTGTATTTACCCCCTAAATTTAATACATATAAATACATTATTTTCTTCATATATTTTAACCAATACTAATTTTCGACTTCACACTGCCTCAATCTATTGAAGTCATTGTGTCTTAACGTTTGAGTGTATATGTTCTCAGGCGTCCCGGGGACGGACGAACATTCATTGGTGTCCCAACACAAGAAACTCGTGCAGTGGCTGAAGGATGCCGTCTCGGACACTACGGACAAGGATCTCGCACAGAACGAGATCTCACCCAGCATTGATGGTAATATATATTTTTATTTTTAAAACAACTATTGTTAATTTAACCTTTATTGGATTATATATATCTTATATATAATATTTAAATTACAAATTAGGCAAAGCAGATTACCCACTGAATTTTGTTGTTTTTATCTTTGTTAAACAAAAAATAAACATGGTTCTATTCCCGGTTGTTATCAAATATGTATATAATTCTATATATATATAAATTCAGAAAAAAATACATATGTGTTAAACCTATTCAGTGTGGTGGGTGAATATCTAATTCCGTCTTAATGTTTCAGAGAGTGACCTCCACAGTAGCAAGGTGTGGACTCTACTGATGGGAGGGCGGGTGATGGAAGCCTGTAAACTATCTAAGGAAAGCGGGGATCTGAACATGGCAGCCATTATTGCACAAGCGACCGGTGAGATATATATACTACCTCTTAAGATGCCTACGTTACCTCAAAGTTAGTTAATTAATTATTAATTAAATGCAATATATAATTTCAGGTGACCCATCGTTTAAGAGTCTTTTGGGTCGTCAGCTCCGCGTGTGGCGAGAGTGCGGGGCGGAGTCTCTCATAGCGGACGAACGCCTCGCGAGCCTGAACCTGTTGGCAGGGCTTCGCCCTCGAGGCTACTTTGAGAAATGCGACTGGATGAGGACTTTACTAGCAGTAACTTGGTCAGTTTGGGTTTTAAATTATTTTCTTGTTTAATTTGGTATATATATAGGTGTCTAATTATAGTTATAGTATTTATTTTCTATATTCATAAGTTAAAATATGATAATATTTTTAATCTAAAATAATTATTTTATTATTTTTATGATGCTCCAAAACTTTTTTGTTTTATTAGAACATTTATTATCTATAACGTTTTTCAGGAGCCTAATTTTGGAGACAAATTTAAATGTTAAAGTTCTATAAGTGAAAGATATTATTTATTGCTATTAGTATTCCTATAGTTCACAAACCCTACCAACTGTTTCTTTCTTTCATTATACTTTTGGTATTCGTACACTATACGAGAAAATCCTAATGGCTGAATGCTAGTAGCTATACTGATAGCCGGATAACTTTACATTTGTATCTTTGAAAGCATTCTTGGGGCGCCAATTTAAAAAATGACCATCGTGGCAATAGTAATTTGTATATATTATTATATGTAAGTATACCGTCATTACAATTTCTATACGTAATGTTAATGCTTTTTTCAATCATTCGCCAAATACATTTTAATTAATATCCGATAAACATTTAAAAAATCATAATTCACAAAATTAAACCGTATTAAATTACAAATGACTATTATTTCAGTTACATGTCACCACAAATCCCGAGTCTGGAGCACGTGATACGTACCTACGAGAGCTACCTCACCGACGACGAGATGAGCGTCCAGCATCCGCGGCCGCCCTACATGGACCGATACGACGTCGACGTGGTACGGATATGTATACATATATATATATATATATATATATATATATATATATATATATATATATATATATATATATATGTATATTATATATGTAACAGACGCTGGCTAAAGTTATTAAATTATAATAACTATGATCATCTGTTGGTCTAGTGGTGGTTCTTGATTTTTAGCCTTGGTTTATATTTTCACACTGCTGAAGTTATCTATACAAAATTATACGTCCTCAAATAAATATATATACGATACTAAAATAATAAAAAAGATTTTTTTATAAACAGGTAGTAAAATTCAACTAATACCCAATAACAAAAACAGAAAATTGTTAAAAAAGTCGGTCATAAGATTTTATAATCAATAATGAATTAAATATATATGTAATATACTATAATGATTATTTACATGGAATTTCAGGATAATCGTCCATCTCCAGTGAGAGATCTTCGTTACGAGTTGCTATCCTCTCGGGCGTCCCACGTGCGTCCCCGCGTACACACCAACTCGTACACACCGGACCCCTTCGACTGCACCCTCAGGTAACACCCTGACCCGCACTCATCCACACACACACATCTACATCTATCTACTGACGTTCACCCCTCCTCAGAGTAAAGTATGATTTGAAAAGGCGAAGTTTTTTTGTAATTAGTCAAATATTGCACTTACAAAACTACTTTAGAAGGTTAAGAAGTTGCTTGCTTGATATTTTCCGATGCAAATCCGTTTTTCTAAAAAACACGATAGTATCATAATGACGGTTAAAAGTGGGAAGGGGTGTTAAATAATCAAATTAATCCAATATGTCATACATACAATTTATTTTGTAATATTTCTGACCTACTTATGGTTAAAATAATGACGACCATAATGATATTTTAATATATCTCAATTAAGGATCAGGTCGACTATTATTATAGATTTTTTTTGTTGTATTGAAATCTCGTGGTGTTCAAAAAAATATTTCTATTTACCATTAAGTTTGTACAATAAAAAAATTTTAATACTCCAAAAGAAACTGGATCTCGATTTTCTTTCTATAAAGATTATATATAGAATTATAAATTAATCAATTAAATGCACATTTTTTTTTAAATACCAGCAAAAAAAAATGTTTTTGTATGTAACAAAATCCGATTTTGAATGTTGTCTGGGTTTAGGTTCGAATCCTACCAGTGTTGATTGGTTTTTATTATATATTTATGTACATTGAATAATATAATTTTTTTGTGTGCAGTTTCCTCCTGAGTGCGTGGTGGGGAGCCCCGGAGGCCGCCTGCGTGAGGGACCTCGCACATCTGCTGGAAGCACACGGGGACTGGCACAAGGCAATACACGTACTACTGCACCATCCGGATGACCAAGCGTTAGTATACGTGCATAGACACATTTTACACTTACACACACCCACACACACACACACACAACACACAAACACACACACACAACACACAAACACACACACACGCTCATTAAATTTCGGCTTGTAATAAAATATTATTATTATCTTGTCAATTTGTCTTACAGTCGAGGTTATCTAGTACGCGAGGTTCTGAATCGCAACGCACCATCCAAAGCTGACACCCCGGAGCTGAAGGAACGCCTTGAGTTCGTTAGAAGACTGCAGATCCCGGAGAAATGGTTGCTGATGGCACAGGCGTATAGAGCCAAGTACGAAGTATGTATTTCATTGTATCTTTTTTTACTATCGAAATTGATAGACCGAAGTTTTTTTAATTGAACGCAGGTTAAGTTAATCGGACAATCTAGCTCGTGAACGTGAAAATCCTAACACATAATTCCATTTTCATATATAATATTAGTGAATTGTTAATGTTGCAGCGCAAGCCGCTGTTGGAGGTGGAACACTTAGTGGGCGCCCAGCAGTGGGAAGAGGCACACCGCGTACTGGTCGAAGAACTCTTGCCTGACGCTGTACTGTCTGGTAAATAATGACAATTTAATTTATAAAAAATATAATTATAAATTAAGTAAGTAGTAGATTACCTTCACTAGTATACTAGACACATGTGTATTGTCCTTCTCGTAAAGTAATTGTTATATAAGTTAGTATTAGTGTATATATATGTATGTATGTGTCCCAGATAAACTGTCCCTGGTGTCGTCGGCGGTGCGTGCTCTGGGCGCGGCGGCGGCGGAGCACGCGCTGCGTGGATGGACCGGCCCCGGGGAGGCGCTGCAGCACTACACCACGCTATGCGAGGAGGTACACAGCATACCACATATATGTGAGACAGAGATAGAGATAGGGGTGGGGTAATATCACTTGTGTGATTTCAGATTCGTGCTGTGGTGGGGGGCGCAGGCCCTAGCGCAGGAGCGGGCGTGTGCGACCGCTTGCGGGCGCTTCGCCCCTCGCTTACGGCCGCCTGCCGGGCGCTGGCTCTATTCGAACCCACGTGAGTGTTTCTTGCTCATATTTACTACTAGTAACGGAAGGATATGAACAACTTTTTAGTCTTATTTTCATCAGTGAAGCTATTTTAGATTTGTAAAAGACAAAAAAAATTACTGAAATGCATGAAATTAGACAAAAAATCTACACATCGAAGCTTAAGATTTTTATTTTTTTCTCTAAGTTACTCTTTAGAACAAGCGGTACCAAATGCCTAACTGATAATCGTATCACGTAACCCTCTTACTCGTAGAACCCCGCGGCAGGCAGCGGCCCGGGCCGAGATGGGAGCCCGGCTGGTGCAACTGGCGGTGGCGGGAGGGGAGCCTCCTCCACACCTCGCAGCCCTACTGAGGACTCTGCGCTTGCCCCCGGACTGCGCCGCCGGGGCCGCATACAAGGTAATTGAACTATCTACTTATATATTTATGTATATATACATAGAAGAACAAACTAAAAATATATCCACATGACATCTGTAGACAGTGAGTTTGTAATACAAAATCTTTCATTTACTTTTCTACATACAGTTAACATACAATTAATATTTATTAATATATTTCAGATAACTACAGATCTAGCGGAGCAGGCTTCTGAATTATGTCTTGATTCCACACCGAGCTCTCCGATATCCTCACACCACAGAGCCATCGTCAACAGCTAGATGATCAACCGTGTCATACACTGATATATAAATAAAATATTATAATAATAATATATGCATACATGTTGTGAACAGCCGGCAATTTTTTTGTAAAACATGTCTCCAAATTTTATGTTTTGTTTTGTCTAAAACCGAGCAAATCTTTAACAATATATATTATTTCAATTTGTAACATTTTCTGTTGTTTAGTTAATTATACCTAACAGTCAAAAATATTAAATAAAATTTTAAATTTACCGTAATAATTACTATTCTGGGTGAGCGAGTGTTAAATATTTTATTGACATGGATTAATTACAATTTATTTTTTTATTAAATTTATTGACAGGTGATATTATATTTTATTGAAGTTGAAATACGTGTCCGAAATTATGTTGCATTTAAAAATGGTTATATAATTTCAATTTTGTCTAGTTTACTGTAAAAATTAATCAAGTTACTAAGAAATCAAGTTAGGTCTTGAATGATTTTGCTTTGGCTATACTAAGGCTTGTCCATACAAAGAATATACAAGCTAATATATATATATATATATATATATACATAAGAATACATATATGTCTGTCTGTTCCTGTTTGTAAAGACGCATTCACACGAGTCTCGAGTACAATTTGTAATTAATTAATTTTTAATAATATCTCGTGTGAATACGTCTGAAATAATTATTTTTTAATTTAGAAAATTAACTAAATTGTATTGTAATAAATTTAAGTAATTTTCCCTCAAACCGACTTCAAATAAGTGATGTTTAGTTTGTTTGTTAAGTAGTAGATGTTATTCCTTAGCTGGTTTGAAGTCGGTTTTATAAGTCAATAGTTGATTATAAGGTATCGTGTAAGGGTAATTTTGTAATTTAGTTTTAGGTAATATTTTTGTTTAAATAAAAATGTAAAAAATTATAAGTAATGTATCGTTTTATTCTTTGGATATTAATAATAAACATTTATTAAGAGTGGACTAATTTTATTTGTGAATATGTTTGTTTTAGGACGAGATTAAGTAATATTTAATATTACTCTTCCAGAATGTGCATTTTAAATTTCAAGTCAATTTGTAAGTAACGGACTATCATTCTCTTAAAAATATTTTTTTATTACCATAAATTTCTTATTAATTAGGGTTAAGTAGGTGGGAAGAATGACCACACCAGTGTGCAATATTGCACCCCCCAGGGTCCCTTGCAATTCACACAAATGATCAGTGCTATTGGTTTCAAGTGGAAAAGAAAGAAAGAAATAAATAAATAGAATAAACAAGAAGGAGAAAGGCCAACGTTTCAGTGAACATTTTGAAGAATCACAAAACGAACAGCTCTCTCGTGACACCGGAATAAATAAACAGAAAAAAAATCAAATGCTTAATCTAGAGCCTGCGATATTTTTTTTAATATCTTCAATGTACGTAAATACATTTAGTATATGATATGCGAATCCTTATTGGTTTGCTCCAAAAATTACTGGACGTGTTTTGATTCAATTCATAGCCTTCATAAAAATATGGATTACTTTTTATTTATCTATATCCCCTACTTTTCCCAGGAAACAACTGATTTGCGTTATCATAATACTGGTAATCTTTTGCAGAAGTACAATATAAGAAAATTTGATTTAGGTAGTGTTACGAAACTTCTGTGCCTTCTGACAACAGAAATATATATTTTCTCATTTCTCTACGCTGTCTGTTACATTCTGTAAAGTATTTTATGTCTATTTTTTTTATTGTAAGAGGAGGGCAAACGAGCTGGCGGGTGACAGGTGATTTGTGATCACCGCCGCCCATGAACTCTTGCAACATCCGAGGATTCACAAGAGCGTTGCTGGCCTAGGATCTAGGAGGTGGGACGTGTTACACCACATGGTGCTGACGTGTTCTTGTTGGACAAGTCTTTTAATATGAAGATAAAAAAAAACAAAACCACTGGACGGATTTCAGAAAATTTTATAGTTTTAACTTATTATGAATAAATAGAATACTTTCCCTAATAGGCTCCTTACGGGAAACCATAATGTATGAATTTGTATAGTTTTAAATGTCATAGATTGTTTTTTATTTTTGCCGTGGAGGAGTTAGTAGATATATTTACTAGCTAGTTTAGAAAATAAACCACATAATACTATTTGGTCATGTATTTATTTTACAATATATACAGAAATAACAATATGATCATAACTATTGCTACGATTATAATATTATAAATAATATAAGCTTTAACTAACTGACCACAGTGTATAGAAACTAATAAAAACTATTTTTTCACGGATTTGTGTTACACCAAAACAAATACTGATATTTACATTAGTAATTCTTAATCTTCTTATTTTAAACATGTTCATTCTGACTTCACCTTCTTTCGAAGAATATTAGCCTTCTTTCTGGCATATGGAGTTTTCTCCAAACCGGTTAACGCTTTGACCAGAGCTTCGCCAAAGTTTCTTACTTTCGGTTTATAGTAACAGTGTTTAGATTTAGCCTTACTCACTTCGTGTATGTTGCGATCGCCTAACAAATGGGATAGTGGGTTCACGTTTACTAATTTCGTACCATTTGGTAGAGTTATATCTGTTTGTTTTTCTGGCTCCGGTTCTACAATTTTGGGATTATCTTTAACGACTTCATTGATTTTAACAATCTTGAAGAATGGTGCCTGTGGCCACAGGTGACCTATTCTTATATTGTCGGTGGGCAATCTATCGTTAATTAGGATAGTTCGCTGCATTGGCGTCGGATTTTCTACAACACCATCTAGCATTACCTCTCGTCCGACTTCCGGAATAGTATTACTAGAAGGTGCTTCAACTTCTTGAACAACATAACAAGACTCGTCGGTATTATTAACTTCTGTAGCAAGTATACTAAAACCGGACCTTAATGGTTTGTCTACTACTTTTATACTGACATTGCATTCCTCTGTTTCCTCATCTTTGAATTTAACAGGCATGCGCAATTTTGGTCTTTCAGTACTTTCTGGTTCGGGGATGAATTTAGTAAGCTTGATAAATGATGTCTGTTTCTCACACATAACTGGTTTGATTGATAAGCTACTGGATATCGTTATCCGAGTACTTGTTTCTTGATTTTCTGGCATAAAATTCTCTATAAATTTCTTAGCTGACAATTTATCTTTCTCGACGGGAGTTATGGTTACAGAAGTATGACTTTTTTCAATATTAACTTTTTTGATAGTTTCCTTAAATCGATGGGAAGTAGGAAATTTCTTTTCAGTTTCAGTTTCGGTTTGATTTGAGTCTGCTATTTTATCATTATTTTCTAGATTTTTTTTCCTCTCTAACAATTTTTTCAAGGTTTCAGTTAGTTTTGAACTGGAATGTTCGTTTTGGATGTGTACTTTCAGTTCTTTTTCTGATCTAAATTTACCGTGACATTTGACACAGATTTTGCGTTCATTTTTCATATGAAGAGCGAGGTGACGATGATAATTCTGATATGTGTAACAGTTGATATTACACTTTTTGCAAATAAAATGCTTTTTTGCAGATGACTTGTTTTGTGTTCTTTTAATTTTAAGCTTCTTTTTCTTGTGTTTTGCTGTTTCATTTTGCATAACTCTTAGTAGAGGCATGTCCGAGTCAGACGAAATTTCATTTTCGTAATCCGAGTCTGAGTTCTTTGATTGCTTTTCGTGAGTAGATTCCAACACTTTGCTTTCAATTTCATTATCATCTGCTACCAGGTTTGCAAGGATCGATTTGTTATTTTCCGTATTAATATTATCACCTGTAACCTCATTATCAATATTAATCTCATTTTCGGTATTTACACTTGTTGCTTGTTCTTCAATATTATTATATTCCCTTATAATTTGGTAATCAATTTCCATTGCATCATCTATAGATTCAATCAGATTGATTGTTTCATCCACAGCAGCATTAGATTCTTTTTTATCAGTTTTTCTTGCATCTTCTAATACTCCGGACATATTATTGTCTAGCTCAGAATTTTTAAGTGCATCATTATCTTTGATTTTTTGAGATCTCTTATCAGTGAAATAAACATGGAACTGGCGATCAAACTCAACAAAACCAACACTTTTATGATCCAATTTTATATGTAGAGTAAAATTTCTTCTGATTCTGAAGCTCTTATTGCAAATTTTGCAGATATAAGGCTGTAGATCTTTGTGCTGCGTGAAAAAATGACCAAATAATCGCTTTGGATGCTTAAATATTCTATCACAGTATTTACAGTGGTATTTATATAAATGAATTTCATGCTTATGCTGGCGTTCTATGTGTTTTTCTAATGTATCCACACCCACCAAGGGTCGTTGGCAATATTTGCAGATGTGTAATGGAACGGTCTTTCCGTTAGAATGGCTAGCCATATGCATAGAAAATTCCGTAACTGAATTAAAAGACAAGTTGCAAGAATTGCACTGCATATCCATACATTTTCTTAAATGTTTTGTTAAGTTGGAGGGTGTAAAAGATTTGTTACACCTCTCACATGTTTGGTGGAAGACATTTTTTTCAGGAAATGAGTATCTATGTTTTGCACAATGTTTAGACATTTTAGTTTTTGTTTCATACACATTATAACAGATGTCACAGGCATAGCCATGTTTATTTTCTTTTAAAATGTGTTGAATATAAGCACTGATGTCAGATGTTGACATGTTGCATATAATGCACACAAATAACTGATTATCACGTGTTGATTGAAGAAATAATCTAATGTTCATGTTGAGTACTGATGATAAGATGGGAAAAGCCTCTTGTAACATCATACTGTCATCCTGGTACCTGTGTTCCTTAAATTCATGGGATTCCAACTCATCTTTATTATTAAATATATTTATACAATGAGAACAGGATATTTTTGGATATAATTCTGAATGTCGGTGTTTTTTTTCATGTTTCGTTAAAATTTCGGCATCAATAAAGATTCTATTACAATATTTACAGCTTTGTATGGAGCAAAAATGTCTAGCTCTCATGTGAAGGGCTAGTCTCTCTAAATCTGGAAAGATTTCCGTACAGAACGGACAATATCTTGATAAATTAGATTTGTTGAGGTGGTACTGTTTAACGTGGCGCTGTAAATCATCAATATCCAGAAATTCTGCTTGACAAATAGTACAAACGGTATCATCGTCAAGACAGAAGCAATCTTCAATTTCCATGATAATGGTTTTAATTGTGAATTTATAAGAAATTAATGATTTTGTTTTATAGAACTTAACGTATATCAATATGTCATTGTGATAACAATACTGAATTTGAATTACTTATAAAATAATAACTAAACATGAAACTTTTCAGTTGTCAAATGTTCATATCAACTGTCAATGTCAATAATTGCTTAAGTGCATAATTGACAACGTAGAAGTAGCGTTCTGAGATCGATTAATCAAGAATATTTTTTTTCTGAATCAGTACATAACAAAGGATTTCATAGTTATAAATTGTTAAATAAATAAAAATATGTATTGTAATGTATTGTTTAAGAAAGACTTACACTTTTTGCCACCCTTTTAACTCAAAGGCTTAAAATTGTATTATTAAAGGAAAATGTTATTTGCTCTCAAAATAGATAAATGCAACGAAAAAATCTAAGAGATGGATTTTCTTGAAATAGATCTTCCAAATCGCGATTTTAATGTAAATTGATATTTGAGGCATCGATTCAAATTGATATATTTCGAATAAAATTGCGATTCCTATAGCAAAATCTATTTCTTGCTCTTTAAACATTATTACTTAAAATCATAAATATCTAATATTAAATTTAATAAAAAAAGCAATTTTAAATCTAAAAAACTAAAATATATTAAGTTAATACATTTCTATTTCCAAACCTCTTCTTTCTTTTTTTATAAATCCAATTCTTATATTCTTACTTAAAAACTAATTTGTTGTTTATTAGGAAATTAAGAGTTGCCGACGGGTTAAAGATTTCTTATCCCAAATTCCTTCTTTATTAATTGAGCGAAGCGAACGAAGTGAGCGCAGCGTTTTACTGGAGACTTTTTACATTCTTTGTCACGAATTGGCTCGAAAACTTCTTGACGGAAAATTATAAAACTTTGCAATCAAACAGATACACATTAGGTGAGGGTTTTAAAAAAAAAAATTTAAATGTCCCCAAAAAATATATATATTTTTTAATATCATGTCAAATATATATCTCGTTGTAGTCAATGGGAAACGATGAGTCATTACACTAGGCTCGCTTCGCTCAATATGCAAACGGCAACCGAGATTTCGAAAGCGCAGCGAGTTGAAATTAAGGGTCTGTTGGCGCCCCTAGTATTCATCAATTTTAGAGAAATGGAGATTTAATGAATAAAAATATTCTTTATGTGACATGGTATATAACACGTTAGCAACAGCGTGGCAGGATGATTCAGAGATTTTTTTCAGTTGAATAAATATTTGCCATTCGGGTTGTCAACATTAAATTATGACATTCATAATATGCAAATCTTGTTTGTATACAAATGACACACAGATGTTTAATACACTTTTTGAACTGTGAAAAATTAAAATTTTTAATATATAACAATACATAAACCTAAAAGTACACGACACTGTAACAAATAATTTATATTCAAAAAATAATCAGCCTTGGGCTGATATTGTTGTTATTTTAATTTTTAATAGAACAACCTTACAATACTCATTCAAAATTCCATCAATTATATGGTTTTAGAGGTTACAAATAATCATGATAATTCTTATAGTTATATCGTTTTATAACTGATTTCAGCTACGTTGTGTATAAAAGTAATAAATTATCTTATCCAATAATTTTTTATTGAACCAACTGAAACATTTATAAATAGAAATATATATTTTATTCCAACTGAGTTATAGACTTTTATTTATTATCTTCATTTGGTATTGATTGTGTAGTCTGTGGAACTGATCTATAGCGAACTCTCTGTCTCTTGTCTTTTACTATCTATCATGTCACCACAGGACTGTCACCAAATGCCCGTACAAATATAATAGGCGGTTTACGCTGCCATGCACAAAATCAAGATTTACAGGTATTTAAATACAAAATCAACTCAAAATCTAGCATTTATATATTATTAACAATGTTTTTTGACACTTTCGCACTAAATGCACCATCATTCTAACCTAACTTTTATGAACCTATTGTCAGGCTTACTTTTAATCGTAAATTTTAAATACTCTCATCTTTTACAAATACCAGCATTCTTATAATTTTATAAACTTTATTCATTACTTAATGAGTCGCTTGTATTATTAACATTTTTAAAATTATAATAAGTAGGTATATATATTCTTTTGTATAATTATTGACAATAAAGTTATTGAAATTTATTACAATAATTTTGTTTTTCTTAATACATATTTAATTTAAATATCGCATAATTAAACTCGGAAATTTCTGCAACCTAAATGAAATTGGTGTATTTATTCATATAATTTATATTGTATATTCCTATTGTGAAATAAATTTATTAATTCTCGCTTTTGCTTCTAGAATGATTACTGAATCAAGAACCGTAATTGTCTAAATCTAATTGTAATAAATATATTTAGTCTGAATCATTTCTATCAAAGCATTAGTGACTTACAATGATAACTTTATCCTCAATAGATACTTGGATTAAGCAGAAAGGTGTAAAAAATATTGTTCTGTATTATTATGATATTTGTATTTGTTTTCTTATCACATCACATACACACCCACACATTCGACTTTATGCATGTGTATTATATATGTATGTATGTGTGTTATCTGCAGTAACCAAGTATAATGCAATAAAGTTTTAAAAGTTACTATGTTAGCATAATAGAGATTGCAGCAAGCAAATTGCAATAATAGCATTATCTTAAAACACTATTTATTTATCCATACAAAGAATTTATAATTAAAAAATTGGTTAACTTGTTTGTAGTTTAGTTTAATTTAATTGGAGACGGTAAACATTATCGCAAACTCAGTTTAATTTTTAATGTATAAAAATTGACATCACAACATGTATTTTGTAATGACAAATATTGAATTACTTAAGCATTCTTAGAACAAATGTTTTTCCTGTTTGTATATAGATTGTATGATTTAATCTCTGATATATATACTTATATACAATCTTAAATAAATAACTATTATTTTTGTTGTTTTGGCTAAAATTTATTACATCAACAGTAATGTAAAAAGATTTTATAATTTTAATTTGATGATATTACATTAATTTTATCTTCCTATTTATTAGTTTCTTCTTTGGACTTAGATAAAAAAAAATGAAATATGTTTTTTTATAGCCCATACTTGTGAAATTGTTTGCTGCCTATACAAACTTTTATCCTGTATTTCACGCTTTATTTTAAGTCTTGTTTTTTCCAAGTCTTAAGCTATTTTTCTTTCTTTAACTAACCCGATGGTTTGAATGTAGAAGTGTAACAGTTTATGTTCATATTTTTATTATGTTTTTATATATTTAATTTCTCATTACAGATCTTGATATGCGGTGATAGTCTTCAGATCAAACCAGTTTATAAAAAAATTCTAATTAACCTCTTCTGGACCAAACGCACAAATTCCAAAACATCGTACGGGCAATAAATTTGACACACCACAGCATAAGCTTGGTGTACCGACTTTTTATTCTCGGCATCACGAGATAGGTCTTTTCCTAAGAATCATTGTACAGATTTATATAAAATTGTACATAATTCCATAAAAATGTCTGCTATCAATGAAAATATGGATGACATTTGCAAGGGCATTTTCGAATTATCCTTACTTTCCTTCCGGAAGGTGGAAGATGTGAAGCGGCTGGCTCAGCACTTTCAGAAAACTATAAACCATCCATCAACACAAGCGAATGTAGTTATCTTACGGTATTTGAGAGATCTGAACGAAACACATCGAAAAATTTTCCTGAAGAAGCGCGATGGTGTTGAGGTTGAATATATTTTTACTACTGAGAAGAAAAGTAGCTTGCAGAGACAACGTTTCAACAGCCTCCCCGTCAGTGAAGTGCCTAATTTACTTAAAACCGAATTCCTGATTGCCGAAAATGCAAAACAAGTTCATATTTGTACCGACTGCAATGTTGAAATCGAATTGAATGAGGAGATTCCGCTGATGGAGTCTCTTCAGAAACATTTTAATTTAGAAGTACATTTACCTAAGTTGAAGAGGGAGAGCGTGGATGTCGCTGAACCGATAGTTTTGCCAAAAATGTCCAGACGTCTCTCGGCCATGGGCGGCGCTGAAACTGGACACAACATAGAGCAGATCATCCAGTTAGTGAAGCCAGTCGAAAAGCTGGATAAGATGTTCTCTGCGAAGTTAGAGACGGCCTTAATAAAGCACTTGCCGGATAACTCAGAGGCGAGTATCGACGCGGCGATCAAGTTTTATCAGACCGTTTATGATAAACTTTCCCAAGATATAACGGCTATTGACTTCTCGACGCAGACGAGCTCGGTCGCCCCCATCATAATGAGTATTAAGGATAACGTTAACCAAAATTTCGCAGCCGACGCCAATAAGAACTACGAAAACGAAGACGATCAGGGCGACAGACCTGTGAAGAATCAGATTAAAAAGTACCGTTACTATGGACCTATCGAGAATTTTATCGTAAAACTACTCAAGAATCACAAATTACTAACCCTGGTCGACGACCGCACAGGGAAACTTGCGTTCTTCTGCATGGCATGCGAATATTATACGTTAAGATTCCGCTACGATAGCGTCCTGAATCACGTGTTCAGCGACACGCACATACACAACCTCGCTTATATTTTGCAGTCGGATAAAAACATTCCGTTCGCCGTCGGCGACACCACGACCGATGGCATCGAAGATATTAATTATAAATTTCTTTTTAATTTTGGTGTAACGAAAGACTCGCACGGCCTTAACTGTGGATTGTGTAAATATTCTATTGAATCCACTGATAAAATAATTTTACATATCTTAGATGAGAATCATCTCGGACGTTTGTCGGATAGACTATATCGCAAGATGAAGAATGATCACCCCGAGGGACAAATACCGGCCGAGTGGGGTCCCAGGAGCCTGGATTGGGCCAAATTCCTGGCCACGGTGGGCAAGCTTCTGAACAATCGTGATCATGTGGTTATCGAGAACTTTATTCGTCCATCTGGAAAACTTGCGAACTTCTGCTCTTGCTGCGACATGACCTTGAAAGGCCCGAGGCAGGTGCTGTTCAATCACATTCGCCAAAAGAAGCACCTGCGTAACGCCGCACCGCACAAATTGTCGCTTCTATACAAGAATCAATGCCGCCCCGGCGAATACTTCGCCAGCTTCGGTAACTTCTACATTTGCACAATTTGCCCAACCTACGTCGCATTGCCGTCATTTGCAGCAATTGTAGAACATTTCGAGAGCACTACACATGTTACCACGATCGCGAAATTGATCAGCTCAGCTCTATACCCCGACTCGGACAACAAGCTGTTGGAAGCTAACAGAATCGTCATCGCCGATGAGATCACTTGTGATATATGTGAAGTTAATATACAAGATGTGAACGCAGCGGTGAAGCATGTCCTAACAGACATAAACCACCAGAATTTGATGGCTGAATGCAAATTGAAAGCAAACAAGGGTGACATTATTAGTGTTTATATGCGTGGTAACTATGTCCTGCATAGCGAAGGTGCTACATTCACATGCGTACCGTGCAAGGAAGTATTTAAATCTATACGGTCACTGCTAACACATTTGGTGTATGCCGATCATTTCGTTAATAAACCCTCATCGGAGAACGTTTTTCGTTTTTATTTGGAATTGAAGCATAATATTCTGATGTTGTCGAGGAATAAATATGATTATTATGATTTTGGGCGGTTGAAGTGTGGTGTGTGTGACTCTGACATTGAGGAGAGTGAGAACGCCAAGCGACACGTGGTGTCGACTAGACATAGAGAAAACATGGGTGCCAGTTATATTAATGTTAATTTGGACGCGTCTGCTGTGGAATGAGGTAATTTTTGTATATAATATATATTTTTTATTATATTTACTAGCGTTGTCTAAGTTTTAAAGTTAATACACTATTTTGTTGCTGTTCAATGCTTGTTCTTACCATATTCAAATTTTCACCAAGATCGGACATAATTTTTGAGTTATAGAAAGATATAAAAAAATGACAAAAATAACTAGGGGCGCCAACAGACCCTCAATTTCGGCTCGCTACGCTCGCGAAATCTCGGATGCCGTTTGCATATTGAGCGAAGCGAGCCCGCGCGAAAATTAAATCGAACAGGGGGACAGTGCAGTTCACTAAAAAAAATTCTTAACGCGCTTTTCATTGTAAAGCAAATTTTTCGCACGTATTTTTTTCCCATTGACTTCAATAGGATATCAGTTTTTTGACGATTATTCCTCAACGACATGACATTTTTCAAAAATTTTATTTTAAAAACCATCACCTAATGTGTGTCTTTTTGATTGGAAAATTTCCGTCAAGTAGTTTTTGAGCCTATTCGTGACAAAGAATGTGAAAAAGTCTCTAAAAAGAGCACCGCTCGCTTCGCTCAAAAAAAAGATAGTTACTATATTTTTTAAGTAAACAAATAAAATATTTTACTGACAAAAAAAAATAACAATCAGTTGTTTGCAAAATAATACAATATAAAAAAAAAATAACCAACTGAGTTTGTTGTTTGGTTCTTCTCAGTCTAGGGCGCGTTTGGAACACTCGTAGTGTTTGAAGTTGGAGTGTCTTTACAGAGGCTTATTTCTATAAGTAGACCCTCCTGTCACTCCCATTTGCAGTAGACAAGTGATCAATAAATAAATTTACAATAATAATAAAAATTATAATCATATATTTAAAATGAATGCTATCTATTCATATTTTCATTTATTCATTTAGTAACAATTCTTTTCTGAAGTTCTTATGTAAATAATTTATTTTACCAACACCTTAAGACAGAAAATAACTTTTTTATTGTTATTTCTATTCAGAGAACTATCTGGAATGGCTTAACAGATTTTCATAACATTCACTGGCAAATAAAGAGTTTGTAGGGATACATATAATTTACATTACTAACAAAGATGAAGAAATATAAAATATTTTTTGTGTTTTTTTATCTAAAAATCCAAAAAAAAAAAATCTTGCTTAAAGCCCAAATTAACAATAAATAGATGTATGGAATGATTTGTTTTGCCATATTCAGTAAGTATGTAAATAATTGGAGTATTTTTGTTTCAGCTATGAATGTCACCCGGCGCTGCTCGTTGTTATTGTACCCGATAGACCGGTGATCAGTTTACAAGTGAAGTTTTAATAAATGAATTAATTTTATATTTTTATTGTTGTTTCATTTCACCCCCTTTAAAAATATTTATAAATATAATAAAATAGTGACGGAATAATATCTGTATATAAAATAAATGGCAAAATTCAAAACATTGTTGTTGAGGGTTTGTCTATTTGTAACAGGCGAAGTCACAGGTAAAAGCTTGTTTTAAAACATTTCAACTAAATTGCTATCAGGCTATTTCTCCTAAAATAAGACAGCATCTACGAATAAAATATATGTAAACATGACCTGTACAAATGACATATTTGTACTAAATGTAAAATTAATAAATAATACTAAAAATGGTTTTTTAAAGAGACAGACGATGATGATCATCTTCATCATTCAATTACGTCAATTATTTATTGTTTCATTATGTATATTACTTACTAATAATATTTTGTCTGTTATTTCAAATGTAATATCGGTTCTAAGTGATTTTTGTCATCAGCTTAATGTCAAAAAATCTGTAAAATTATTTATTTGTACAGAACAATATAAGAGATTATTAAATCGTTATTGAGATAGGATAGGATATAAAATTGTGGAAGTTAAACCATACCAGTGTATTCCTAGAGAGTATACTCTTAGAGAGGGTACTCTTAGAGTACTCTTAGAGAGGGTACCCTTAGAGGGTGTCCTCTTTGAGAGTGTACTTACTCTAATACCAAATAAGATATGAATGATTATGATTATATTCGGTGGAATTGATTATGAAACCAATTCTGAACATTTCAAGTATTGTATATGAAGTTCAGGTTTTATTTTTCTTATAAATACATTGCTAATATATACAAATATATACTTTTCTTATATATATCTCGCTTCTCCAGATCATTTTATTAAAAAACTTATTAAAATAAAATTAAACCGAATGGAATTCAATTTCTCTGTCATTTCGATTGGACTACAGAAATGCGTTAGATATACGGGGTATTGGTTCAGTATCAAACAAACCCGGAAAATAACATTAGGATAATACCTAATGCTGTTTTTTTATGGAAAATATTGACCGTAATATGTAATATAATTATTTACATACTATATATATTGTCAATATTTTTATAAGAGGTATAGTTGAGAATAAATGGGCTATGTATAAAAACTATGTTAAATGTATAATAGTTTTAAAGATTACCACGATCTAATAGATACATGAACTTTTTAGGTTTGTTGTGAATATTAGATAAGAAAATTTAAGGTGTGGATAGAAGAGCATTCGTTGATTCTGCTTGAGGAGCTTGTTGGGTAACACCCGCTTATACAACCTAAAAATAAGATGGCTTCCAACAAACCTACTGAAATTTTCTTTAAACGTTATATTTATTTGTAATGAATTTTATCTCACGTATTAACATCAGATATGTATTATACACATCTACATTGTTATGTTAACAGAAAGCAATTTTTAGTTATAATTGATTTTCGAACCAGTTGTGATCAGACTTAGTTGGCACGGAGTTTCTTTAATAAATGGAGTCAATGTTACTCCCTAAATAATAGTAATATTATCTATCCGCACGTGAAAGTCCGGTTAAAATTTGTCCAACCGTTTCAGAAAATAGCCGAAACAGACAGATTTTCTTGTTTTTTAATGTAAGTATTGTATATACTTTAGTATGCATTTAGTAAAAAGTTGTTAATATGTTTATAATTACAAACAAACACTTCTATGTTATATGTAGAGATTTGTCATTGATGTATTTAATCTACTATAAATGAGAATACAAAGTTTTTTATCAATCTGTAGAGCAAATATAAACAAAGATATCGTTAAAGCTTTTGAATATTTACATTAAAATTTAATGTAATCAAGATTATAATAAAATACAAAATTATGCATAATAATAAGTTATATTAATTAAAATATTTAAAACATAAAACCAAAGCTTAAAAACAGGAATAAACTTCTACTAATAGCTTAAACTTTATACCTGTATAAATTACCCGTTAGGTTTTTTTTAATTACACTAATGTCTTGGAAGATACGCATGGCCGATGCAATATACTTTTAATATTTGTGTTAAGCTGCATACGGGTTACGTTGCTCCACCCACGTCCAGCGTTGAGTCGCATCCGCATTACGATTTGCTATACGTATGCGGCTCCACACTTTCTGCGTATTGGAACCGTATTGATGATGTTTTATGCGCTACACGCCAAGAATTATCTAAAACAATGTTTTAAAAACATCAATAGATTTCGTTGATTGATCTTTGGGCTTTAAACACTTGGTCTTATCTTTAAAAAGTAAGTTGCCTATTTGCTCTGGTGTTGTCGTGAGAGAACCTTGACAATATTTATTGACTAGCTGATTATTATGACTTCATTCTTAACAAAAGGACTTTGTTTGTTTGTTGGGAACATAGTTAACTATTGTTCATACCTTGAACCTGGCACAATATTCACCTTGTTATCTAGTTAATAGAAGTAATATATTAATGCCAGTAAACAAATGTTAGTAATATATATGCCTTTATATAAATATTATTTTCTTTACTTATAACTATTATATTTTTATAAAGTTTACTTTAAAATATTATAAATTATCATAAAACTAGCTTATTAGCAGTTAGCTGTTGTAGTGATCAAAATAATTAAAGATTAATATTTCAACCATTTTATATATTATTAACTATTAACGACTCCGTCCTCTTGGACATAATGTGAACGTAATTGTAACAATAAACATTCCGGAATCAAAAATAAATTGTCGATTACATTATATTTTCTTCTAACGCCAAGTCAAGAGTTCGGCCATTTTGGAATAATTGACAGGAATAAATTGTGAATAGTGTCTTGGAAAGTTTTTGTTTTGCTCATCATAAATTTAAATAAAAACACATTATGTATACACAACATGATTTTATAATCAGTCAAGGTCATTACTACTACATATTATAAATTCTTATTAACTTTTAAATCTTGTCGCCAATCGTAAATAACTGCCACTACATACAAGTACAAATTGTATGTAATTATTTATATTTAATTACTCAATTCGTCGTTATACTAATAGATAAGTTGATTCAAAGAGATCTATACAATATCTCGCTCAGTATCGTAAGCAAGGTCGTATAAATAACTCGTTTACAACATGGCTACAATAAAAGGCATTACCACTGATATTAAATCATCGGCTCTTGAACTCATCGGGAACACGCCTATCGTGGCGATGGATAGGATCTGGCCGGGACCGGGAAGAATCCTAGCTAAATGTGAGTTCATGAATCCTGGAGCATCTATCAAATGCAGATCTTCTCTTCACATGATCAAGAAAGCGCTTGAAAGCGGGGAGTTAAAACCTGGAGCGCCAGTGCTTGAGGTTACATCTGGCAATCAGGGGTGTGGGCTGGCGGTGGTCTGCGCTGTCCTTGGACATCCCTTGACTTTGACCATGTCTCAAGGCAATAGCGCACAACGGGCGATACACATGGAAGCGCTTGGGGCAAAGTGTATCAGACTGCCCCAAGTTGAAGGAACCTATGGTAATGTAACCTTAGCTGACGTTAATGTTGCCGAAGAGGAAGGTTTAAGAATAGTGAAAGAAACCGGTGCATATTACGTCAATCAGTTCAATAATGAGATGAATGCTGAAGCACATTATGAAACTACTGGACCAGAAATCTGGAGACAAACGGGACATCGCGTGGACGCGTTCATAGCTACCGTCGGGACAGCTGGTACTTTTACTGGAGCATCCAAATACTTGAAAGAAAAGAATCCTGATGTAGTGTGCTGTGTTGTTGAACCGGAAGGGTCTGAGCCCATCAAGGGTTGTCCAATCACGAAGCCTCTTCATTTACTACAGGGCTCTGGATACGGGTGCGTCCCTAATATATTCAAATTCGAATACATGGACGACACTATAAGTGTTTCTGATGAGGAAACTGTTAAATATAAAAACTTGATCGGAGAAAAGGAAGGTCTTTTCGTTGGATACACAAGTGCTGCTAATATTGCTGCTGCCGTCAAGTTGCTGGAGTCGGGCAAGCTGCCCAAAGATGCGTGGGTTGTAACACTCCTTAACGATACAGGACTCAAATATACGCCCGTGCCTTCAGAGTTTAAAATATAAATAAGTTTAAAATTAATTATTTTGTATTTATAATTAATATATTGTATAATTTATATACTATAATTTAATTTTGACCAAAATCTTATCTTGCACAAATTTTAAATTCATTGTGAGATATTGTTTTATTTATATATATGTTAACAGATTTTTTTCACTTGTATAAATATTAAACTGATATATTATCATAATATAAATGTTAAATGTGGAAAAACATTGGCGTGTGAAATTAATTTTAAAACTAGTACCTTACTTTACCCGTGTTACGTAGTATGGGTCAATCTTATCAAGTTTTATTACATGTGAACACGCTCTGATCAGTTATTAGCGGATTATTATTCTTTACACATTTCATTATATTTTGTTTTATTGACTACGTATGGAGGAATATACCAAACCGTTGTTTACCAAACCTTAATATTTATACGTAAATCATAACGAATAAATGAATATATTGGATAACTGAGTAGCGCGATTCAAGATCTTCTAAATGTATTATAATCAGCTGTACGTAAATACTAGGTTCTTTGATTTAGAAGTAAGTTTGATATGGATACTACAAGAATTAGTCAATCATTGTTATGATAAGAAATAATATACAATTTATATCAGCATGATGTAACTTTATATAATCATAATATATAATCATAATTTAATTTGTATATGACCTATAAGTGTAAAGTTCAATTAAGAACATATTTTTACATGATTTAAAAACAAATAATTACTAGTTTCCCCAAATATCCATACATTATTAGATTTTGAGATCACGTATGAAGGTCATCGGCTCTAATTTAAAAACTTATTATTATATACTATAAATTATAATATACATATATATATATATATTATATAAAACGGGTGGCAGGTCTTACCTTAATAATATAAATAATAAGGACTAGAAAGCAGTTTAGTTCAGTTTATTATATTATATCTACAAAAAATGTAATTGAACCAAAATGTCAAGCTTAAAAAAATAGTACAACACTCAGACCTAATGTTATAATAGAATTTAGTTTTTTAATTTGTCCTTTATTACCTTTAGAGTTTTGTAATGAAATAAAATGGTGGCGATTTTAGAAGCGAAGATTTTATAGCAGCGTTCGGAGCATTACATACTAGGAGTATAACATTTGAAATTTAAATTAGTTCATATATTTTTAGTTTGATTCCATCTATAAGTAGACTGACTATTTTGTTTGTGCATTTTCCTCTTTATACAGTATTATTTTATTATTTTTTGAGCTTTTTTCCGGTTGCATAAGAGCATTTAATGGAGATGAAAGCGTTTGTTTTTTTGTATTTTAATTATAAACTAACCATATTTATTTTATACTTTTTCCCAAAAAAAAAATGTCTTGGTCAGAAAAATAACATAAATTTATAAATTTAATTATTTAATCAAAACTTCTATAGTTTTTTATAAGATACTCAAACAAACAGACTAAAGCTTAAAACATGTTTTGTCATGTACTTAACTCTTAATAATAAATAATAATTATTACTTGACATTACACTAGCGTCAAAATCTTTAAAAAATCGCCACTCGCCTAAAACTCAGTAGAAAAGGCACCTTAATCATTAGGAATAACGTCCTTCTTGCAATTTGATCTATCTCACTAGCTAGCGTAGTGGACAAACGTCATAGTGTTCGTTAACATACATAGTAACACTAGCTCACTAACAGCCTTTTCATTATGCATTCTCATTAGACTAGATGACCTAGGGCTTGATAGATCGGATAATGGATGCATTAACCGCAATCAAAGCGGGCGTCAGCTAGCTCCGAGTGACGAAAGCACCCATAGTGCTGAAAGTCTAACTCAGGTATATATACGCGCAATATCGAACTTTTTATACAGAAGACCTTCTGGTATAAGTGTGGTATTTTTAGAAAGCCCTTGGCCCATAGACCCAGAAAATGCATTTACACTTAACAATATACCTACCGCCTCCACCTCTACGGCCGTTTGAAAAATGGGACTAAAATTTAGTTTTTGGCTCCGCACCACAAGGTTCTCGTCGAGACCTTTCCAACAAGTCCAAAAACGCCCAAATCCGACCACAGGTTGATGAGATATGACATTTTGACTGGCGCCTCCATCGACGATTTCTTGAAAGTACTTTGTCTGTTTGTGTGTATGTTCGTAGTTTTAACCGATTTTGTTCAAACTTTCAGAGATTGAAGTACATCAAAAACTAAGACTTTTTTGTTCTACGACTTTTCGATTTGGCCGCCATGTTGGCCGTGGCCGGCCCTCGAAAGGCCAAAAATGGCCATTTTTCATAGAGGCACTGTGGCCAAACCAGTTGACGTACATTGACAAATTGGGCATCATTGGAAAGGTCTCAAGCTCATCTTTTGAATGATATCCATTTTAATGTCAAAAACATTTGTTGGCGTGACATTTTTGGTCAGAAACAAAAAAATGGCCGACTGGCCGGGGACATATCTTCCATTTTCTCGAAAACGGCGCCAACGATTTTTTCCAAAATTTCCTCATTTGTAGCCTCAAATTAGAGCTAAAATTTGGTATATAGCACATATCTGGGAAAATTCGATACTTCGAGATATGGCCGTGAGAAGTTCAAAAAATCATGAAAAAATTGAGACACATGGGTATTGTAGTGAATAGATTCATGAATGTTGGATTTTTTCCCGCTGATTTTTTTTATTTTTCAATTGTTCAATGGATATTGGTTTCAAAATTGATTTTTTTCAGCATTCGATTTTTTTTTCTGTACATTTTGTTTTGTTTCTGACATCGGCAAAATTTTCATGATAATTTTACTAGTTGCACAGTGAATAAACTCACTAACGCATTGCCGACTGTGAAAATAAAACAAAATTTACAGAAAAATATCCGAATGCTGAAGAAAATCTGTTTTGAAGAAATGAGTTAAAAAAATAAATGGAAACTGAAAAATACAAATGAAAAAAAATCGGGCACCTGTGGGAATCGAACCCGATGTCTCGTCTTTGTCATTACAACGCTCATCCTCTGAGCCAAAACACTCTCATTATGTCAGAGGCAACTATTCCATATAAATGAGTATATATTTGCATGAAAAATAATCGCACAGCATTTTGTTTCCAATCGTTTTTCAAAACTATTGATATCAAAACAAAAACTTCTCAACGAAGTAAATACCGAGTGACGAAAGCGAATCCACTGACACAAAACTCCTGATATGAATTTTGCGACGAAAAAAACCGTTTGTTTACGTTTGTGAATAAAAATGTTCGTGGTTTTCTTCGTCGCAAAATTCATATCAGGAGTTTTGTGTCAGTGGATTCGCTTTCGTCACTCGGTATTTACTTCGTTGAGAAGTTTTTGTATTGATTATATGGAACATAATTTATAAACTGTTTGTATTAATTTTAAGTTACAAACTTTATTAGCAACTAGCAGGTTACCGTGCTCTCATTTCTCACATCGCAGCGTGTTGAGAATAAACATAGTAACTGGCCAAATAATTTTAATTTCTACTACAATGTAATGGGAGAAGAGAGAGCGGGGGGTAAACTTTGCAGTTTTTTAGTATGTAGTTATGTAACTTTGGAACAGTTTGGGATGTAGAGCGATGAATGAGTCATGTGAATCAGTCAGTGAATGTCTTTGTGTTTTATATATTAAGATAGAATATTGTAATATTAAAAATACATATTTTGACTGTATATAAATGTTAATATGGTGTTATTCATTAAAGAGTCGGCAAAGCAATCCTTGCTACTTACAACTCAACTATTTATTTTAAATAGGCATTCACTGCTCTTAAGAAACGTCAGGTTCTAGTCGCATTTCTTGTCCTTAAAATTTTTTCAAATTTTATGCTCATATTTGGAATTTACTCAAACAATATATAAATTATATACATATTTTACAACTTTTTTAGAAAAAAAAAATTCTTCACAATGCACATAATAAATTGTGATAATTTCTAATAGTATAATATTTTTGAAACAAAAGAAACAACAATTAATGTTGAACATTAAAATTATTGAATAATATCTTGGGTTAAATAAAAAAAAAAATATCTATTTATTAATATATTTACAACATTTTAATAAATGTATTTAAAGTCTTACTAAACTAATTACAAACAATATTATCAGTTCACTTCGGTGTCATACATTTGACGGAATATTTTCAAGGCTTCGGTTAGATTTGTACCAGTTTTAGCAGATATTCCTATAACGTCCATATCTTTCTTTATTTCTTCATATGTTTCTTTGGCTTGGGGTAGGTCTATTTTGTTTATGACCACACAGCGAGGCTTCTCTGCCAATTGCTGACTGTACTGGACGAGCTCGTAATTCAATATGTCATATTGCTCTAGAGGAGAGTCCGAACCATCGAGAAGAAAAATCAACCCCTTACATCTTTCGGCATGTTTAAGAAATTGTATTCCTGAAATTGTACAAATATAACTAGTTATGAAATAAGATTATGATATATACTGTAAATTAAACTACAAAAAATAATATTCAAAATAAATTAAAAAACTTTTGAGTATTAAATTGGATAACATAGTAATAATTCATATATGTTATATATTAACAATTTTTTTTCTAATTTTATATGCTAGTTGTTCCCTGTGACTCCCTTCATCTGACTTTAGGAAGGAAACACTAAAAAAAGCATTCTTGCAGAACATATTTTTTTAATTTGTAATGGTTATATTGTAATGTATAATTTCCCTTCTCAATTGATTTGCTATCAAAAATTACTTATTAGATAGATTTGTTTTCTAACAATAGTATAGATATATAGATTGTAGAAATTATGACACATTCATTGTGGGACTGTTAACCTGTTAACTGTGGAGTCTTTATTATAATTCTAGGTTAACAGGTTTATGTCGGTTGTTTGTTAAAAAATTGTATACCAAGCCCGTGGTTCTTATGTGACCCGGGAATTAAGCCGGGTAGGTCTGCAATCGCAATTTGTTCATAGTCGTCATACGGCACCATTCCTGAAAAAGTATGTATTTTTTTTTATTCAATTCTTGTTATTATATTATTAGCTGTTCCTTTGATTCTATATGAATAAGAAGTGTTGCACATAAGCTTATACAATAAATTGTATCATATTTGTAATTTCTAATGTTTATTTTTTTTGTCTTTTTCTAATACTGTCTCTAATGGCTATACTTTGTTGTTACATTATTTTTTATTAATTCAAAACTATTATTTCTAAACAGCTTGTAGGTGTGAGAAAGCTTCAATTAAAAAATATATTCACCTATATGTGGTTGAAGAGTTGTAAAAGGATATGGTGCTACTCTAGGCCGAGCCCGAGTGATGGCCCGTAATAAGGAACTCTTGCCGGCATTAGGTAGCCCAAGTAAACCAAGATGAGCCATGGAACGTACTTCTAACAAGTAAGTTATAGTTTCGCCGATGGCTCCTAACTCTGCTACACTTGGAGCTTGTTCGGTGGCAGTGAGGAAGAATTTGTTACCACGACCACCAGCCCCACCCCGAGCTGCCACGAACATTGCGCCCTCTTCCTGTAAGTCACCGAGCACCCGTCCTCTTTCATCCCGAACTAATGTACCAAGCGGAACATCTACTACTTCATGGGGTGCAGTTTTGCCAGTGCAATCCTTATTCATACCACGTCCACCATGCTTTGCTTGTATCACTGAGTGACAATGATTTAAGCTTTTTTTTGAGTGTGTGGCCTAAAAAGGATGTCAAAGAATTTTTATACTGTTGTTGATTTGTTTTGTCTTAATTTATATAATACATACTCGAAATATAACATGCCCTCCATGTCCGCCGTCTCCACCATCGGGACCCGCTTGATCCTTGCACCAAACGCTAAGAAATGATATACAACCATCACCACCATTGCCAGCTACTGCTCTTACTCTGCAGGCGTCCACATAAAACTGCACTGTGTTACGAGTAGACTTGGCTTTTAAACTCCTCAGAGCTTTTGGAGCGTACTCGGTCGAAAAGTTTCGGTATATATTAGTTAATATTGTATTTTTAATACGAAATACGAAAGGTAGTTTCATTTTTGTTTTGATTGTAGGTTAAGTTTCATTGTTATTGTCCGTGACAGTGACAGATAGGAGGTGGTAGAGAGCTTGCAAATTGTAATAATAAAACCGGTAATAGGTTAGTCCTTTAAATCCTGACAAGAATCAATCAATAATTTTGATACGGGTTTTCCTAATGTAGAGCAAAAGTAACCGTAATAAATATAAATTTAACTCTTAATAATTTAAATTAAATGAAATTATACCGCAATATAAATAAAAACTAATTTGGTTTTCAAGTTAATTGATATTATTATAAATCATGTAAAGAAGATCCTAATATAAGAATATTTTTAAAGTAGTTCAACAATATTATGTTAATAAATATAATTCACGATAATTGATTTGATTTGAAATTGTTCAAAATATAATAAATAACTTGCTTTTTGGCGACTTGGCGAATTACATTTATAATTCGCCAAGTCGCCAAAAAGCAAGTTATTTCCCGTTTGGAGTACGTAACGTACAGCTGGAAGTACGTAGATACTGAAAGCAAGTTCTACAAAGAGTTCTTCTGAATCATAATGTAATTGAAGCACATTGATCTCAAACTTTTGATTTCTTTCTTATCTAATAGAATCCAAAGGGTTAAGGTCAACGGAAAGAGATCGCCTGGTACTTTGATTGATATGGGGGTTCCTCAAGGTTCAACCTTAGGCCCATTTCTCTTCCTTGTTTATATAAATGATCTGTCTACTTTTGTAGACAAACATAATAAGATAGTTTTGTTTGCTTATGGTATTCTTTGATATTTAAAGAAAAAAGGCATCAGGTAATGTATGACGATGTAAATAAAGCTCTCTCTAAAATAGCTTTAACAATAAAGGAATGCACTACAACTCATGTACATATGTATATAGATATACATATAGTAACCTGTTACTCAGTAATAAAAAGACTAAAATGACAAGCATCAGGTTTACGAAGCCTAATGCAAAATGGGTGCCAAATAATGTAATGTTAAAAGAGAAAAAGATGGAAGTGGTTGATCCAGTTTTTCTTGGCTTCACTAAAGACGCTAAATTACAATGGGGCCAATGAGCTGGATTGACTAATAAACTTTGTGCTGCCGCGTATGCTATTAAAATAATAAGATCCCTTACTAGAAGAGACTACTGCCAAGGTAGTTTATTAGTTACTTTTATAACAAAATGTCGTATGGTATCTTACGCTGGGATAACGCCACTCATAGAAATACCATTTTTATTTTACAAAAGAGTGCCAGTGCCATTTACAGACGTGGCCCTAGATATTTCTTACGAGATTAAGCAATGTAATATCCTCACGATGGCTCGTCAGTACATTTTAAAAATATTAAATATGGACATAAGAATAAGGATAATTTTATTAGGCACAGTGATGTACAACATATAAACACAAGCTTACTGAATCTGAATCTGTTACTTAGCTCACAAAAGTGAGTAATTCTTTTATGTGGCAATGTATGAACTTTTACAAAAAAGCTTACAGTAAATAGTAAAATTTTAACCTTGAATAAATGAAAAAACTTAGTAAGGAACGTTAGTGTGCTAACGGATACTATAGTTATTTTCGAGTATTTAGATCATAATGCGCTCTAAGTAAGAAGCGTTACTGCCAGGCTACAACAATATTTATTATAAATGTGATTTAGGTTTTAAGTATGACTTTAAAATAAAAAGAAACAAGATAAGCTAGCTGAATATCTGTCGCCAGCTCTTCTCAGGTCATTGGGAAATAATTTTCTGAGTTGATAGTAGCTTTGACAATGGAAAAATGTTTTCTTTAAAACTGACTTTCAATAAAGAATTTGTTTGATAAGTTGGAAATAAATAAGAATAAAATAATTAAAAAATATATAACAGCATATAAAATAGGATACGAAGGGAGGTAAACAGTAGTACTAAATCTACATAGTTCTATTATTGTAAATACATTATAACTTCGCATCGTTAGAAATCACGGTATTGTCAAAGAAATTCTAAACATCTACTACTTATACAAAACATATTAAAAAACAAAGTAGTATACGTGCGTGAGAGAAATATTAGTGCCATCATTCGTTTAAAGATCATGAATTTAATGCTTTTCCGAAGTTCGTTCCAAGCAGCCGATGCGAAACCATGGAAGTGATGCTTTAAATTATTTTTATAAAACAGACTAAGTGCGTTCTGAGCCACCCTCAATGTAGGTTTCCGCAATTGCTCATGATGGATAAGTAGATAGATAGACTCCTACACTCGTGATTTTTGAGATATACAATTCTATAGCACACTCTCGGAAAATCTCGGTAGAGTTCGGCGAATTGAGCGTAGCAAGTAACACATCTTCAATTCAGCGTTCAAAGCTGAAACCGACAGACAACAAATATAGAATAATCAAATATAACATTGCGTAAGTTTTTTACATTGAATTCTACGGGACTGTCATATTTTGGTGGTTATTCCTCAACGACATGAGTTTTTTTCACTTTTTTTTTATAAACCGTCGCAATAACCATCGCTATAAATGTGCAAAATTTCATGAAGATCGGTAAAGCCGTTTTCATGCCAACCCCGGACATAGGATACATTTTTTATTTTTTTATTTTTTTTTATTTTTTTTTGTGTGTCTCTGCTGTAGCCCTACTGGCCATGACAGCGTCACCGGTGGAATGGACGGGTGCAGAGACCCGCCCTTGAAAAAGGGGGGCCTGAAGGGCCCCAGGGGAACGCGCGTCCTGAGAGCGCCTCCTGTGAGGCTCGGACCACGGCTCAGGACGCCGTTAGGTGGGAAGCGAGGGTTGGATGTGGGTTAGGATTTGACACTAACGTCCTCCGATGGCAGAACGCCGGAGCAACGTGCTTGGATGGGGGCCTCGTCTTCGCCGGCGAAGACCCTGTGTGTGTGTGTATGTGTAGTATTTATGTACGCTTTGCCGCTTTTACGTAGCGTTCCCTAACGTAATCGCGTCGTCCGGATCGAAAAGTGCCGATTTGGGTCTTCTCTTTCTGACTTTATGAGTCTTACGGGCCGTGTATCCTGTGGCCTTAACCACCAGCGGGTTTGGGTGTCCCACAGCATTGTCAAAGTAACTTTTGGAGAGCCCCTTGAAATACTGTGCGATCGTCGGTAGGTCTAAGTCTCTGTGCAAGTCGATATTACGCATAAACCACGGTGCCCCAGTTGCGAGCCGCATGAATCTATTCTGAAGCACCTGAAGGGGCTTCAGGTTCGCGTGAGCGAAGGCAAGGCTTGCATAGGACATGACGGAGCGTATGCAGGCTTTGTAAAGTGTGACCTTATTTCTAAGGGACATTTTACTCCGCTTGCCTAACAGGGGATAAAGTCACCCTAGGATAAAGGCCGCTCTGTTGCGAACGTCCTCGATATGTGAGGTGAATATTAGCTGTTTGTCCAGCGTTACTCCTAGGTACTTGGCCTTGTTTTTCCAAGGAATCGGTTTGTCAAAGAGTTTAATCTCCGGGCCCCTTGTGGATCGTGACCGTTCAAAGAGTACCGCGGTGCTCTTCTCCGGGTTCACCTCAATCCTCAATTTCCGAAACCAGTTCCCGAGGGAGTCGGCTGCGGATTGGAGGCGTTGAGAGATCTCATAAGGATCCCTTGAGGATGTGTAAATTGCGGTGTCATCCGCGAACATTGCTAATTCTACTTTAGAACGCGGCCTAGGAATGTCGCTGGAGTAAATTGAAAACAGAATTGGTGAGAGGACTGAACCTTGAGGGACGCCCGCCCTGATGGGGCGGGGAGTCGACATCACGCCTTCCACTGTGTAGCGGAAGGAGCGATACGACAGGAAGACCCGTATGATTAGTACGAGTCTGTCCGACACCCTGAACTGGTATAGCTTGTACACCAGTCCATTGTACCAGACCCTGTCGAATGCCGTCGCTACATCGAGGAAGAGCGCTCCTGTCCTACGCAACTTGCGGCACAAAGTGGCCCCAGAAAGAATGTGCTTCGGGAGGCGTTGCACCTGGTAGGAACTGGAATGATAGGCTCGAAAGCCAAACTGCTCATTTGGGATGATGTTCAGTCTCTCTACTTCTGACTTAAGTTTACTGAGGATAATCCTCTCATAGATTTTCCCTAGGGAACTAAGGAGACTAATTGGACGGTAACTAGTTGGAAGATTCCGGGGCTTACCCGGTTTGTGAATGCCTATCACTATTGCCTCTTTCCACTGGGCCGGAAACCGGCAACCGACCAGTAGAGCATTAAAAATATTAACCATTAGGTAAAGTAAAGGAGGCGGAAGGAGTTTGATCACTTTGTTGGTGATCCTATCTGATCCTGGCGACTTTTTGGCGTGAAGCGCCTTAACTAGGGTCGTCACCTCTTCGAGGTTCGTTTCCTCTATGGGGGGACCTGCTGGTGGTTGAGAGCACATGACTCGAACAGTGTTGTCGACGACTTCGACATGTTCGCGTTCGACCGGTTGCGTGCTAATGCTACACTGGCTCTCTAGGCTGTCGGCTAGACATTCCGCTTTGTCTCGGTCGTCGAAGGCGGGCGTGGAGTTAGGTCTATCGAGCGGGGGCATTGCCGAGACAGTTTCGGCTTTCAGGGCTCTCTGCAATGACCAGTAAGCCTGGTGTGAAGGAGAGAGCTCTGAAAGCTTCTTGTCCCAGCCTCCATCTCTAAAGGTGTCAAGAGCTTGTCTCAACTCCCTTTGGAGGCGGCGTAGCTCCCGTCGATGTTCGTCTGTCGGATATGTGTCATGGTTCCTGATCGCGGCGTTTTTACGGTTAACTAGGTGCCTAATGTCCGAAGGGAGTGCACGGCTCCCATCGAAGGTTGCGCAGACCTCCCTCGAGGACGTTCCTATTATGTCTGATAAATGGTTTGTGAATCGCGTCGCGGCTTTTTCAGCGTCCTCGACCGTTACGATCTGGTCAGGTATTTCGTCGAGGTGCACTGAGGCGGGGGAGTGGAGTTGCTCTTCTAGCTTTCTCCAGTTTATTATAGTTTTTAACGCGGGTGCCGTAGGATGGAGGGGTCCTAGCTGGATTAGGACTGGTCGATGGTCGGAGTCTAGCTCGGATAGTGTCTCGATTGATCACAACTGAAGCGTTACGTCTTTCAAGAGCGCTATGTCGAGCACGTCAGGTGTGTCGTGTCGGAAGTCCGAGTCAAAGTATCGCGTGGGGCTCAAGGGTGCTATGATCTCAAAGTTGAGACCAGGCTTGTTGCTTAGCCTATCAAGAAGACGTCCTCTAGTATTTACGATTCTAGAGTTCCAGCGGGGATGTTTATAATTTAGGTCGCCGGCCAGAATGGTTGCGTTACCTAATTGGAGTAGGGACTTAAGGTCCCCCTCTAGTAGGTTCTTATTCGGGGAGAGGTATACTGATGCTAGTATGATCGGCTGATGGCCAGTCATACCCACCTGACATAGTGACGCATCTATGTTAACTAGTGGGGGCGGATCGAGCGGGGTACAATGAAGAGACCTTCTGCAGTAAACGATGGTTCCCCCCATCGCGGTTGCCCTATCGTTCCTAACTGCGTTGAAGTTTGCGATGCGCGGATCGCGGTTACACGGTTTTAGAAAGGTCTCTTGGATTAGCAGTATGTCTATCTGATGGGCAACTACGAAGTCGCGTACCTGATCTATCTGTTTGAGCAGTCCGTTCGCATGGAATGTCGCGACAGTCAGAGAGAGAGGTTTTATTCTACCGTGTGATGTCATTTAAGATGACATTGTGTGTTTGTATATTTGACTGATTAGGACGGCGTGTTTGAGGAGCACATCCATCCGCGCGGGGGGATTCTTTTCCGTATCCCTCATTTCGTTCGAGAACGCGAGTAGCTCCTCGATGTCTATTACTCCGAAGATGCTTGAGACGCACGCGAACGAGCCCGCAATTCCGTCGGCGGAATTGCGTACCGGCGGCGGCCGTGTCGGTTTCGGCGCGGGCGTGGGGTTCACCCTCGGGGGTTTCACCCACGCGTTCGCGGGTGCCTGAGGGGCCGCGGCCCTTCCCGGGGCTAGAGGAGCCCAGGGAGGCTGAACGGCTGTGTCCTGCGTGGTGCTTTGGGGCACCCGTGGTAATTCGCGGGGTGGCCCTTCTGCTGGCACAGGACGCAGCTGGGAGGATCCTCCGGGATCGGTTGTTCATAGGATGCAGTCTCACATAGAGTGCATCACTCGCTCCGCTTAATTATGCTAAGATTTAGCCAGCGTTTGCAAAAAGCACACCAAAATACATATTTCAATTTAACCGTCCATTTCTAATAATCTTGAAAAACCTACTCAGTTGTGATAGTTTATTTTTAAATTCATTATAAACGCGGTTGTGGAAGTGTGAAAAAAATTACGATAATAACAATAAGTAACACCTATCGTCAGTTTTTTCACACCTCCAAAATCAACAATTTAGGTGGCAGGGGAGGGGAACACACTTGAATCTAATAAAAATGGACACTCTAAAACGTATTATTTAACATATTAAATTTTTTTTTTTTTTTTTTTTTTTTTTATACCCTCTGGGTTAGTGCTTGACTACATTCCACCTGATGGAAAGTGGAAATGTAGTCATAGATGGTAAGGCGCATTAACCCAGTAACCTATTCACTCTTTTCTTGAAGACACCCACATCGTATTGGGACGGAAATACCGACGCAGGCAAGCTGTTCCAGTCCTTCGCTGTACGAACTAAGAAAGACGAAGCAAAGCGCTTTGTTCGGACAGGGTGAATGTCCACAACGTAAGGATGGATATCTGCCGTGCGTCGGAACGTCCTGTGATGGAAGGGGGATGGAGGAATTAAATCATGTAATTCCTGCGCACACTCACCAAAATGTATCCTATAGAATACTGAGAGGCTAGCAATTCTACGCCTGTGTTCAAGGCTCTGGAGGTTGGCTTCAACCAATTCAGGGTCGCCTATAAGCCTCTTTGCTCGCCTCTCAATTGAGTCCAGAACCGCAAGATGAGACTTAGCGGCACCAGCGAATATATGCCCACAGTACTCCACACACGACCGGATCTGTGCTTTGTATAATACAAGTAGCTGTCCCGGTGTAAAGTACTGACGGACCTTCGCAAGAACGGCAAGCTTTCCTGCAGCTGCTCTTGCTCTGGACTCAATACACCGACCAAAGTTGAGGTTCGAGGAAATCTCTAAGCCTAACAACTGAAGCCGGTCACTGTATTCCAAAGATACACTCTGGAAAGTAGGAGCCAAGGTGAAAGGGCTCCTTTTGGCGGTGAACAGACACGTCTGCGTTTTGGTGGCGTTGAATTTGACAAGATTGGCTTTGCCCCATGCGGAGACTGCCTGAAGTTTGTCATTCAAACGTTGCACCATGGCTTCTCTTTCAGACTGTACTTGATCTCTACTAGCCCGACTACTCGGCAGGTATCTTTCTACAACTGTGCTGTCGTCTGCGTACCCATAGATACCGGGCTTCAGCAGATCGTTAATGTGCAGCAGAAATAGAGTTGCAGAAAGAACGGACCCCTGAGGCACTCCGGCATTTATTGTCAAGGGTTCCGAGGAACACCCGTCGACAACTACTCGGAGAGATCTTTGGTTCAGAAAGTCCGTTACCCAACCGATCAGACCAGGAGATATACCGTATGTTGAAAGCTTGCTTATAAGGCTCGCATGCCAGACCCTGTCAAATGCCTTCGAGACGTCAAGAGAGACGGCGACCGCTTCTCCGTTCTTCTCGATGGCCTCGCCTAAAATGTGCGTAGCGTACACTAGAAGGTCCCCAGTGGACCTATTTCGGCGAAACCCGTACTGTCGGTCACTGAGGAGATCGTTACCTTCAAGGTACGCTAAAAGGCGCGAGTTCAATACACGCTCCATAATCTTGCAGAGTATGGAGGTGATTGAAATCGGTCTATAATTGGCAGGATCGGCACGACTGCCTTTTTTGGGCACTGGTTGCACGTTAGCAAGCTTCCAAGATTTCGGCACTATTCCAGACTTGAAAGAGAGACGATACAGACGTGTCAATACAGGAGACAACTCAGCTGCGCATGTCTTGAGCAGAATGGCTGGTATACCATCAGGGCCACTGGCTTTATTCACATCAAGACGACACAATGCTCTCCATACCTCTTTGTTAGTGATGCGGATTTCAGGCATCGAAATACCGCAGTGAGGAAGATGCGCTGGAGAATCATTGCCAGTGTCTAGATATGAATTATCAGCGAACAGAGAAGCAAATACATTCGCTTTCTCTGTCGCTGTATGGGCCAGAGATCCATCCGGCTTCAGCAGAGCAGGTAGTGAGGGTTGGCAGAAGTTCGACTCGATCGCTTTGGCAAGAGACCAGAAAGCTCGACTGCCAGTAGGTCTGACAGAGAGCTTTTCGCCATTCTTAGCGATACGATCGCGACGAGCCTTCCGTAATGCCTTTTTATAGGACTTGGCAGCTTGGTTAAAGGCTCTCTTCTTTAAACTTACATCCGGAGCTTTGCGGCTTCGAGCATCAGCCCAAATTAGGTATGCCGAATGTTTTCGGTCTTCGGCATGACCACATTCGGCATTAAACCATGGGCGAGCTTTGCCACCGATGGATACGTCAGCAAAAGGAATGAAGTACTCCATTGCCTGATGTACCACATCGGTTATAGCATCCGCGCAACTCGACGGATCCAAAGAAGAGAAGCAGACCTGCCGCCAAGGATAAGACGCAAAGAAGTGCCGCATCTCATCCCAATCTGCTGACTTGTATTTCCATACTCGCCTAACACCAGGTGGTTCGAAAGCTGGTGGGGAATATGTAAATACAGATTTCACCAAACAGTGATCGGAGGTTCCCAAGGGGGAGGTCACCTCAACACGATACCTGTCCGGATCAGTTGTCAGCAAAAGGTCCAGGCAATTGGCTGTATGGCCAACTACATCTGGTACCCTTGTCGCTTGCCTCACCAGCTGAAAGAGGTCGAAAGACAACGCAAAATTCCGCGCTTCTCTTCCAGCATGGTCGGTCTTCTGGTACGGGAACAGCCAGTCCTGATGACAGGCATTAAAGTCCCCCAGAAAGACGAGCTGCACTGAAGGGTACTGATGCAGAGCCATATCAGCAGCCTCACCGAGATACTCAAATAATTTAGTTGTCTCCTGATCACCGCTGTGCGAACGGTAGACACAGCAATACAGGATTTTTTCGTTTCCTGTGTCTACTAAAATCCATAAGGAAGAAAAAGTAGGGTCTTCAAGATGACGGAGACGCAGGATACAGAGGTCGTTCCGTGCGTATACACAGACCCCGGCACGTGAGCGAAAGTTGTACTCTAACGAGTAACCGGGATGATCCAGGTACGCAGCGCTTAGAGGACATTGTATCTGTGTCTCCGTCAAAAAGAGCAAGTGCGGTTGCTCTGTCTCCAGGTGGTGGTGGACAGGTAAGAGATTAGAGTGCAAGCCCCTGATGTTAGTGAGGTGCACTTTAAATGAGGAGGAGTGCAACCGCTGTAAAAACTTCTTCTTTTTATTGGACTTTTTCATAATAAAAATAAAATAAAAGAGTGAATAGGATGAGAAATGGCAGTTGAACGAGGCGGTACGTATCAAACCCGGCGCCGAAATTGGTGATATCATGCCACTGGGAGGCTAGTCTGGAGACTGCGGGGACGCCCGAACCCCCCCAGGGATCGCCATCGGGCCTCCTCATCTGGTCGCCAACCAGCACGATGGAGCCACCCTGGGATTTTACGCAGCTGGCGGGGCAGCCTTTCGTGGGTGGCTGGCCCACTAATTGGGCCCCCAACTATCTGCGGGCGGCCAGCGGAAAGCCGTCGCTTCGGATCCCGCTACCCTCCTCGACTAGACACCCGACACAATAAGCACAAACTCAACGCCAAACCGGTTCGCCAACGCAACGCAACTGTTCAGACCCATTTCCCATATAGACGGCTTCATCGAACAACGTGCCGGAACACGACTAGGTCGCTTTGCGGCACGACTTTGCCCGATGGGTGGTAACCTTGCCGGCGACTCGATGTTATGGTCTACCACCGAGATACTCGCACTTTGAAACCTAAATAAATCTTATAATCGAAAAATATATTTTTTAAACTGACCATATTTTAAGACCTATCTAACCTTACTCCACATCATAAGGTACACAAAAAGATACGTTATTATAGAAGATAATATAATATTAGCTATATGTATATTCATGCTGAATTAGCTTTCTAGTAGTAAATCCAGGAGTTAGACTGCGAACAGAGATAGATGGACCTGACGAAACTATAAGGTTTCCTAGTGGACTAGGGAACACTAATAATAGATGGCATTAGGGAGGGAGACTAAAAAAATGCATTTTTCAATGAATAAATATTTACTTAACACAAAAGTAGGTACAAGATTATATAAAGCTCATGATTGAACTCAAAAACAAGGAAGAGGCCTCAAACAAAACATCTTAAACTATAGTTGTAATAAAAGAACAAGATCATCTAAATATTTGATTATATTCTTATAATCAAATCATATTGAATAATATTTAAATTACCATATATTCTTATTTATACACAATAATTTTTCACCTCCATTTTGTTATTTCACACAATCTATTTGACAACTTTTTTATAATATTGTTTTGATTTAAAAAAGACACCAGAAATTTTATTTAGTTGCCCATCACCATACCATTTAATATCTAAAATAATTTAAATAACTTAAGTTAATAACAATAATAATAATTGAAACTAACAAAAAGAAATTATAATCTCTTATAATTGTGATTCAATATTTTTAAAGCCCACAATTCTTGCTGTTAACATAAATAGCATATCCCAAAACGAGACTTAGAAATGTGAAAAATAGAGTTATAAATTGGTATATTTTTAACGTTTTTATATTTTGTACTAACATCTTGTGACTATTCTGTAGATTATTCAGTTTATAAACGATTGAATCTTGGTCTGTTGTGATTTTATCAGAGATTAACGAACTTTTACTATCATGTACATAGGAACATTTCAGTCTGTATTCATCTGCTTTGCTGCCAACAGTTTTCCACATCTCACTCAACTCTTTGGGTGATAAATTTGGTTTAGAAATCTGCATTGAGACCACAAGAAACCGGTCCTTTTCCACCGAGCTTATATGAAAGCCGGAGTTAGCTTGGATCTGAATAGTTTGTGATGCTTTACATTCAAGTATTCCAGAACTTGGTCTGACAACATATTTCTCGAGAGCTGTTGTTCTTATTTTAAATGATATTATACTTTCATCCATATTGGTTATTGTTAATTGTGCACAGATTCTATCATTTTCTATCTTAAACATTAACAACTTACTTGGATTCAAACTAAGCATTTCACCCAATGAATGCTGATTTTCATCGGAGAATGAAACGGTTTTGGGAGTTTTGTCAACATGAACTCTGTTTTCTGGGATAAATTTAAAAACATACTCATTTTTACCTCCCCAACTCACCAATGCCTGTTCTGGAGCAACTAAGTCCTTTAATTTATCTTTGTTTATTGTTCTTAGCCTTTCCACAGCTTCTGCTGGGAGTATACCCTTGACAATCTTGAACCCAGCAGATAGCATCCAGGGTAGTTGAAAAATAATAATATAATTAATGAGGTTAGGATAATAATTCTTCAACAGTGTCACCATGTACATAATTATGTCTATATCCATGTTATTAAGACCGCATCCATCCATATCGAAAAATAAAGTTATTTTCTTTCCATCCTCCTCCCTCTCAATACGCTCTAACCAATATATAATAACTTTTTTTACTTCGTCGTTATTCTTTTGGCCTTTTTGGTAGAGTTTAGATTTCATTATAAATAGCAAACAGCTATCTATGTCCCTACCTTGTGGGAAAAAAATACCTTCCTTTAGGTAATCTATATTGACGGTATTTTCGTTTATCTCATTGACATTCATGGTTTTTCTCCACGACATGATATCGTACAACATTTCAACGGCCTGCTGTACATTATTACGGCTGTGATCAAGTACTCTATAAAGATATTTATCACTTTTAACTCGTTCTAAATCTCGAGGATCAAACGCTCCAGGTGGATCGGGAATGCCATCTCTTATTTTCGCTTCGAATAACAATCGTATTTCAGCTATTTTCGCCATATTTCTAACGTTAACAACACATTTTAATAAATCTTTATAAACTTTAGTTTTTTAAAGCTCAAAAGTTAAATTCAGTGCTCATTCAACCCGGAAACAAATAGTTGGAATATTGACATTGACAACAGTTAATGAAAATAAATTTCTTAATAAAAAAAATACTAGTTAATCTATGGGTTCGAATAAAATGTTTCGATAAAACTAATGCTTTCGTAGTATGACTATAATAATAATTTATTTTATCATATGATAAGCAATAGCTAGATAAGTATTATCTTGAAATACGTGTACATTAAAATTTAGGTTCCATTGATTTCATGAATTGAATTTTTTTCTTATTAAAAGCTTATATTCGCTTAAAAAATGTCCATATTAAATATATAAATTATTGTTAATAATAATGTGACACTGATAAATTACAACATTATCTTTCACTTACGCTATGTTTTATTAAACTCGGCCGATTATTTCGAAACCAAGATAAAGATAAGGTTATCAAACCCAGACAGAAATAATGTGTAATAGTTAAATATAAATGTAATTAGAAACTAGTTATCTTAATCGTTTGAATTTCAATAATTATGACTGATTTAGAATGATAATTAAGTTTTACTCTATAATATTTGTTTGATATAGGAACGCAAAACTAAAAATATAGATTTGTTGAAGAATTAAATTTAAATATGAATCTATCTCAATCTGTGCTAGCAGCGTAACATAATTTACTTTTAATAGATATCTATTGTAATATGTTATATAAATAAAACTATTTTGAATTATAAGTTTCTAGTCTATTTAGTCTGTGCATTGAGATCAGTCAGTCGGGAAAAGTCTATAAATATATGGATGTATAAAGAAATAACACGAGAGTTAAATTGCAAATTTATATTCATTAATTACAGTCAATAAATAGCTCCACATTCTTGCAAACAATTCTTAATCATATCCAAAGCACCTCACCGTTATATTTGAATTGTTAATATAGAACAAGATACCACTTCCGTAGTAAAGCTACAAAGATAGAAAGAATAATTCGTCGAACCCGCGACCTCTGGGAAATCGTGTTATCATTTCACCAATTAAACTATTGTCGTTGACCACCTAGCATTCTACATGTAAGGGATGGCAGTGGAATAAAATCTACTCAATACAATTTTATTAAAGCTTTAGTTGGGAATAATATAATATTTCGTATACTTTAAATAGTACAACATTTATAATTACCCTATTCTGAAAAATTTTTGAGGGCAATTAAATAATCAAATTTTAACTATCTAAAAAGGCAGTATAATATTAGAGAAGTATTCTTCTAGCCATAAAAACATTCCATTTTGTTGAATATAAATTAACAAAAAAATCTATATCCTATAAACAATTAGTTTAGAATTGAGACAATTCACTAGTGATGAAGAATACCTGTAAGAAAGAAATCCTGAAAGGCCAACTATCAAATCAAATAACTGATTTTGTCATTGTTGTACAGTCTTGGTAAATTTTATTTAATTCCATCCTATATAATAGACACTGGTGGTATTTAAAAATTGCACTGTAAGTCTGTTTATCGTTATTACGTATATTCCACAACCAGAAAGAAGGATTTGTCTAACAGTTGCTATTATTGTTGAGTCAATGATCCAAAGGTGTCAGTTTCAAATACACTACGCAGATATATTAAAAACTCCTTTCGAATATCCTCAAACCCAAAATCATTAAATAATTTGTACTAAATAGTAATAAATAAAAACTATCAACAAAGAGGTCCTCATAGTCTTGATGCAACATATTCTGGCTGAAAATAAAAAAAAATATTATTATAAAAAATATGCAAGTGATGAGATTGCACTGGATTTTGCAAGTGGAAAAATATAGAAAATATTTATTTATTTTCAAAGTCTATATTTTGCTTTAAAATTGTATTGAATATAATTATTTACTTACAGAAACAAACCAATATGAATTCTTCCTGAAGATCATATTGCCAATGAATCCCATCTTGGATTCGGGAGCTATTGTGTGTAAATGTAAATGTTTTATACTTCTGAACGGTGGCCAGTGGTACCCAAACCTTGCATTGTCGATTGACAGATTGTTCTTTGTTAATAACTCTTTGGCTGTATTGAGCATTTTTTCAACTGCAATTAAACAATACAATTGTGATGTTACAATAATCAAAATCCTACATGTTTGCTGTATAATTTCGAGCTTTAAAGGTAAATTTGAAGTAATTTGTAGTAAAAAAATAATTTTAAACATAATTACTGCAAATAATACTCATCTCATAAGCTTTTAAATATTAACAAGTCAATCAGCATGCAGATACGATGCAAATACTTCAACAAATATATACGTGGCAAATATACAAATACAATGTTGAATTATATATTCATTATCACTTACTTAGTTCTTTATCAGCCGCTGTGAGACTTTTTACATCATCAATATGCCGTTTTGGTATAGTCAAAATATGGTAATCGCTAGCAGGTTTTATATCACGGAATACACAGACATCTTCATCCTCAAACAATATTTCTGTATTCTCCAACTTATTGACAATATTACAAAAAATACACGATGATTTTTGAATCGGTGTGGAAGAATTTTCAGTAGTCATTTTAATGCTTCGTAATTTTGAATTCTTCTGATTTGAGGCTGTCAAAATCACCCTTAGCGGTGATATTTTTATTTTATTTAGATAACTTCTAAAAGCAAAGGTCGTTATATAAACAGCCATAATTTGAGCAATTGAACAAATGTTTATGTATAGGGTTCAAAGTTCAATAAGGTATTGTTTTTCATGTAAAATGTATTTGGACTACAAAAATAGTGTTAAAAATCCCTTAACAATATTTATTATTGTATTGACTTTATAAATCTTTAACAACTACTAATTTCTTGTGGAAGTCAATTGGGAATATATTATAAAAATGTTATGTATTTATTTTATATACATATTGATACACAAGTATAATATCTGTAATCTATGGATATATGATTTCTATTTTAAACATTTAAACCGGGGCAACATTAAAACATTAAAATAAATAAATTCGTCAAGCCTATTCTCTTATTTGGACCCGTAGAAAAAGAAACAGTTAAAATAAGGGAAGTGGCGTGTGTCAAAATTTGTACCAGTAACGCTCTTACCAAACTAAAACAGATAAACAAATTATCATTTATTTTGTAACTAATTTGTTTTCGTTAAACAAAGTACGCTATTCGACAATAGATGGCGATATTTTCAATATTCACATTTTGAACTTAGGGTAATTATAAATAAACATGTATTTAACATTTTATTTCTTCAATAAATAACAATCATTTTACTTAAAAATCAATTGTTTTTTATTAACATTTATAATTTCGTCAAAGTTCGTTCGGGAAATACCCTGGGTATTTGCATCTTCACTGGTTTATGTTTCTCTTGTTTTAGTTTCGCGATGAACAATTTTATGTTAAGAATCTCTTGCAACAAAAACATTTAGTTTAAAGTATAATAAGAATCCAAATCTATTTTTGTCTTAAAAAAAAAAAGTTAAAGTAATAAATAGTTCTTACGTAAAAAGTTTTTACATAAATCGCGGTAAGTATCGACAGCACGCGTGTCGTATTAAAAATCTATTAACAACTTAACAAGACCCATGAGTTGTTAATTAGAGAAAATAAAGATGGTTCCGCCGTAAATAGATACAAGGAAATGTGTATTGTTATAATACAACTTTATTATTCGAATACATATCAATGTAAATGATTTTTAGTGACGGACGAATTTTTATTTATTCAAAAGTACTTCCACGTGACTTAATAAGTATAATTACTATGCTATTTCATTGATACTTATGAGACCTTTAAAAATATTGACAATTTGTTTTAAAATTCAAAGCCACACTGGCTTTGAATTGGCTGGATGTATTAAAAATTATATCCGTTTTGTTTACTGACGAAACACTAAATAGCAAAAAAAGGAAACTGAAATCGTAAATATATAAAATAAAATATAAAATTAAAAACAAAAAGTGAAACGGACAATTGTGTTTTTATAATTACCCATAATTTACAGTATAATATAACTAATGTTTTAGTCATTTAATGCAAGGCAAATTAATTTTAAAAAAAAAATGTTGTATTATATGTATAGTAATAATGTAACGAATATACGGTAAAAAAACTACGAATGCTAAATCTGGTTTAAGTAACGCAATTAGTACAAATCAGTATACGTCGACGACATCAATCATCAAGAGTTTTCTGATGTATCTCCGAAGTGAAGTCAAATAATAAAATATAATCACAAACGATTCACCCAGTCAGAAGTTATGAGGTAAAAAACAAAACAAACAAAGTTGAATTAAGAACCACCTTTTTTTGAAGTTAAAAATCAAAATCCATTTATATCTTGTTTTTTATAACAAACGTACCTTAACCTCGTCACATTATCAGTTTTCACTGTGTCATTTTGTATTATTTAACACAAACCTTTTCAACGATACTGCCATCAAGCCATAGACAATGTAAACGAAATAAAAAAAAACATGACATTCGCAAATGCCGGTTACAGATATTCGTATTCGTGTTAACGAATGCTCAAAAAGTACTATTCGTTACATCACTAATGTATACATAAAAAAATCAGAATCTTAGAATAGTCAATATAAAAGGCTACTTACATTATACATAATGTGTTTTATTTCTTTATAGTATATATATATATATAGACGATGGATTTAAAAATATATAATTATATATAATTAAAACAAATATTGTAAAAATGACACAAAGATCAATAAATATCTTCCCCAAATAACATAAATATTTTAAATAATTAGTATATTTTAATATCCCAAGCTGAAAACGAAGGCGTTAATTCAATTATCCTCCCCTTTGTTTGAACTTTTTACGTACTAATGGTTTCATTTCTTAAACCACATGTTTCTGGATCACTAAATACAAAACCATTTTTTTTTGTGTAAAATATAGGTACACACAAATTTTGCCTCGTTAATATTTTATTATTTGTAAATATAGTATGACAAATAAACCATTAAAAGAAATCCATTATCGCCATACTTATCTCGTAATCTCGGTAATTTTAATCAAATTACTCTCGACGCCCCCTTTTGACGTTTCAATCATCAAAATGGCGTCTGTCAAAACATTTGCGGTAAATTATCATAGAGTATTAGATTACACAGATATTATTATATTATATATAGTTATGGAGGGCGATGATTATTATTGCAGTGTGCACGTGAGAGAATAAAATGATTTTAAAATACTGTGTTAAATTTATTTAGGTAATGTACAATATTTATTTATGCGATAATGATGTTTACACATAATACAAAACTAAATAAATGTTTATATATATAAGATACATATGTTAATATCATATGTATGTCAGAGAATTAATTTATATTCATTTTAGTTTTTTCATTCTAATTTTCAATTAGTTTTGTTCCTTTCCGTAAATACTAGAATTTGATCTCTAATAATGACGGGTTTCTGGTAGATATCTCTTTTATAGTCATCCTTTGTTGTGTATAGTTGCCTCCAGAATGCGACGAGATAATTAGCTAATATTTTTTTAAGCAAAGTATTTAAATTAATTAGCGTTAAAAAGACTAGTGATCTTTGGGGAATATCTGTTGACGTACTCAAGTCCATAATTGACATTGTAGCGCCAGACTTAGCATTAATATTTAATAATTGTTTAGAATGTGGTATATTTCCTGATCTAATGAAACAAAGTAAAATAACTCCATTATTTAAATCTGGCAGTTCATTAGATCCTAGTAATTATACCACATTATCAGTCTTACCCACATTTAGCAAGATTTTTGAAAAAATAATTCTTAATCAACTTGTTGATTTTTCCAGTAAAAACAATCTCTTGCACAAAAACCAGTTTGGTTTCACTGCCGGTCGCTCTACAACAGATGCTGGGGTTGAGCTATTACACTATTATTATATATTGAATTATTATATATTGAAGCCTGGGAAGGATCCCAGGATGCACTTGGCATTTTCTGTGATCTATCTAAGGCGTTTGACTGCGTTCAACACGAAATCCTTATAAAAAAGTTAGAACATTATGGAGTTAAGAATAAGTCCCTAGATTTGATCAGTTCATATCTCAATGATAGAATTCAAAAAGTAGACGTAAATGGAATACGTTCCCCCGGTTCTTTGGTAAAAATTGGTGTGCCACAGAGCTCTATCTTAGGGCCTTTCTTGTTCCTCATTTACATAAATGACTTACCTCATCTAGTGAGGGAAAAACATGGGATAGTGTTGTTTGCTAATGATACTTCTCTTACTTTTAAAGTTAGCAGAAGATCTGTTATTGACGATATAAATAATGCTCTCTCAGATGTTGTACAATGGTTTAACGCCAATAATTTGTTGCTCAATAAAAAAAAGACGAAATGTGTTAAATTTACTTTACCAAATGTTAAAAATGTTAAAACCAATGTACAATTAAACAATGAGGAATTGGACTTGGTCAAATCTACTACTTTCTTGGGCATTACCTTAGATGAAAAATTGCAATGGGGTCCTCATATATTTGATTTATCAAGTAGACTTAGTTCTGCTATATAAGCGGTTAAAAAAATACGTCGATGGACAAATATGGAAACTGCTCGATTAGTTTACTTTAGTTACTTTCGTAGTATAATGTCATACGGTATACTCTTATGGGGTAATGCAGCCGACATCGATACCATATTCACACTGCAGAAGAGGGTTGTTCGAGCAATATATAATATGAGACCTAGAGAATCCTTAAGAAACAAATTTAAAGAATTTAAAATAATGACTGTTTATAATCAATATATTTATGAAAATTTAATTTACGTTCATAAAAATATTTCTAAGTTCAAAAAAAATTGTGATTTTCATAAAATTAATACGAGAAATAAAAATAAACTCGCTATTCCCAACACTAGGCTCCATAAAATAGGTAAATCCTTTAAGGTTAATTGTATACGTTTTTATAATAAGCTCCCAAATGAAGCCTTAAGATTATCATTAAATAAATTTAAATTATATATAAAAATAAATTTGTTAAAAAAATCCTACTATAGTGTACAGGATTACATCAACGACGGTATGGCCTGGGAATGAATTGTATAATATTATCATAGCTTTAACATTAAGTTGGACAGTGCTTTTACAGAAGGGCTTATTACGATAAAACTGGTATTGAAATAGGCCCTCCTGACACTTCCATTTTGACGTACACAAGTGATCACTGATAATGATTCAAAGTGGAAAAGATATAAATAAATAAATAAAAAATAAAACGGAAAATGTAAATAATATAAAAATAAATCAATTTAATTTTCATATACATAATTTTCATAGATGTGATGTCTTTTGTCACTTATGTGATATGAGGTCCGATCTCTTTGATATGTTCTATTGAAATAAAAAAGTTAGGTTTCAAAAAAGTGCAAGTATCTATTGGTTGTGTAAATAATAATTAATATTATCTTAAAGTTCCAGTAAATATAACAATTTTATAACATGCATAATATAAAATTTTAACGACAATTTAAATAACGGACTAGGAGTGTAAAAAGAAATAAAAAAGCTATAATCACACGATATTATTTATTGAAATAATATTGATATTATGTTATTACATTAGTAATACATAATAATCTCACAACAATCCTCCGAGAGTTGCTTCAACGTCTGCGACAATTTTAATTTTAGGTTTTTTATCACATTTATGACATGGCTTGTCTGATGATGGATCAGGGTTCTTCACGGGGGGAGGTGTCTCGGCTGAAAGAGTATAAATAACATTTTAGTTTGTGACGATAAACATGAAAGGCAATTGTAAATGTGTGTGTGTGCGTGCGTGCGCGTGTGCGTGTGCATGTGCGTGTGCATTTGCGTGTGTGTGTGTGTGTGTGTGTGACTTAGTAACAGTATGGTGTGACTTTGGGATCCTAAAGAAAATATTTGTTTTGTTTAATGGTAATTGTTAAAACTATGAAATGTTACTAATTTGTACATATTGTTTGTTGTTAATTTTACTTATTTGATCGATGATAATACACTAATTATAGTGTTTGTGTAGTTGTAATAACTATGTAGTAAATATACATAGTATATCGGACTAACGATGCGTTAGATAGTGGTAGTACCAGAGTACATTCTGAATAGTGCAGTTAGCGTCACTAACTAGTGCAGACGTGTAGCCTGTGTTGTCGTACTAGATCATGTTTATAATATTGTTGCCTAAACAGCATATACTACGATAATTATCTTTCACCCTCATCCCAATATTTTGAGCAATATTCCTTCCACGCGCCTCTATTATGTCATCTCCGAAGACATGCTTTTTACCGTATCATTTTTCACCACATTATACTAATCCCTATTTATACAGTATATATACAATAATACAATAAATAAATTGTTTTATTAATCCTCGCATCTCGGGCACTTTTGTTATTTAATTTTTTCACTGACATTGTCTGACAATGTTGCATTGAGTCTATCTGTTTTTGGTTACTAATATGTAGCAATTTTAGTTAATTCTATTTCTATCCCAGGTTCCATAAGTTCTAAAGTAACATAAGTATGACGTTTTTATAGTCAACGCGTATTATTATAATTATTTCTATCAAAAACGGTATTAGCTTTTTGATCCTCTGAACAGGAGTGAATAAAACTTACTCGGCTCGTCAGCTGAAACAAGAAAATTAATATAAATACTGATATTATAATACACATTTATATGTTAATACGTGAAGCAAAAATATTGAATCCCTTTTAGCGTCAATTACATAACCGGAGGTATATGAAATTTTGCACAGTTAAAGTTTATACGTAGAGGTAAAGTATAAAATTTGAATGTAGGCAATTAATATAAATTCTGTCGAATACTCTGCGTTATCAGTTTACTTTTCTTGTATATGACTGAATAAAACTTACTCGGTGGAGAAGGAGCTAAAACAAAAAAAATTACGTTAAGTCCTGCTGGTATTTATAATTTTTAATAAACTTATTATTACTAAACAAAAAATAGCTAGCTAATACTCATATTAAAAACATAAAATCAAATAAATACTGGCCAAAGGGGGGGAAAATCTCACCAAATATCAAGAGGGGTTAAAAAGTTGCAAAAAAAAAACAATCGTTTAATGATCGATCCCTCACACTAATATGTTAGTGTCAAATAATCGCAAGGAGTTGTTTGTTGGCTGACATAATAATATAAAATACATATACATATGTATATACTAGTGTTCGGTCAGTGTTCGAAAACCGATCATATTTTGAATTGTCAAAGTAACGAACGTTGACTTGCACAATAAATGCATATATACATAGTATACATACATATATATATATATATATATATATATATATATATATATATATATATATATATAATATAATATTGGTCGGTTATCAGACAGGCGACCACTAGTATCATTATTATTTGATGCTTTTGTATCAAATTGAAAAATACTTACTTGGCTCAGATGGAGCTGAAACAACAAAATAATTATATATGTATTATCTATATATTTATACGTAAAGTAAACATTTTATATAACATATTAGAAATACAGTCAATTAGATAAATAAACACTGGGTACACTGACTACCGTGATTCAAATTTATTGCTTAGTTTACATTGTCAATGTCAGTCAGTGTAAAAAGTCGCAAGATTATTGTCACCTGACGTAATAAAACAAGAAACAAAAGGGATATAATTCAATGATTATAAACTAGTATTTTCAACCAAAAGCTCGCCTAATTGCTTAATTTTGATATAATATGATGATACTTATTTCTATCCACAACTATGTGTTAGGTGTTTGATTTAATTGTATTAGCATGGATATGACTTACTCGGCTCAGCAGGAGCTGAAACAAGAAAAATAATATAAATTATAAGATTTTGAAATTTTATACAGTAATAAAATAAAGTTTAGTGGTCGTCCAGTGTCCGAAAACTGACCATAATTTTACATGTTAAAATTACGATGCTTTGCACAACAATATATCTAATTGTTTATATACATAGGTATATAGAACAATTAAGTCTGTTGTAAATCACTGGGCGAGCACTAGTATCATAATTATTTGTTTTTTTTGTATCAAACTGAATAATACTTACTTGGCTCAGTTGGAGCTGAAACAACAAAATTATTATAAATCTTGGTGTATCAAAATTGAAATACATGTTTACAATGTAATTAATATCTATATATTAATAGGTAAAACAAATCTTTGTACCCCTATTAGGAAAATTAATTAAGCAAGAAGTAAAAAAAATCATAGTTAAAGTTTATCAGGGAGTACGGTTCTATGCAGAAAGCTAATTAATAAATTATTTAATAATGTATTAGAAATATATTCAATTAATAAAAAGGCTCTAGGTACACTGACTACCGTGCAATCCTGATTTATTGCTTAGCTTACACTGTCAATGTCAGCCAGTGTAAAAAGTCGTAAGATTATTTTAAACGGACGTAATAAAACAAAAACAAAATGTGTTTTGTTTTCAATGATTATGGTTATATACTTGTATTTTCGTCCAAACCCTTGCCCAATTGTTTAAATTTGGCCACCGGGCGACCATTTATATGATGATATTTATTTCTATCTACACCTCAGTGTTAGATGTTTGATTTTCTTATATTAAAATGGATAAGACTTACTCGGCTCAGTAGGGGCTGAAACAATAAAATTATTATAAGTCTATAGAAATTTAAATACATTTTTACAATGTTATACTCGTATATAAAAAGGTAAAGTAAAAACTTTGTTACGAAATGTTACGAAAACGTTTTTTACTTCTCATAAGTAATGAGAAGTAAAAAAAACACATAGAGTGGAGTAGTGCAAAGAGCAAATTAATATATTATTTATTAACGTATTAGAAATACATTTCAGTAATGAAAAACTCTTGGTAAACTGGCTACCGTGCGATCCAGATTTATTGCTTAGCTTACACTGTCAATGTCAGTCAGTGTAAAAAGTCGTAAGATTATGTTTATCTGACGTAATAAAACTTAAAACCAAAATGTATATAATGAATTATAGACTTGTATGTTCGTCCAAATCCTTTCCAAATTTTGGCCAATGGGCGATCATTAATATGTATTTCTATCGACACCTCAGTGTTAGGTGTTTGATTTTAATGTATTAGAATGAATAAGACTTACTCGGCTCAGTAGGAGCTGAAACAAGAAAATTAATATAAATATTGATTTTTCGAAATTTTAATACACTTTCTTATATTAATGAAGCAAATATTTATAACATGAAGAAAAAACTTTGATTCTCCGTTAACGTAAATTAGGTGACAGGAGAGGTATGAAATTTTGCACTGTTAAAGTAAATATGGAGAGGTAAAATATAAAGTTTAAATGCAGAAACCTAATATATAATATATTAATAAAATAGTAATTATTTATATCCACAACTCTCTGTTATAAGTTTGATTCTCTTGTGTCAGAATATTACTTACTCGGCGTAGCAGAACCTGAAACAAGAATAATACTATAAGTCCTGGTGTTTCGGAATTTTAATGCACTTATAATTACTAAATAGAATTTAATTAAATAATACTCATATAAAACAAAAAATTATATACATATTTTGTTTTAAAAAGTATACGTGATTCTGGGTAGGGAAGGAGTAATTTAAGACCCCACCAAATATCAGGGGGAGTAAGGGATTTGATTTAAAATGTTGAAATAAAATCACGCGATTAATGGACCACCTCTTACGTATACACTGGAAAGGTTAGTGTCAAATAATCGCAAGGAGTTAATTGGCTGATGTAAAATAATAAAAAACATATATGTATATACTAGTTGTCGGCCAGTGTCCAAAAATCGCCTACAATTTCAATTGTCAAAATAACGACGGCTTGCACAACAATATATCTAATTGCATATATATGTGTGTATATATATGTATATATATATAATAACGGTCGGTTGTCAGACACTGTGCTGTTTTGTGATGTTTTTAAATTACACTGAAAAATACTCACTTGGTTCAGTTGGAGCTGAAACATGAAAATTATTATAAATCATCATGATAATCAATATATTACACATATAACAATGTGTAAGAATAACAATTAATTTTAATATAAAAATGAATACATTATTCACACTACCATGCAATTTACATTAATTATTAACTTTACACTTTCAATGTCAGTCCGTGTAAAATAGTCACAAGCAGTTTATTGTCATCTGACGCAATAGAATATGAAAACAAAATGTATATAATTCAATGATTATAGATTTTTATTTTTGTCCAAAACCTTAATATGATACTTATTTCTATCCACAATCTGTGTCCTAATTCTTTTTGTATTAGAATGGATAAGACTTACTCGGCTCAGCAGGAGCTGAAACAAGAAAATTAATTATGAAAATTTCACACACTTTTACACATTAATGAAGCAAAAACTTTGAACCTCGTTTAACATAAATTAATCAAAAGGACTTTGAATGTTGCAAAGTGTTATGGAGAGGTAAAGTATAAAGAATACAATAAATTAGTATGTTATATCATAATAAATTAGAAATTAATTCTATCGAATACTCGGTAATTTAATTAGTTAGTAATTTAATTTTCTGGCATAAGACTGAATAATACTTACTCGGTGTAACAGAAGCTGAAACAAGAAAAATACAATAAATCTCGATGTAACGAATTTTAATATACTTATAATTAAGGAACAGAATTCAATTAGATAATACTTTCATTTAAAGCAAATATGCAAAAAAATAATAGATACGAACGACAAATTCACAAACATACAGAATGTGTAGGAGGGGGGGGAGGAGAGGTTTTGTTCACAAAAATATTATTGCCAAATCATTGCAATAGTTGATTTTTGTCTGACGTGATATATATATATATATATATATATATATATATATATATAATTACCGACTGTATATGACCGAATACCGACTGTAATTTTAATTGTCATAATTACGATGGCTTCGACAACAAAAGATCTCATTGCATACATACATATATACATACATACATACATACATATCTATATAAAATTATCGTCGGTTTTTGGACTGTGCGACCATTCGTATCATAATTATTTGTTGCTTTTATAGTAGAGTCAATAATACTTACATGGCTCAGTTGGAGCTGAAACAAGGAAATTATTATAAATCTTGGTGTATTTAAATTTTGATACATTCATATAATGTAATATCTATATATCAATACGTATAGCAAAAATTTTGTACCTCTTTTTATTTTAATTAAAAAATATGGCACAGTTACAGTTTATATGGGGGAGGCATGCAGAAAGCTGATTAACATATTATATAATAATGTATTGGAAATACATTAAATTAATAAAAAAAAATATTACACACCCTACCATAAGATTAAGATTAATTGCTAATATTACACTGTCAATGTCATTCAGTGTCAAATAGTCGTCAAATAGACAATAGTGTCAAAAATGTCAAGTTGATTAACACTTGACGTATGGAATAAAAAATACAGTGTAAATAATGCAATGCAATAATTATAAGAGTTGTGTTTTTGGCCAAATTCTCGGCCAATGAGCGAAACACTTTGCGACCATTAATATTTATACTTATTTCCATATAAAACTTAGTGTTAGATCTTTGATTTTCTTTTATTAGAATGGATAAGACTTACTCGGCTCAGTAGGAGCTGAAACAAGAAAATTAATATAAATCTTAATATTTAAAAATTTTAATACACTTTTATATATTAATGAATCAAAAACATTTAACGTGAATCAAAAACTTTGAACCTCCGTTTACGGAAATAACGTAATCTCTCGAGTCTCAAATTTTGCACAGTTAAAGTTTATATTTACAGGTTAAAGTTTTAATGTTATATAATAATGAATTAGTAATTATTTCTATCCACAACTCGATATTATTAATCTCTCCCAATGACCGTATTTGTCCACTGGGTGAACGTTAATATATAATAATAATTAAGACTTACTCCACTCAGTATCTGAAACAAGAATAATGATATAAATATCTCGAAATTTAATAGACTTTTATATATTAACACTAAACCTACCGACAATTCTTGTATACCTATTCCTACCGCAAGCCGTCAAATTGACCGGTAATTAAAAGTTATTTTTTTATATAACGCAGGTAACAATGGAAGTAAATAAAAGTAAAGAGTATAGAAAATATTATATGCATACAAGGGAACTTCGCGGCCCTTCGGGCCAGGAAGGGTCAAAAGTCACGTATGAGGTTGGCACCCACCCTATTTTGTAGCCTGATTCAATGGCTTTTTTTTTATGTATTACACATTACTGTGTGATTTGTGGGTGATAAGTGATGCGCGTGCATACAGAGTCAATTAGCTCATTATTATATAGTAAGGATTCTAAGAATTGTCATGTAGTTTGATAACGATATTATAACGTTTAAAAATGTGTAAGTTTTACAAAAGTTTAAGAACGGTCAATTTGACCGGTACTTTGTAGGTTTAGTGTTAATGAAGCAAATGTTGAATCTCTTTTATACGTAAATGACGTGAACGGAGGAGTATGAAGTTAAGCACAATTAAATTTTACATGGATAAGTAAAGTATAGAGTTTGAACTAACTATGTTATGAACAATGAACTAGTAATTATTGCAATTCACCACTCGATATTATGACTATGATTCATTAGTATCAGACTGAACAATACTTACTCGGCGTATCAGAAGCTGAAACAAGAAAAATATTATAAATCCTGGTGTATTATAATTTTAATTCATTTGTTCAATATAATATTAATGCTTAAAGTAAGTATTTTGTACTTATTTTTGTCAATTACTTAAATGGAGAGACAAAAGATATAAAACACACACACACACACTATCATTCAATTCAATTTATTTATTTATATCTTTTCCACTCTGAATCAAAACCAAAACCAATGATCACTTGCTTAATTTATTATTATCATTTATATTTCTTTTAAAAATAATTGTTAACATTATACTATCAATTTCAGTCAGTGTCAAATATAATAAAAAAACAAAATGTATATAATTCAATGATTATAGAGTTGTATCTTCGTCCAAAACCAATTGCTTAGTTTTGGCCACCGACCGTTAATATGATACTTATTTCAATCTACAATCTGTGTCTTAAATCTTTTTGTATTATAATGGGTAAGACTTACTCGGCTCAGCAGGAGCTGAAACAAGAAAATTAATTATGAAATTTTCATATACTTTTATAAATTAATAAAGCAAAAGCAAAACCTTAAATTACGTGAGAACTTTGAATTTTGCAAAGTTTACATGAAGAGGTAAAGTATAAAGTTTGAATACAGAAAACTAGTATATATATATATATATATATATATATATATATATATATATATCTATATATATATATATATATATATATATATATATATATATATATATATATAATTCATTTATTATTGATAATTCTGTGTTAGGAGTTTGAATTTCTTGTATTAGAATAAATAAGACTTACTCCACTCAGTATCTGAAACAAGAAAATTAATATAAATATTGATATTTCGAAGTTATTATATATTATTGAAGCAAATGTTGAACCTCTTTTTACGTAAATTACGTAAGAAGTATGAGGTTTTACAAATAAAATTTATATGAAAAAATGCAATATAATATAATATAATGAATTATTAATTATTTATATCCACAACTGTGTTAGGTGACGGATTTTCTTATATGAATAAGACTTACTCACTAGTTTCGAAATTTTAGTACACTTATAATGTAATGTTTTCTATATTATATTAAGTGAAGCTTTGTATGTGCTTTTAATTTTTATATATTAACATAAAAATAAATACTTTCACCTAATAAAAACATGTACATACATACACTGCCATCTTATGCTATTCAGATGCATTGCTTACTTTACACTGTCAATGACTTTAGTGTCAAATAATCACAAAATTGGAGTTGGTGTAATATTTGTTGTGCGTTAGGAACTTGAATAGTGTAGCTACAATGAAATAACCGATGCTCTCATGACCGACATTCACAATATATATAATGAATACAGAAGTGTATGGTTGTCCAAATTATCGGCACGTGGGCTGTTAAAATTACAGTCGATTAAGTATATTCTTAGTTTTATATTATTTAATTAAACTTAATAATACTTACTCGGCTCAGTAGGAGGAGCTGAAACATGAAAAATAATATAAATCATGATACTTCGAAATGTTAATACAATTTAATAATGTAAGATTATCTATATTAAAATGAAGAATAAATTATATTTTTTATATATATTACGAGTACGCTACGAAATTTGTAATTATATTTGTATGAAGAAGTAGCAAATAAAGCTAATAATTTTAATAAAAATGTATTAGAAGTATACTCGATTAATAAAATAAAATATTACACACACTGCCATGCAATTTAAATTCATTGCTTACTTTACACCATGTCAGTTAGTGTAAAATAATCCTAAAGTGTTGTCACCTGACCTAACAGAATAAGAAATATATAAATATAAATATATTTCTTATTCTTTCGTCTTCTAAAAATACATGTAAGTATGATGGTAATTATAGAAGAAGAAGAGAAGAAAGAGAAGAAGAGCATTAATAAATTTAATAGTAGAATAAGGCTTACTCGGCGTTGGAGCACCTGAAACAAGAAACGAAATATAAATACTGGTATATATTAACATAAATTTTAATTTTTATCGGCTCTATCGGATTTAAATCCATTTTGGGGTTTCATTTAATTCAATTAAATAAACATTTTTACTTATTTAATGTTATAAAACGCAATTGTCACAGGTGAAACTGAGGAATTAATTTTATTATTGTTTGTAATATATGTTGCTCTGAATGATTTTATTTAGGTAAAAACACCTTTTATATAAATATAATAATTGAGCGAAGCGAACAAAGTGAGCGGAGCGTTTTACTGGACCGGGAAAATTATGAAACTTTGCAATCAAACAGACACACATTAGGTGATGGTTTTTTAAAAAAAAATTGAAAAATGTCCTCGAAAAAAAAATTTTTTTTTTAAATATCATGTCAAAAAACTGATAACCCATGGAAGTCAATGGGAAACGCTGAGTCAATACACTGGGCTCGTTTCGCTCAATATGCAAACGGCACCCGAGATTTCGCGAGCGCTGCGAGTCGAAATTGAGGGTTTGTTGGCGCCCCTAGTTTAATACAGGTAAGACACCGTGGCTCAGTTGGTAGAGCGGCGGGGTGATAACACAATGGTCGTGGGTTCGCGTGCTCGTGGTGATGAATTATTCATTCTATATTTATTTAAGTTTAATAATCTACATATATTATATTATGTTTTATTATATTCTGAGGGTCTTTTAGACGCTTATTTAGTTATATCTCCTTACCCGGCATCGCCTGTACAGCCATCAGGCACTGAAATAGTAAATTACATTATAATTATATTAAGAATAATGAATTAAAACAGAATTAATTTTTCTATAATATATTAATCTAAAATATTAAATCGAAATAATTTGATATACATATAAAAAAAAATGCTGTGTATATTACATAGTCTCATAATAGTATTTTTTGTCTGTCGTTTTGTTTGTGAATAATTCGAAAACTATTGGATCGATTATGATGAAAATTGGTGTGTTATGTATTTTCATTATAAGTTTTCAGTTATAATAAATAAATTTTATAGATAACTTTATTGGCTTTATGAGTCTACTTATTGAATGCTTTTGACTCAAAATTCTTCAATGTACTAAAATTTTACACAAAAATATAACGATTTATAAAAATATTAAGTGTTAAACTACATCTCATTTAATGGCAGAGGAGAGACGACGAAGTCACTGGCAATGATTTGTTTAAATAAGATAATCACTGATTTGATAAAAACCAAAGTTATTTAAGATAATCACTTAGGTCTAAAAATATACATATGTGTCTACTAATATGATTCGAATAATAACATTTTAATTGAGCGAAGCGAGCGGAGTGTTCTACTCGAAACTTTTCACATTCTTTGTCACGAATAGGCTCGAAAACTACTTGACCGAAAATTATGAAATTTTGTAATCAAAAAGACACACATTAGGTGATAGTTTAAATTTTTTGAAAAATGTTGTCGTTGAGGAACAATCGTCAAAAAACTGATATCCCATTGAAGTCAATGGGAAACGATGGGTATCACATTGGGCTCGCTTCGCTCAATATACAAACGGCACCCGAGATTTCGCGAGCGGTGCGAGTCGTAATTGAGGATCTGTTGGCGTGCCTAGTATAATTATAATAGCGATTAAGTTATTAAAACTCACCCCAATAATAAAAACAGCTACTGACATCTTCATGGTTATTTCAATTAATATTCATTTTAGTAATGATCTCAGTATTTATATGAGGTGCTGTTGATATAATGATATAATTCTTATTGAATTATGTGCATTGTTTCGTTACTTAGTTCAATAACTGCTGTAAAGGCTGAAATGTGCGTTGTTAATTTAATATATTCTTTTATATTTTTGTATTTAATGTAATAATATATTAATTTTATGAAGGCCTTGTTGAAATAGAATTTAAGGAGAGAAGACGAGAAGAAAGATAGACATAGAAAAGAATAGAGATAGAGACATATTAAAGATATAATTGAGCGAAGCGAACGAAGTGAGCGGAGCGTTTTACTGGAGACTTTTTACATTCTTTGTCACGAATTGGCTGGAAAACTACTTGACGGAAAATTATGAAACTTTGCAACCAAAAAGACACACATTAGGTTATGGTCTTAAAAAATAAATTTTGAAAAATGTCCTCAAAAAAAATTTTTTTTTTTTCTAATGTCATGTCAAAAAACGGATATCCTATTGAAGTTAATAGAAAACTACGAGTCAATACACTGGGCTGGCATCGCTCAATATGCAAACGGCACCCGAGATTTCGCGAGCGCAGCGAATCGAAATTGAGGGTTTGTTGGCGCCCCTAGTTATATTTGGATCAAAATGGTGAAAGTAATATTTTGACAAACTACAAGTGAAGTAAATGTACAGACATTATCTACAGAGTTATATAAGTAGGTACTGAAGATTACATTTTCCCGTTCCCAATAAATGGACTACAGGACTTATTAGTAGTCAAGTCGTTTAATATTCAAGAAATTTAAAAATATGTAACGTATAAGTAAATATGAAAAAGGTTTTAATTTTTCTAAAACAAATACTGTTTGTTTGATCGTGTATCAAAAAAACTACTAAATATAATTATTTTCCCTGTCATTATATAGGATATATTTTACGTCAGCTACTTTACCATTTTTGTGGAAAAACACTAAAAATATTAAAATGAATATTATGAAATGTTTGTAGATTTTTTTTTACTATTAAGTCAACACAATACACTTCAACAAATTTCTTATTATAACTAGAAAGTACAAATGTTGATAATTATATATGCAATACATGTATTTAGTTTTGGCACACTTTAGGTGGTAATGAGTTTGATTTAGATCTCCGATAAACCGTGTTGTCTCTAACAACTGAGCTATCGTGTCGTTCGTTTGTTTAAAAAATGTCAGAGCGATACTCGAACATACGATCTCCGATAAACCGTGTCGTCTTTAACAACTGAGCTATCGTGTCGTTCGTTGTTTAAAAAATGTCAGAGCGATACTCGAACTTACGATCAGAAACAGCAGAGGGTAGTGTTTTTTTTTAAATCTATTGCAGCATTTCCATAAAACTGATTCCACCGGTGACGCTATTATGGCCAGAAGGGCTAACAGCAGAGACAAAAAAAAACTAAAACTGATAAGTTATTAGCTCGAGATTATATGTATGTAAATATTTATTCAGAGATAAAAATATTTACTACAAATATTGCATTATAGTTCTGTCATATGTATATTTTATATCGGCTGAAAGTTGCCCGAGACACTTTTTTTTTCCATTTTCTATTCCCTTTAATGTTTACTTCAATATCAAATTCAAAACATCTTTATTCAAGTAGGCGTACGCAATTTACACGTACTTTTGAATTGTCAATTATTACAAAAAAAAAATTATTCAGTGGTGAGTATGCTACCACCGGCTCTGCTGTGCTCTGTTGAAAAGAACCGCTTATAACTCAACAATTGCTTTTTTTAAATGAAATTTAAGAATGTTAGATGTATACATTATACTATTCACTCTGCAAATGAGACAAGTAGGTATACAAGACATAACTTAAGTCCCACACACTATCACTTTCGATTGACTAATTATTCTTGATTATTATATTGATTTAATTTTAGATTAAAACTAAGAAAAGGAAGGTCTGAGATATCTTGTGGAATTCTATTATATATGCGTACACTCAATGAACCACCAATGAAGTCTTTGTAAATTTTTTGAGGACCGAATTTAGGGATTACAAGTTTGTTTTTATTTCTTGTATTTATCGTGTGTTTGTCATTGTTTTTATATATGGGTTTTTCAAATTTGGCGTATAAATATTATGTTATTAAAGATGTATTGAGAAGTGATTGTAAGAAAATATATTTTTTTAAAACATCCCTCAGGTAATATCTAGCTTTCAAATTAAAAATAGCCCTCTCAGCTCTTTTTTGTTAAATAAATATAGAATTAATATCGGCAGCACTACCCCATAAACAAATACCTTAAGAAAAAAAAACACGATGAAAATAAATAAAATGAAAGTCGAGAATATAGTCCGTTAATTGTCTAACTTTTCTAATTGCAAAGACGGCCGAGCTGAGTTTGCATGCGCGTGCTGAGAGATGTGGGTTCCACTGGAGCTTTTTATCTAATGTTACACTTAAACAATTTGTTGATTCAGTCAGTTCTAATACTGCATTGTTAAGGAGCAAGCTACAATTTTTACTTTTTACATTTGGAAATGTAAGCTCCGTGCATTTAAGACTAAATTAATAATCTTGAACCAATAAGGAACACTTGACAGAGTACTTTTTACCTCGTCATTATTAGTCCTATCACGCTCAACTTTAAAAATAAGCGATGTGTCATCAGCAATAACTACAATGACACATAGATCTTTTACGAAAAGTCATTAATATAAAGTAAAAATAAAAATGGGCCAAGAATAGATCTTTGAGGAACACCTATCTCTAGAACCAGCCGATTTAGAATTACTTACGTAAACCGTCTGGACTCTTTAATTAAGGTAAGAGGCAATAAGATCAAGTGAAACGATACGTACACCATAGTGATTAAGTTTGCATAGCAACGTTTGATGGTATACGCAATCAAAGGCTTTGGACGAAACGCAAAACATCCCTATTGCTATCTGCAACCTCTTCCATGCATCGTAAATGTACTGAAGAATACTGGCATCCACATCAGTTTTTGATTTACCCTTAGTGAAACAATATTATTCACTATGCTATTTTATTGCTATACACAAACACTGCCACTTTATTTAGAGTATATTTTTCTTACTTAAGGTCAGTATAACTGAGATAGGCCTATAATTTGCTGGTTCAAGTTTATCGGTACTTTTAAACAAAGAAATTACTTTAAAAAATCATTTTAAACTGACTCTAACGTTAATCAATTCAATCAAGTCAATTCGGCGATAGCGTCAAATGATGAACAACTTAAACTACGCGTGACTGTTATTGTTACTGTTGACTGTTATTGGAATTTTAATAAAAAAAAAAGACTTAAAAATGGCGGCCACATTTATATCTATATTTATTTCAATACTATCACTTTGTAACTTTATAGGGTCATTAGCAGTTCTAGTTTTCGCAGTCGCATTATAAATAAAATTATAACACGATAAAACATCCCAAACTTCCGTTATTTTATATTCTGAATTTAATATTTTATTTCTAATGTAAATAGACTTAGCTTGTACGCAATCTTTTTAAAATATTTTACAGAAATTCCTAATTTTATGGAACAACACCGGATCATGATTACATGTTTCTCACTGCTTCTATATATATTCCCATGGTAACGTCAATATTTCATTTTTCTGACGGACAAACAATCTCCATGTAATAATACAATAGTACTACATTTAGTCAAATCGCAACATTTAGGCGAATTCGTAATGACTTCTTGTTTCAGAGTAGGGACCATCCGTCTAACATCGTTTTGCTATTGGAGGAGAGAGTCAACCAATCAGCGCCGCTTCGTATGTCATTTTTATAAATGTTTATTTCCTGATACAAATAAACTTATACTAACTAAAATTTTATACTTATTATTACAAATATCTCCAAAAAGGATAAAAAGTCATCATTTTTATTATGAATATGTAAAACTAAATATTATATTGGTTATATCTGTTCCTGATATATAACAATGTAGATGGAACAATCTATCAGTCAATATATTTATATTTATCAAATTACAACCCCAAATTAAAAGCAACCTATCGTATTATAAACGTAATCCATCGATCGATTATTGGTAATACTAAAAATACGGATTGAAATATTTTTATCTACTCGCTAATATTAGATCAAGATCGATTATTAAAATCGGCTTTAAATCTATAGAATCTTAATCTATATTTATAAAGAGTTGTTTATTTAAAATATTTATAAAAATACACTTAAAAGGTGTTTTAAAAATACTTATCGAATGGAATAAAATATACATACATTTTGTTCTCTTTGTTGGTAATAAATTGCATCAAATAAAACAACTGGATATGCAAGGGGAAGAAAGGGGAGGGGAGGACAGGGGGGAGGAGGGCAGTATAGTTTATTGCCTCTTCCTTAACAAAATATTATTGTATTTGACCAATATATATACATTTTATCTTCATAAAGATATAAGTATAATCATGGAAGGTGTAGAATGTACGGTGCTCTTTTATCATAGATTTAATTATTTTAGTCCGTATTTTTTTCTCTAAAGTACGTATAAACATATATGTATGTATATATATGTATCTAAATTTTTAATTAAATTTTAATTGTAATTGATTTGTATCATGTATTTTATTAATATTCCATCTTGTGTGTATTATTGAAACTCGAACATAAAATTGGCGTTTTTTAAATATTTATAAGGTAGAGTCTTTTAATAATAATATTGCTTAAAAAAAGGTTTTTAATAAAAGTATTATGTTAAATTACTTAAATAAATATCGATTTATTTGACTTCATCTCCCAAACTCCACCCCCAATGGGGCGTTCACTAAATTCACACTACAAAGATCTGTCTGGACCAGTTTTGTATCTGTACTTGACGTAACGGGACGCGTTCCGCGCTTTTTAAAATTTGACGTTAACTTTTTTTACGAAGTTGTAAAATACAGGCAAAGGTTAAAGTTATGAAGCCTTGTGTTATTTGAGATTTTTTTTTTTTTTAATATTTGTCTTGTCAATCAAATTATAAATTCCAGTTAACAGTTATTGTGATTGGTGATAAAATGGTGCTCTAACTGTGTTTTAGTGTGGTTTATAAATTGTTTGTTTTTAATGCGTGTATTCAATTTATAAGGTAAGAAAATGTGCTTATTATGCCATGATGAAATTATGAAATATAAAAAAATATTACGAAATATAAATTATTATTTTTTGCATTAATTATATTGTATGCTAATTAAAAAATAGAAACATTAATAATAATTCCTTTTAAATATTTAATAATCAAAAACAGGAGGAAAAAACGTTTGTAGCTTCTTTTCTATTCTTATTATAATTTTTAAAAAAATTGTTCGTAAAATAGCGCACTCTGTCTATAACTTCGTTGTTATTGGGCTATAAAGTTTTAACTTCTGTTACTCTCAAATAATATTTAGTTAAAACAAAAAATTAAATACTGTTGTATACTAGTTGGTAGAGACGCGATTAAGCTCGCTAAATATTATAAAATATTCAAATGGTCTATAAGTAAGGAGTTAAAGTCAAATGTCATCAATCCTTAGTTAGTAATGTTGTCTGTGAGCTGATGAAGCAAACAAGATAACACCACGTGTGTGTCACGCGGATGTTGCACAGATTTTAAATGTTTATATTAACAACACATTTATGTGTTACATGTTTTAATATACTACTGCTTCCTTCACTTTACTACATCGAGTTGCACAGTTAATATTATTTTATCTTGGAAAAACTAACTACTTCAGTTGAAGAAACTAACTATTAGGTTTATCTTAAGGTTCAAACTACTTAATAATAAGAAATATATATTTTTCTAATATTGAAAAATACACTTTTTACATTTGAGAAACTAACTATTTAAAACAAACAAAACAAAAATGACATATGTGGGAATATATACATAGAGACGGACGAAGAGACAGACGAACAAAAATTAAAGAAACAATAAAATTTGAGTCAGTAAGTACAAAACGAAATTTATAAACAAAAAATAAACTTTTACTTTGAAAAAATTTACCGTTTATCAAAAAAAATTGCTATAAAACAATAGAAATGAAAACTTTAAACATTAAAAACTATAACTGTTCAAAAAAATTGCTATAAAACAGTGATATTAAAACTTTAGACATTAAAAACTAACAATTGTATATTAAAATACTAACAATAAACTGAACTACTTACCTTTGACACAACTATCTACTCTCAACATGTAACAAAACACGTTATTTAACAAATTAAATACTCCTTAATATTGTAATCTAACTATATTATGTACAAATAGATGTCTTGTTGATAACAGCACACAAACAGACAGTTTTGATGGTACAAGAATAACCATGAGCGTAGTAGTCACAATATTATCATTCACAAATTCACCTACATATAAAAATCATTTCATGATGAGTATGTTCTAAGATACATAACACTTGTATTACTTACTTAGTATTAATAATTTAGATCGATAGATAGATTATAAATTATTTTCATAAATAAAGGTGAAATCTATATCTTATATTAATTGTTGATTGACTCTAAATACGAGGTTATATGGCAGTAATGACTTTATATATATAAATATGTTATATATATAATATATATATAACTGTGAATATCGAAACAAATCAACAGAGTATTCGATAATTTAGAACATTAATGGATTCTGTTATTTTAATAATTTATAGATAGATTTTTTTATACTAGATGTGCCCACGACTTCGTCTGAATATTTTTTTTGAATAAAATAGCCTAATTTACTCCTGATAACATCAGCTATCCGTCTGTGAAAGTTCTGGTAAAATCGGTATAGCTTTTTCAGAGATTATACAGGACAAACAGTTTTTATATAAGTATATGATTGTTTTGAGAACCAACTTTTTTTTATTTCCAGTACTATCTCTCTAATTACTTTGATTACATAAATAATATGCGGAACCCGTCAATAATCCACTGAACCCATAGTAAATCTGTTTCTCGATGCATTAACTAATTGAGATGCACAAGTGTTGTGAGATAAAGACTGATTCATTTCAGATATTCCTCAAGTGGCGTGGAGGTACTTATCATAAATATAGCTACTGGCGTCTGTTTGCTTTTAATTTGTCATATAATAGTTGATATTTAATTACATATTTTTCTAATGTAAAAATTACGCTATTACGATTAAACAACTAGACTGATTGTGATAAAATTTGACACATATATTTATTTATTTATAACTTTATTGCACATAACAATGTCATATAAGAATATTACAGCATTTATATAAAGAGTTTCTGTAAACAGAGTGTACATGCATATATATTTTATTGAGCGAAGCGAGCGTAGCGAGCGGAGCGTTCTACTGGAGACTTTCACATTGTTTGTCACGAATAGGCCCGAAACCTACTTGGCGGAAATTTATGAAATTTTGCAATCAAAAAGACACATTAGGTGATGGTTTTAAAAAACATTTTGAAAAATAACGTCAAAAAAAAAATTGAAAAATGTCATTTCAAAAACTGATGTATATCCCATTGAAGTCAATGGGAAACGATGAGTCATTACACTGGGCTCGCTTCGCTCAATATGCAAACGACACCCGAGATTTCACGAGCGCAGCATGTTGAAATTGAGGGTCTGTTGGCGTCCCTAGTAATTAATTAGTAGACATATAAAAAATCATTATGTATCATTGCATTACAAAGTTATACGTTTTTGAAGAGTGAAAAATGACTGAGTGGTCGAGAGACAAGTTACGCGTCATTCGCTACAATTTTATTCGTGGCTTGTCTATAGTCAATTGCTTTAAGAAATGTTAACTGTACTCCAAGAAAAGTGTCTCATCGCACAACTGTTTAACAGTGACGGTATCGTGAATTTGAATGTGGTAACTTCAGTTGTAGTGATGCTCCAAGATCAGGTCATCTTGTAGAAGTAACGGCTCTGGAAATAGGGAAAGTCGAGTCATTGATTATGGCAGACCATCATATTACCTACAGATAGATAGAGGTGGTCTTACAGATTAGTGCTCCAAGTGTTCATAGAATTTTACATGATATCCTTTGAGTAAGAAAAGTTTATACACTGTTATCCACGACCTTAAAGCAGAACAAAAAGAAGTGGGAGTAAATTGGTATAAAAATGTTAAAGATTTACGAAAATGGGATTTCGCGTCATATCAGTGACATCGTTACTGGCGACGAAACCGACGAAACTATTTTGATGAACCATCAGAAAATAAAAACAAAATATGTTTGTTCGAAAATGAGGAAACAAACTCAAGTCCGTAAATCGCGATCAATGAAGAAGAAAATGATAGCTGTAGTTTCTACTAGACGAGGTATATTTGAACGAGTCGTTCTGAATAGTAAGCGCACAGTCACGGCCTCTTCGTATATCAATGAATGTTTGGCTAAAGCTGTACAAAAACTCAAAGAAATTCGTCCAAACTCAAGAATGGAGTTGGCATTTTCACCACAACAACGCTCCTGCATCGTCATGCTTATGCGACAATACTTAATACTCAATACTTGATTATTTTAAAAACACTGGTTTAATAGAGTTTGATCATCCTGTCTACAGTCCCGATCTTGGTTCCTGTGACTGCTTTGTTTCCAATTATGAAGGATCAGCTTAAAGGCAGGAAGTTTGCGAGTGATTTTAATAAACATGGCTGTATTGCAAAAGTTATATAGTGATCTAGTAGTTTAAGATCTGAGGACAAAGGTTAATTTGATTCGAAAATAAAACTTAACGGAGATGTAGATACATTATTAGTCGGACAAGTTAGATATTGATTCAGTTAGATTAGATATAGTTGAGTCTCAATAAAACAACTGGTGTTTAATGTAAAAACCTTACATCATAAAACAGTGTGTCTATTTATCTGACTTTTGATCACAACTCGAAAAACATAATGATTAGTATGGAAATACATAGTTGAATACAATTCATTATTATACACTATCGTATCATCCGAAATTAATATTTGATCTTCTAACCAAGATTAAAACCGACTTTATATAGCTACTTACGATTTCAATCCACATGTCGATATTTACTCGAATAACTGCTTTGAAGAAATTGATTGTAATAAATGTGTTTAGAAACAAAATCTGGATTAGGATCGCTTATTAAGCTTGGTTGTTGGTTAGTATCATAGCAATCGGTAGTCGTGGATTGCAATACAATGGGAGACGATGAGTCAATCCAGGGGGGTCGCGAGACTACTGAAAGGGGCGTCGCAAAGATCTGATACTATGATCATTATATGGAGGAGGGTGTCGTTTAAAATCTCCTAAGCTTGAAGGGGGTCGCTATATAAAAAAGTTTAAGAAGCCCTGGTTTAGAGTATCCCCAAAGCAGTCAATTTCTACCTTTTGGGGTGGATGTAAACGAAAATTTGTATTGGGGATCGACAAAATCGATCGCTATTAATAAATACAAGTTCTTATTTGATATTCTCAAGACACTATATACATTCGGATACAAGATTTTTTTATAAAAAAAAATTTAATATCATAGTAGAAACATATTCAACAAGTATTTAATGTCAATTGGAAAAACTAGAACTAGTATTTTTATAGTAAATTGGCTATCAGGTAATTTTAATTATACCTAAGTCTGAAATATCTATTCATTTTAGAAAAGCGGTGTTTTGCCCAAAAATTAATAAAAATACAAATAAGTCAAATCCTTTTTATCACCTAACCATAATGTTCAGGATGAAAAATATATTGTTATTAAATTGAATTATACTTGATTTTATATATATTTTCGAATATCAAATGAATAATTATAAATATTTATATATAGAAAGCTTTTTACATATACAATTTATATATACAATTATAATACCTAAAGAATTATGTTATCTGAGTGTATCTTGTAAGTGATCCTAAATCCAATAGCAAGTGAAGTCATTAGCGACAGTTAAATTATGAATAAACAGAATGTTTAACAGAAAACTGGCCCAAAAAATAGACAAGTTGTGACGTTACAAATATTAAAACATATTTGTTCACGTTCAAACGCTAATTAACAAAATAATTATTGTTTGTTTCAGATTAAATGTCGAGTTACGGCAGCACCTCTCCATCTGACGAAGGTTTTGACAGATATGAGCCGCCATTTTATTGTCAGCCGTCGCATCAAGGTAAGTGTTACCAACAGAGAAAGATATTAAAAAAAAAGAACCAATGGATGGGCATTTCTTTATTTCTTTCCACAAATTTTTTTTTCTGATGTGTTTTTTTTATACATGATTTAATTACTATAATAAATGATTTTTATATATGTATCTGTATATCAAAGAATTCCAATAGCATTTTCTGCTTTTGCTTTTCTTTACGGGTTTTATCAATAATTAAAACGAATGTCTGAACTGAAAATCTATGTCAAGTCTAAAAATCAGAGGACATTTGCTTTAACCATCGCGATAAAACAGTTAAATATTTGCGATATGAATAGACGTAATTTAATAATATGTCAACACTAAATGAAATTCTGTAAAAATCGGTCAAATATTTTGGGCGTATTGTAATTCTAGCCTCAATTATATTTGTTTTATCATAAAAATTATAAAATGTTTTATTGTATAAAGTATATCATATGTTGAACGGGACAATTGCCAGAAACAATATTTACTTACTTACTTACTTACTTAGCTTTACGCCATATCGCTTGCGGGGTAGCCAGAGACGATGCAGCGCCAAACGCTACGCTCCCTGCATACCTCTTTCGCCTAGCCACAGACATCAACCTCTTCATACATGCCCTCCGGGGGGTCCTCATGCTTTTTACGTGACCTTCCTCCAGTATCATAGATACTGTGTTTTCAGTCAGTCAACAATATTTAATTTGATCAAAATCCATTTAGCGCATATTCCTTAGGTTATGCGTTACAACGAAGAGAGATACATACAAATGTTTTAAAACTATTGTTTTGATTTTTGTGTCTTGTGTGTTTTGAAAAATATATGTAAAGTTCAGATTTTTCCTCACTACTACTTTATATGTATAGATTACTAAATTTAAACAGCCTTTTCATTTTCCAAATTACGGAACAATGCATATGTAAAAACATTGTCAGTGATTTTTGGGCTAAATAGTGCGCTTACAACTGAATAATGATATAAAAAAGCTAGTTAGAATTTGGTACTTTTGTTCAGATAAATAATAATATATTTTAGATTACTACATAAGTAATATAATTACTACATAAGTATAGTAATGTGTAATTTTTTTAACTGAACAGTTAAGTGGGTAGTTGTCAATCGTCGAGTAACCTCAAAAAAGACACTACGTTCTTTTCACTACTGTTTCGTCCGTATTATTTTTATTTCGATTTTTTTCACTTTTTTCGGTCAAACAAGAATACATTCATGTATATGTATATTTTGTATACAATAATTTTAAATAAATTTATTGTTATTATTGATGGTACCTAAGAGGTACCGTCATCTATCGACATTCTGTACATATCTGGAAGATATGAAAAGATGCAAAATATGCTGAGGAATAGAGAATTATTTAGGAGACTGGTACACACATAAACACACACACAAACAGAAAGAGAAAAGGAAATAGTCTGTTCAAGCGTCTTTTACAATACTAAACTTGATATGGGTGCTTAACACTGATTTTCTATGAGAGTTTAGTACTCCGAGACAGATCGTATACTACCTGCAGTCTAATAACTATTTCTAGGCACTATGACATTATGAATAGGGTTGTATTATTGGGTTTTGAGATCCGAGACGGTAGAACCTACTGAGTTTGCCAACTATAATTCCAGAGCCAATTAATATAAAGAATCACGTTTCCATCACAATTAACATTTTTGCAGTGATGTATATTCCTTATTATTGTCCACAGGGAGTCCCATGGACGGTGGTGTGTACTGGCCGGGAGCTGGTGACAGCCATGAGTTCGATGCACAGGACATATACAATGATACCAGTAACTACATAGGAAGAAACTATGGTAAGTTTTAACATTACACATAAATCATATGCGGGTCACAGGATTTTATGTTAAATGACATCATATTGACATAAAGTGAATGGGATGTTGCGTAAATAGATGTTACGTAAATAGATGTTACGTAAATAGATGTTACTAATTATATTTTCATACTAATTATCATACGTTGTTATCGAAATTTAACTTTTTACTTAAAACTAATATAATAATAAATTTAGTAGTTCCTGAATCACGCTAACGAAATGTTTCTATTTCTTGAATATATATAATATCCAACATTTTTAATGTTGGATAATTTAGTAGCTAAGACGTAAACTGATACATCTCTACATAGTAATAGTTAAATAATTATCATTAAGAACATGTAAATAATGTCATGTCACGTTATCGTTGTGATTTAATTGACGTCACAAGTACGTCATAATTACATCCACCATACTATGACGTCTTGTCTTATGTAAATGCAATGTCAATTATGTGTCACTTTAAACACAAGTCAATACTTGATTGTCAGACAGATTTATTTTTTAATTTTATTTATTTAAAAATTTAAACTATATATTGAATTATATGAAAACTATAATTTTCATTTGTAATCAAACAAACATAGGTATATCGTAAACGATTACAAAAGTATAATCTGTGCCTCATTCGTGTACGCTCGTCCAGGACTCCGTGTATGTTCTAATATATATGTATTCAAATACCCAGTAAATTACAAATTATTATATATATTTATACATTAAACAATTCATGAACTATTATTATTCATTTTGAAGACAAAAATATTAACAAAATGTCGATCTTTTGCTTAAATTTAGCAAAATATTACTAAATTAATATTATTACAATTTTATTACGTCAGTCTGATGTAACCATCTGTAAAATACACAAAATAGTTGTAAAAACAAATTTGCAGTTTTAGTATAATATTGGTATTATTTACGTTTTTTAAAACTATAATGATTTTTCAGCCTACGAAGAGATGCAGATACTAGGAAACGAGCCCTACGATGGCTACCACAGCAACATGGTGCATCATAACTATAACCAAAGTAATGGAGGTCAGTAACCTTTTATACATACATGTTTCACCTACAACATATATATATATATATATATATATATATATACAATATATATATATATATATATACATATATACAAGACGAGATAGTCTACTAGGGGTTAGTTACTTGGTCCACTAAGTAACGCCCACTTTCACTTCAATGTTGCCGAACTATAGATAGTTTCATTATCTATTCTTGCAAGCGTTTGGTGGTTTATCAATCATATCATAGCACCATACTTGTCTCTGAGTTTGACTGAAGTTGTAAGGTAGCTGGAAAAATCCTCCAATCACATAGGTGGTTGTGTAAAATATTACGAATATTTTCCGATCTAATCTACAAATTATGTTTTCATGGAATGTGATTCGCTAGCTTTGTTAACACTAAACCTACCAAGTACCGGTCAAATTGACCGTTCTTAAACTTTTGTAAAACTTACACATTCTTAAACGTTATAATATCGTTATCAAACTACATGACAATTCTTAGAATATGCATATAATATTTTCTACACTCTTTACTATTAGTTATTTCTATTATTACCTGCGTTATATAATTAAATAACTTTTAATTACCGGTCAATTTGACGGCATGCGATAGGAACAGGTATACAAGAATTGTCGGTAGGTTTAGTGTTAAATCAAATCTTTCATAACAACGGTCAGAGGCGGACCTATTCTTAATCCATTAATTTAACAGATTGTAGTACTATTAACAGAAGCCTAAGAAAGCATCCGATTCATAAAGTGATAATAAAATCGATTCATGAGGTTTTACGTCGTATTTTTTTATAAGACAATCATACAGACAATTTAAATGACACGAATTACATAATCCTGTTCCAAAAAAATATTTAAAATTTTTAATTTAGAACAAATTTATTTTTGATTACAACATTAATTTTATCTCCATCGATCCATCCGTCGCAGATACTAAATTACACCTTGATATAAAAAAAATTCAATATATATACTTATATTTAAGTACATATGTATATATCCAGTAACACTCAGTTGTTAATACTATAATAAAATACTAGGATCCGCCAACCGTGCGCGGCGGGTGTTAAGCTGAGCCCCTCTCCTTTCTTCTTTTCTTGATAACTTTTGAATGGCTAAACATTTTTTGAATCTATTTTCACTATAACAACCGCGTTCGGCTCAAGATCTCATATATGAGAAAATTTTAAACTAATTGTCTCGTCGCATTCTGGAGACAACTAAACATAATATAAGGTCTCCCAAACGGTTAAGGGCTTCGCTTACGCTCAATTCAATAAAATATTCTTAAGTCTTTTAGACTTCATGAAGTTTCTTGTTAGTTCTTGTCCATGGACCAAGACTTTGGGACCGTGGAACTATATTCAGATTATTCACAAGTGCAATGTATTTAAATAAAACTTTGGTTTATACTTAGATAAAGTTATATTTACTCTGTAGGTCTAGATTGTGACATGCAGGCCATACCGCGATACGACAGACCCGCGCCATCTTTTGTACGAGTTGTCAAAAGAAGAACCACAGCTAATAAAAAGGAGAGAAGAAGAACACAGAGCATTAACACAGCTTTTACCGATTTGAGAGAGTGTATACCGAACGTGCCGCCGGATACCAAACTGTCAAAGGTGAGTTGAATGTAGATATAATATTTAACATGATTAACATTTAATTGCAATTTAGGATGGAAATTACTAATCTTATTCCAATTGCATCTAAAGATTGAAAGTGAAAAGTATTTATTTATCAGCAACGGATTATTAATTTCGACTGTTAGATGTAATGGTCCAATGGCTGGTGTTGATTGTTGAGTTGAAGTCCACACGGGAGATTACTTTGTGATTTATAGAATTTGGAGTCTCAGAAGTGTGTACTTTGTGTCCGTTATTTATGATTTTAAATCTCGCAATAGATAGGCTTTTTTTAATGTCAAATTTCACATACAAGATTTTAGAATATTCTTAAAATCTAATTTATATACTTTAATAACGTTTGTTCGAAATATAATGTAATAATGAATTGTTTTCTCTGTTTTAAGCCAACATATATTATTATATTTGTTAACCTATAAATTGTTCTCGTTGAAGTAACTTTTAATTATTACTTCTAGTGACTTAAGTGATTAGTTACAATTATTAAGTCTTTTAAACCCTATTCACACTTACCGTATTATAGTACTATAATTCGACAAACTTGAACTCCTAAATTACTTGTAGAGGTAAAAATATATATATTAGAAAACAATGACATATATTTTTTATTTCCCAAAACGAATCATTCCATCATTTACCAATAATTTAAATGAGAGACCCATCAAATAATATATAGAACGAAATATTAATTTATTCACTACAGAGCATTTATGAAACGATAATTAAAAATAAATCTTTCAATAACTTTAATATCAATGACTCGGTTATTCGCTGTCTCTTTCGTTTGATACGAATGTCTCTTTCCTGCCCTAAAATAGTCGAGCGAGTAACATCGCAGATCATCTGCTTTAATTACTGGCCCTTTGGTATAATATTAATTTATCTATCTCACTCTAACTTATACACTTATCATCTGATGCGACTGAGAGCGCAGATCATCCGTTCTTACTATTCGCCCTTTCGTGTAATATGAATACATCTATCTCACTCTATCTTATACGCTTGTCAGATGGTGCGACCGAGATCGCAGAGCATCAATATCGCGTTCTCTAGACTCCGAGACCGTATACCAAGCGTCCTCCCCGACACTAAGATGACGAAGGTTTGAATTTTAATTATTAATTGTCGTTTTCATATTATTATTTATTTCATAACATGCTCTGAAGTGAATTACATTTTAAATTACAATTACTTTCGGTATTTATTTGTTGTTGTCAGTCTGTATCCTCTTCCTTCAAGTAATAAGCCATCTTTTAAAGTATTAAGTCCCAGATATGATTGATGTTTGAGAACCAATTAGAATTGTAAAATTAATACTAGTAATGTTTAAAAAAAACTAACAATGCCACTACTTCTTTAAAGATTCATTTCGAACTCTTAACTATCAAAATGGTAGTAATTTTATGATATCCTTTTTTGAATTAAAATTTCTATTAGAGTGAATAAACATATGCGGAAACCTTATAAGTTCATTATTACCAAACCTCCTCATTGTATATAATATATATTAATAGTCCTGAGTATTATAATAAGCTTTCGATACGAATACGCCTTTGAGATGATATTTAAATTTATTAATTAATAGGTCGTTGATAGAATTGGGCCAATTGCTATAAAAAGTAGTAATATTGTGAAGTTCGCTTGTACATTAAAATGCTTATTTTTTCGGAAAGTCTTAAGAGACTCCTGAGGTCCCAGGTCTTAAATAACTCTTACAATTAATTTTCTTTTATAAAATAAAAATAACTTCTACATCTGCCCTAACTCCCCAAAAGCAGTCATAAACAAAAAGAAACATGAAAGTGTTGGTACAACGTAACCTTGCTAAGACAAAGAAATATTGAGACATTTGTTTTTATTAAGGGAAAAGTTATTTATCGCCTATCATTTTAAAAAGACGATTAAGCTAACGTTTATATACAAAATACCAGTGTCTTTTATCTATTTTAACAATAAGCGAAGTAACTCCGGCAAAGACGTTACATAACATTGATTTTTCATCAAAAGGTCATTAATATAAACTAAGAATAAAACAGGACCAAGAATTGAGCCTTGAGCAACGCCCATTTTTTAAAAACACGAAGAAACAATACTGTTTATATTAACTCTCTGATCTCTATTTGATAAATAAGAGGCTACAAGTTTAAAATCCCGATCAGGAACTTTGTAATGATGAAGTTTACAGATTAATGTGTTGAGTCCAACATAGTCAAGGGCCATAAAATTAAAAAATGGTAATACTGAAATGCGTCAATAATTAGAAGGATTGTTTTAAAAGTCGTATTTGAAAATCTATCTATGGCAAATCTGTACATGCTATATAAGTACTCGAAGTTTGGACTTAAATAGATTTTTTTTTTTACAGTTGTTAAATTTGTTTATAACATTGTCTGTCCACGCTTTAGCCAATCACAGCTCTTATTGATGTTGTCATAACATTGTCTATCTACGTTTTAGCCAATTACAACTTTTGATTATGTTGACACATTATAATTTTAATCATCCCTTGAAAAAACGACTTAATTAAATGTATCAATTTATTTGTGCTGAATTTCCCGAATAAACTATCCCACTTAATCATTGGGGTTGTAAGTAAGTATAAATTATATCATAGTGTATGTATGTTTGTCAGATCAAAACTCTCCGTCTCGCTACATCGTACATCTCTTACTTGCTGAAGGTGCTTGAATCAGATGAACCCGCGGGAGGCTTCCGCGCTGAGCTCCACCACGCGACGCCACGACGACGAACAGACATACAGGTTAGTATATACATACTTACAAAGAGGTTTATAATTAGGGAAAATACCTATCCAATAGCTGCGATGCGAAATTATTATTTTAATGACAATTAAAATGTCAAAATGTAGAGTAAGGGTGGGATAATTGCACTCTTTGCAGATCATCGTCTGTATTCGTGCCTAAACAAACTTTATAGCACTAAAATAATTAATTGTCTAAAACTTTCTAGAATAAAAAACGTCTGTATAGTAAGTATTATACATATAGTTATATTTTATAAAACAATGTCATATATTATTATAAATATAATTGTTTATATATGATCCGGCTTCAAATATATAGAACCAAGTTGTGTTTTACTAAATTAGAACAATCTCATTTGTCGAAACATTAAAAGATTTATCGTTTTTATAACGTTAAGTTTACTATAATGAAAATACGTTTAGGTACATTTTTGTTTCAAAATATTTATTCTTCGTACTTATTACAGTGTTGAACCTTTTTTTATGTTCTTCATAATATCTTAGGGCGTATACACGCACTACTATACCAATTTCGATAAAAAATCAGCTATCGTTTACGACTTCTGATTAGATAACTTGTTTGCAGCGCTGAAGCGTTTGAAATATATAAAAAGAACTACGAAATATTTCTTACATTTGAATCAGAAAGCGGTGTGAAAGGAACTTTATAATATAAAAAAATCTTGTCTATGCTATTAAAAATGACAGTTCATTTGACGGATAGTGTTTTTTATAATGGCTCCTAACATTTATTTATCCGAGTTCAACTCATTACACGACATTTATGTTGTAATTTGTATGGTAAGGTCAGACCGGCGCCAATGCACTTGAAACATTCCCTCGGGAACTTGTTCAAGTGGAGTAATGTGGCGATAAGTAATCTAAACGTATCCTTTGATGTGATCAGGGATTTATTTCTTTCTATCTATAGTTTAGACGGAAAGTGAAGTGTTATATATGTATTAATATAGGGATGTTAAAGTATCAACAAATCAGAGAAGCAAGACCCCGTAGCCATTGACAGATTCTCCAACTCTGACTACGAGTCCGTCCCTACTCCAAGGCGTTACCTACCACATAAGTTCAGAACCAATCTGTTCAGAGAAAAGACAGCTTCATTCACATGTCCTGTATTTTATAGTACGTGCTTCCAATATTAATTGTAAGAGAAATAGTCATATAGAGTAACTTCCTCAATAATGCGGGTATCAAAACAAAAAGATTTTTAATATCCCATTTATATGTTCAGAGATTAGATACTTTCTATATTATATTAATAAGAAATTTTATCTTTAGAATATTTTAATGAGCAATAAAATATTTCAATAAAATATTGGTTCTAAAGCTTTTGAAATTCTTACCATAGAGTATTATTTCACATTTACGTTTTACTATAACAGATAACAGTCCCTGAAATGATTTTACTATAGCAAGATTTATTGAACGCACAGTTTTTTTGGACTTTTTTTAACCTACGATTAATTTTAGACACTATTTATAACATCAGTAAAATAAAAATATCTTTAAATAATGAAGATATAAAATAATATAAACTAAACCACAACCATAACTTTCTTTACAGAAAGCAGACGCTTACTTTATTACACTAATCTAATAACAGAAAAACACATGGCCTGCCGCCACTCGTAATAGAACTGGAGATAAACTTTATTCAATTTATTTACTTATTTCTATATCATTTTCATGGAATTTGAAATAAATATTTAAACAGTGACTATGCACCCCCATTTTTCTCCCATTTCATGTTATAAGCCATCTTAAAAAAGTTTTTTGTTCGGAAAATACCCATCACACGAAAAGTAATTCTAGAATCCTTAACAGAACGGTGTAATTTGTTTTCGTATAAATAACCCAAGATTGATTGTTTTATATTTTAATCTTTATTACAAGTTATTTGAACGCGTGTTAAAACAACCAGATGGCCGACGGGAAGCTGTAAACACTTTGTTTACGTTCAAAGAACAGGTAAAAAATTGACCTATTTAACTCCATGAGGCGTTTTATTTCCTTCACAAATTACTTTTGCAGTTTACATTGTATATAATTATGTATTCTTTGTAATAAACATATATATCAAAGCGTCGGTGCAAGAATTGTTACTATTTAATTAATTTACTCTTGTTTGTCGGTTGTGGTTTATTTTACATCGAACTTATTGCTCCCTTTTAATCTCCTCCCTTACTCCCTTTCTCCTTCCCCTTTAAATATATTTTTTTTACATCTAAAAACTAGAAAAAATACTTTATTGAAAAGTCTCTGAAAATCAGAACAAAAATCAGACACGGATAATGAGCCACCACTATAAAAAAATTAATCAAAAATAATCCAGTAATTTTGATGTGATGCGTAACTAAAAAATATTATTTATGGGTTTGTGTGTTTTACGTACTATTTACTTTTAAAAGTATCTTTGAAACTATCTCTGAAATGTCTTGAAGCGTCTACTGATATTCTAAAACTATAGACAGGAGCAGTTTTTTCATCCTCACATGGTAACAATTATGTAAACGATACTCTTTTTGCATTGGTTTTTATATTTGGTTGTTCAGTTTTTGTATATTCATTGAACGTGTTATGGTGTGTCATGTGGTATGTTGTTTTTTTATAGATTTTCAACGAGGCGGTTAATATGTCACTTTTTCAACTCTTGCCGTCTTAATGAAGCTCTGTAATGACCGAATAGACACTATTGTTGGACGCTAACTTGGTATGAAGTTTAATTTTGCCTTATCGTTAGTTTTGACTTGACTGTTGAAACACGGAGACGGAGAAGTAGAAATAAATAATAATATTTTCTATATGGATATTAATTTTTGGAAATAAATATCATTATTTCGCTGATAACCTGGTGGTACAATATTTGCGTATTTTCTAAAGTTTCATATGCAATACTTTTCTTGAGAAATTTAGAGAGGATATAGGTTAGACGGAAAATAAATGGTTGAAGAACGTCAATAGAAAAAGGAAGTGGATAGAGACGAAGTCTAAAAATCTTGGTAATAAACTTTAATAGGGTATAGGTAAGAAAAATGGGTAAGAAGAGAATGGTTCTAGAGATCTTGGTTTTCAAAAGTTTTCATGTGAAAAGATTGTAATATGATATAGTGTATACACGAGCGTGTTTGATAATAGCAACTATATAAGAGTGAAGGAGGAAGGGTTATATGATTGGAACACCATTCTATGTCCTTACTTTGTCATCGATGTATAGTAGTTTTAAGTAACAAAATAATTCCCAGGCGCAGACACGGGAATAATATGACTATTATATTAGAAGTTCCAAATATAATCGGTCTTTTATATATATTTTTTGTTTCAGAATGAAAAAAAAGGTAAAGGCAGGACCGGCTGGCCGCAGCACGTGTGGGCGTTGGAGCTGAAGAGTGAATCAAGTCTGCAGACGTAATAATAATATAAATTTACCAAAGTTCATTCTAATTAAACTATTTATTATAAATTCTTTTCGTATTATGTTTTGTTTTTTTTTTTATAATTATTAAATATACTACAGTTTTCTTGAATTCTGTAAAAAACCGACTTGTCTTAGAACACAAAAAAAGGTTAGATTCAATCTTGGATTGAAGATCGAATATTAATTTACTAAAGCAAACGAAATGAATCAAAATGTAATGTTCTTATATAGTTTTGATTTAAACATTTTTATAAGATATTATAATTAAAGTAAATTAATAGTTAATTGTAGTTAAATTACTATTTACGTTATAATTGAATATTGTTTATAATTTTTAGATTTATTTTATTATATATTTAGATCTCGTTTTAATATATAATTGAAAATAGTATTTTAATTGTATAAAATAATAATTAATTATATGAAAACAACAAAAAATATTTCTTATATATTTTTTTGTAAATATTTTTATAATTTTTAACAGTTCAAATATATATATATATATATATATATATATTTGTGAAGCTGTATGTTCATACTTTATTTTTTGTTTCAAGCAATCACACACTTATTTATTAATTATTATCGTTTAATAATCTAATTGTAATAAAATTAAAATTAAAAAATCTGAAAAAAAATCTAGTCTAGAAATAGAAATAATTTTGTAATTCTCTTAATCCTACGAACATTACCAAAGAAATAAACCAAATATATGTATGTAAGTTACAGTTTTTTTTATTATAAGTCAAGAACTTTATTTACACTGTCACCAAAAAATCAACTTTATTATTCCTTGAATTATTCCAGATATTGTATCCCAATTCCTTCTATCTTCCTCTCCCTCTCCCTCTAAGGTTTTATAGTCCAAGACATAACCAATTCTGTCTCTCTTTCTCTTTCTTTCAAGTATTATAGTCAAAGACAAAGCCAATTCTGTCTCACTCTCTCAATTTCTCTTTCTCTTTCTCTCAAATTTTATAATCCAAGACAAAGGTGCAAGGTTCCAGAATAACCATTGAGAATAGATTAGATGTATTTTTAAATCATGAAAAGGTAATCAAAGTTAGTTTTATTAAATAGAAATTTGAATTCAACTAAAACATCAAAAACCACATATTATTTTGGTTTCCCTTACTAATAACACAGAGAAGGAAATATACAATATTTTTGCATGAGAAAATTAACCATCCAACATACTTCTATTTTTATAATTGATTTAATTAATTATATAAATTAGTAAATAATGACTCCAGAGGTAATGAGATGGACAGTTGTTATCACGAACTAAACTTCAATCTTATTTGATAAAATCTTTTAGCACTAAACCTACCGACAATTCTTGTATACCTGTTCCTACCGCACGCCGTCAAATTGACCGGTTATTAAAAGTTATTTTATTATATAACGCAGTTAATAATGGAAATAACTAAAAGTAAAGAGTGTAGAAAATATTATATGCATATTCTAAGAATTGTCATGTAGTTTGATAACGATATTATAACGTTTGAAAATGTGTAAGTTTTACAAAACTTTAAGAACGGTCAATTTGACCGGTACTTGGTAGGTTTAGTGTTAAATCCATTTACTGTCCCATTCTGTATTACTGCGATAGACATTGTCCTGGTATCCAGGGAGGAAAATATTGTTTTTTTTTCATATACTTTGACATTTTATGATCATCAATGGGTAACTTGATAATTTTCTTATATGTAATTATAAAGACAAACATGGCGGCACATTAATTCCTTTGATAATATAATGTTCACAAAACATTTGCATATTTATGTATAACTAAACCTCAGTAAAGTATTAATTAAGCTTTATTATTTGTTATTAATAGTTTCATGAAATAATACTATCTAGTTAAAAATACATTTTAATATTTAGTTTTGCTGCTATTAAAGATGAAAAATTTAGCGCGTGGCGGCCGGATGCTCATACTATGAATATTAGAATCCGCCAATCGTGCGCGGCGGTGTTGAGCTGAACCCTCTCCTCCTCCCTCTCCTTTCTTTTTTTCTTGATAACTTTTGAATGGCTAAACATTTTTTCAATCTGTTTTCGCTATAACATCCGTGTTCGACTCAAACATACAAGAGAAAATTTTTAGCAAATTATCTCGTCGCATTCTGGGGACAACTAAACACAAAAAAAGTCTCCCAAACGGTTAAGATCATTTCTTTTTATTTTTTATTATATATTATTATGTCGTTTGTTATATACTTGATTTTCTATCTTTATGTAAATAATTTGTATCGTATAAGACTTTCAGATTCTGCCATTGCAAGAGACAAATCTGTAATATAATGATTCTAAAATGTAATTTACTTTATCTTATAAAAGTGTTTTTAATACACAATCTATTTAAAGACAGGTTCACGTTTATCGACTTCTTCCGCTGAGGCCATGTGGTTTAGCGTGTGCTGTGTAGGGATACCATGAGTCTGGATATTTACGGATAAATTTATTCTCCAGTTCAATTTGTAATAACATTTTGTTTTCTGAGTTTCAACGGTTCACTTATAAAATTTGCATTTATTTTACTATTAGAACATCGTATTTACAATTCAGAAACTAAAAAAAAATAAGTTTAGAAATACAGGCAATCATTTCTTTATCTTCGTGCATTTATTGTCAATTGGGTACAGTTAGTTTAAATATAATGTTATATATATATATAAGCGATTTACCACTCAAAGACCCATCACGAAATCCCCGAAACTATCAGTCTGATTAACTTAACATTTTACATAGTTATTTCTTTTGTGACGCAGACGTCCACTAAGAACGGATTTTACGGAATTTCTATCCCAATTTATTTATTTTTTTTTGCATTTCGCCAAGTTTTAAACCTCTAGGAGCTATACACTTAACGCGGGGGTAAGAGTTACTATAGCAACGGTTACGATGACAACGGATAATATGTCAAAGGTTACCATAGCAACCTAAGTTCACATCCAAATTAATAGTGTGCCAGCGAAGCGGGAGGGAAAGAGTTAGTATATATATTGTAAACTTTAAATTAATACAAAAGTAGTTTACACAGAAACCTGACTACTGTGCAAATATATTGACATATGTTATTAATTTAATATGGAATGTATATATTAATATATATCAATGAAATTTATATATATATGGACATTTGTATATGCTACTATGAAAGAGATCTCTTTTATTCGAGTTATTGACACTGGATTTAAGTTAAAGTAAATAATGGAAAAGAGATAGATAGATGAAGAGGGCGACAGCAATATATTTTTATCCTTCAGTGTAGGAATGAATAAAAAAATCTTAATTTAAAATATTCAGATATCAAGTTTATTTTGATTTGAAGCCTGTATTTATTAAAGGAAATGTCTCCGAAAAATTAAAACCATGGTTGTTGTTCGTGATATCTGGAACATTTGATTTATTATAGTATCAATTATACCTTTGATGTTAATAAAGGTATTTTAAATTTGTTAAAATGATTCATTTTAATCAGCAAATAACTTTTTTTTATATATACCAAAATGGTACAACTATAAATAGTTATTAAATCGTTGGTTTGTTCATCTGTTAGTTTTTTCGTAAATTAAGGAAACTAATGGATTTTGATAAATTATATACTTACTATATAATAATGAGCTAATTGACTCTGTATGCACGCGCATCACTTATCACCCACAAATCACACAATAATGTGTAATACATCAAAAAAAAGCCATTGAATCAGGCTACAAAATAGAGTGGGTGCCAACCTCATACGTGACCTCTCACCCTTCCCTCGTAAACCCTTCCCTCGTAATTATAGGTTATTGTCCGTCCATATATGGGATACGTTCTGTTAATACATATTTTATTTTCACGGAAAAACCCATTAATTGGGCTATAATGACAGAAAACGTTAATCTATATATAAAATTTGTATGATTTTATTTTGGAGAGGGGGACAAATGAGGTCACGTGAAAGAACTAGTCTAATGATGAATAGAATAACAATAAATTAGCATCTTTATAAATTTTTATTGATATTTATGAATGCTTAAAAATTATAACTGAATAAAGGTCAATTGCTCTGTATTCTTCTTAATATGTACACTCGTTTTGTTGATCTACTACTTACCTCTGCTCGATAAGTCGAGAAACAGCAAGGTCTTACTATCTTTTCTCGAGCATTCGAGCCATTTTCAAACCTGTGACATCTTTTGTACTATGTGGAAAGTTCAAACTTTCAGTGATAAAAAGGGTATAACAAGATATATTTCATAAATACATTCAATATGAACCATCAGTTTGTTAACTAGGGGCGTCAACAGACCCTCAATTTCGACTCGCTGCGCTCGCAAAATCTCGGGTGCCGTTTGCATATTGAGCGAAGCGAGTCCAGTGTAATGATTCATCGTTTCCCACTGACTTCAATGGAATATCAGTTTTTTTATGATTATTCCTCAACGACATAACATTTTTCATTTTTTTTTTTAAAACGATCACCTAGTTTTCTATCAGATTTCGAGCCTATTTGTGACAAAGAATGTAAAAAAGTCTCCAGTAGAACGCTCCAATCGCTCCGTTCAGTTATTAAGAGTCATAATTTATTGATTCACTGATCGCCCATCATAAAAATAAAAGTGGCAGTACCCCTTAACTAAAGCCGAAATTTGATATACAATTAGGTTTGAATATCTAAACAAAGGAAGCCCAACAGAACCTTGAAAGTTATAGAGTACTTGAACACAGCACAGCTAAATTATGATACATAACAAAATAAAATAATATTATACTTATAGTGACGTGTAGCGTGTCTTACTTGGTAAATACTAAGGTTTTTAAACTTTATAATAAATACGATATGTTAATTATTAATATGAAATAAATATTAATATTATAGTTACAATAAAGTATAAGTAGACGAACAAGGTATCAATTATGACGAAGTTGGATAGCTTTCATGTACTGAAATAACCGATTTGGTTTAGATTGGATATCATAACTTACTCCATTATTAGACTTGGTATTAATTTTTATGTTTTGATGGAATCTGTTTCTTCCACGTACCACTCGAATGTGGATCGAACTCCCTTCAGCGGTATTTCCAGATCGGTACATGGGTACCTTCAAAAAAGGCGTTTACTCCCACCTCTTAGGCAGGCAACGCTTTTGAATCCTCGGATGTTGCAAGAGTTCATGGGCGGTGATCCCGTATCATCTGTGATCCCCCAGCTCGTTTACCCTCCTCTTACAGAAAAATAAATATGTTTCGGATATTTTTTTTTATTTACTTTATATTCTTTAGGATATATCTAAAAAATATCTTAAATTTATAAAATATTTTTGATGTTATTTAATTTAAATAAAAAAAACAGAAATAGTTTAAAGATACTTTTTCTATAAAACTTTCATATCCTCTAAAAATAGATAAAAAGTCAAAGCTGTTCTAATAAGTAACTAGTAAAACTATAGTAACTACTAATACTAGTACTTGCTCCTGTCCTTTCTTGTTTTCTATCTAAAAGTATAAGATATACCGGGATTGAACTAGGCACATATACAAAATAGATCTGTAATTCAATCCAGATTAAACTGGATAAACAATTTCATATCAAGAAGATATTATAGCACAAAACAATTAAACTTTATACAGTACGTAAAAGTTATTAATATTCAATTATAAAATTTACAACCAATAGTGCCTTTAACACTAAACCTACCAAGTACCGGTCAAATTGACCGTTCTTAAACTTTTGTAAAACTTACACATTTTTAAACGTTATAATATCGTTATCAAACTACATGACAATTCTTAGAATATGCATATAATATTTTCTACACTCTTTACTTTTAGTTATTTCCATTATTACCTGCGTTATATAATAAAATAACTTTTAATTACCGGTCAATTTGACGGCGTGCGGTAGGAACAGGTATACAAGAATTGTCGGTAGGTTTAATGTTAAAGAAATAGCAAACATGCGTATAACATATTTTGTTTCGTCATCAGTTACTAAATTAATATAATAAATTTCTAATTGCCCTTTTTTAGTCCATAAATAGTAATAAAAGGTAATTGGTGAATTTAACAACAATTGGAAAATAGAGTGAATATCATAATGAGTCAAGAATTCTGTGAATATGGTAAGAGTTCTCTTCTCTTAATCAAAATGAAAACGAGACAATATACTCGTAAAAATCCTAACAAATCCGAACTCTTTTGTCCTTTCTCCTTTAAAATAACAGAATGGATTCAAAAAATAATGTATATTTGACGTCAAGGATTTTAAAAGTGAAAAAACACAAGAATATATTAAATTAACAACGCACATTACGGTCGTTACAAACACACAGTCAATGAACTAAACAAAAAAACAATAATACAATTCAATGAAATATGTATTATTATTTGAACAACACCTGATATATATACTGAGATCAAGTCAGCAATATTCATTCAAACAACCAATCAACCAACCAACCATCCATCAAACATGAAGATGACAGTAGCAATTATTATTATTGGGGTGAGTTTTATTAAACTTAATCGCTATTATATTTATATTAATCATATAAGCAGACTTACATATGTATATTTTTAGGTCTAAGTGATAAATACTCTATAATTTTTGTGTTTTTTTTTTTTGGAAATTTGAATTTTTTTGATTTAATATTTGTTTAATTCTATTATATTGTACAAAATTTGATGACAATGTTCAAATAGACTCGAATCCTTCGAATGCAATGTGTTCATTTATTATTTTTAATAAAATAATTAATTAATATACCCAAACTTACATTTCAGTGCCTCATTGCTGTGCAGGCGATTCCAAGTAAGTAGATAATTAATTAACGACAGTCTCAGACACCTTTAGAATACTAGGATCCGCCAATCCGCCACCCGCCGCGCCGCCGTGCGCGGCGGGTGTTGAGCTGAGCCCCTCTCCTTTCTTCTTTTCTTGATAACTTTTGAATGGCTAAACATTTTTTCAATCTGTTTTCGCTATAACATCCGCGTTCGGCTCAAACATACATGAGAAAATTTTTAGCTAATTATCTCGTCGTATTCTGAAGACAACTAAACTCAAAAAAAGGTCTCCCAAACGGTTAAGATCTTCGCTTACACTCAGCTCTATAATATTTAGATTATTAAATTCAAATAAATATCGAATGAAAAATTCATCAATACGAGTACGCGAACCCACGACCTCTGTATTATCATTGCATTCGCTCTACCGACTTAGCCATGGCGGTTTACCGTCTTGATGAATTTATCATTATATTTATAATCGTCTTTATCAAGATGGATTAATAATTATTTAAATACAATAATTGATTTTATTTTATTTTTCAGACTTACCTTTGCCATTGCCGAGTAAGTTTTATTACATTATATAAATAAATGAAAACATTTATATAAATTTAATTTAAATTACAAGAATTTAAACAAATTTTCTTGTTTCAGCTCATGCACCGAGTAAGTTTTATTCAGTTTTATACAAGATTAAATAATTATTAAATTGCCTAGTAGTCGATATACATTTTTTATTCTATAACGTCAGGTGTCAAACAACTTATTATGACTATTTGACACTGTTTGACATTGACATTGTAATGTACACAATGAATTTGAATCGCATGGCAGTGTATGTTATATATTCATTTGTTAATTCAATATAATTTGAATGTTTTATTATATTGAATGATTTAATAAAAATTATTTAGCTTTTGCTCTCCAGAAAAAACTTTAATTGTGCCAAAAATCAATAGAAAGAAAACTCATAGAAGGGGTATAGAATTTTTGGTTTACGTATTAACATACGTATTAATTTCGTTTACGTATATATATATATAATTGTATTACAATTTCGAAACACCAGTATTTATATTTCTTTTCTTGTTTTAGCTCCTGCTCCGCCGAGTAAGTACTGTTCAGTCTGATACAACAAACTGAATCTGACGCATTATATTTTTACTTTAGAATTGATCGAACCCGGGAAATAAATAGCATTAAGTACCTCAAATAGTCAAGTAGTAAAAACAACTAGAGTAGAGGCAATGCAATAATAAAAGTCAGCGAATATTTAAAATAATAAATACATAGTTACAGAGATTCGAGAGTTTATAAAACAAATTGTTTTTTTATTATTTGTAATGTGGTATAAGGATAGGTGGATTAATATATTTTCTCTTTCAGCTAAGACACCCCCCTGCATGAAGAATCCTGATCCATCCAACACCCCATGTAAATGTGATGATGATCCTGACATCAAAATTGTTGCAGACGTTGAAGCGACTCTCGGAGGATTGTTGTAGTGTCAATATTTATTACTACCGTATTTATATTATATCAAAATTTATTCAATAAATAATGTTGTTTGATTATTGATTTTTTCACTTCTATTATACTCCTAGTTCGTTATTTAGTTTGTTATAAAAACTTTGTTAAAATTATCCTATATATTCATTGGAGCACTAAGCCATTTACTATTAAAGTACGCTTTATTGCGCTTAGGTTCATATTCTTTCATCCTTAATATACATAGCATTTATTTATTTTCTATAACATATCTACATATTCTAACAGCATAAATAAAAATTACGAGATACCGAAAGTATTAGCAAGCATAATAGAACATAAATCAATTAAACATAGTATTTTAATACAATTTTATTCTCTCACGTGCACACTGCAATAATAATCGTCGCCCTCCATAACTATATATAATTCAATTATATCTGTAATCTAATACTCTATGATAATTTACCGCAAATGTTTTGACAGACGCTATTTTGATGATTGAAACGTCAAAAGGGGGCGTCGAGACTCGAGAGTAATTTGATTAAAATTACCGAGATTACGAGATAAGTATGGCGATAAAGCCGTTAATGTATTTTAACGGTTTATTTGTGGTTAATAGTAATCTTTATTATCATTATATATAATCAATTTATGACGAAGCGAAATCAATATATAATAATTTCGACGGGTTAAATAAATGGTAACTTAAAGAATGTTTTTTTAATTTTGGTCTGTCTTTTTGTCTGCTAAATATACTTAAATTTGGACATAGCTTATTGCCCCCATACATACCCGATACTTTAACACGACAAAGGTTTGGTCTGTAAAAACAATAATGCTATATTGATTTGTACAAAAACGTGATGATGGTTAATAAATCGTAGCAGGATTGAAGATTAAACACACAAAGTCGTTGTAAGTAGCTAGTTGTTACAATAAAATGAAACAAAGCAAACGTCACTAAATACATCTAGCAGAAACATGTGGTTTGAGAACGAAATGAGATCATTAGTACGTAAAAAGTTCAAATAAAGGGGAGGATAATCTAATAAACGCCTTCGTTCTCAGCTTGAGGAATATTGAGGAATATATATATATATGAGGAATAAGCTAATAGCTAGTTATCTAACTTTGTGTAATTTTTTATAATGTTTATCTGTAATAAATAAAAGTAATAAATTTCTATTAAGCCAGCTATCAAACAATTAAATCTTTCTAATTGCACCACGCACTCCGATTTGGTGAAACTATTGAAATAATATTAATAAATATTAGGAAAAAAATTATGTTCTGTGAACTAATGTTATGGTAAGTGGTTAGTTTTTTCTACTATTGTAATATTCGTATATAAATACGTGTCAATAATAATTAAAACCTTAGATATTCTATATTTTAAACAATATTATATTGTCAGTTTCACAGGTTTTTTTGTATCAAAATACTGAGGTGCGGTGTCAGTTTCACTTTTTTGGTATTAGAGTTCTGTCGGTAAATAAAAGTTAATAAATAATAACTGATTTTAAATTTAAAAATACATTTTGCAATTATAAAAATAGTAGTATTGTTATAATTGCAAAGAAACATAAATTAAATTGAAAACACTCATGTTAGGTTACGTAGCAGTTCTTAAATTATCCTTTTTTTTGAAAGTGCTGTTAGCCCGGCTATGACAGCGTCACTCGTGGCATAAATGTACAGAAACTAGCATGTTTAACTGTTTTCAAATTCAAATTCAAAATATCTTTATTCAAGTAGGCATTTACACGCACTTTTGAATCGTCAATTATTACAATACAAAAAAAGGTCAGTGTAGTCCGTCCGTAAGCAAGCTACCACCGGCTCGGAATGCTGCTCTGTTGAGAAGAGCCGGCCAGAAACTCAACAGTTGCTCTTTTCAAAAGAAATATAACAATAGGTGATGTATATTAATTATAATATAATATAAATCCTGCAAATGATTCAACAACTTAAGTTCCACATATTTCGATCCACTAAAAACTCTTGAACGTTGTAATAAGCTTTATTTAACAATAAACTTTTGATTTTAGATTTAAAACTAAGAAATGGAAGGTCTAAGATATCTTGTGGAACTTTATTATATATGCGTATACTCAGACCCATGAAGGATTTATTAACTTTTTGAAGCCGAAACTTTGGCGTTACGAGTTTGTTTTTATTTCTCGTATTTATCGCGTGTCTGTCACTGTTTTTTATATAACTATTTAAATTTTGCCGTATATATAAAATGTTATTAAATATGTATTGGGAAGCGACTGTAAGAATACCTATTTCTTTAAAAACATCTCTCAGAGAATCTCTAGCTTTTAAGTTATAAATAGCCCGCACAGCTCTTTTTTGTAAAATAAATATAGAATTAATTTCGACAGCACTGCCCCATAATAAAATACCGTAAGATAAAATACTGTGAAAATAACTAAAATAAACAAGTCGAGCCGTATTTATGTCCGTTAATTGTCTAACTTTTCTAATTGCAAAGACGGCGGAGCTGAGTTTGGCTGCGAGTGTTGAGAGATGGGGGTTCCACTGGAGCTTTCTATCTAATGTTAAACCTAAGAATTTTGTTGAGTCAATTAATTCTAACACTTCATTGTTAAGGAGCAAGTTACAATTTTTACTTTTTACATTAGGAAGTGTAAACTCTACGCATTTAGTTTTCTTAGCATTTAACACTAAATTATTAATTTCGAACCAATGCAGGACTCGTGACAAAGTACTGTTTACTTCGTCATAATTAATCCTATCACGCTCAACTTTAAAAATAAGCGAGGTGTCATCAGCAAAGAGTACAATGTCACACAGACCCTTAACAAAAAAGGGCAAGTCATTAATATAAAGTAAAAACAAAAAGGGGCCCAGAATAGATCCTTGTGGAACACCCATCTTTAGGTGAGAACCAGACGATTTAGAATTATTTACGTAAACTGTCTGGATTCTTTGACTGTCCGACTTTGTTTGTCCGTCACTAAAATTTATATTGATATATATTCGAATAATAAAGTTGTATTATAACAATACACATTTCCTTGTATCTATTTACGGTGGAACCATCTTTATTTTCTCTAATTAACAACTCATGGGTCTTGTTAAGTTGTTAATAGATTTTTAATACGACACGCGTGCTGTCGATACTTACAGCGATTTATGTAAAAACTTTTTACTTAAGAACTTCTGTTTTTTTTTAAATACAGAAATAGATATGGAATCTAATTATACATTTAGCGAGTGTATGTTGCGAGGAAAACTTTTTTTATAATGAGTTTTGATATACTCGCAGCAGCGGCGTTAGGGCTACTGACACCCCGGGCAAAGATATGTAGGCGCCCACTTAAGGAAATCAATATCGAGTATTTATTTTTTGTCGAACCAAATCATTTGACAGCTGTAGATAGTTGTGAATACGGCACATAGAGCACAGTATTGAGGGTACACAGCGCGGAAGGCAGAAGGCCGAGGCCCCAGACCTTAGCGCCCCCCAAATTTGGCGCCCCGGGCCGTCTCCCCATCGCGCGCCCCCCCTAACGCCGGCACTGTATACTCGATTAGGTCTAAATAATACCCTACACTTAAACTGTTGAGGTAATTATTATTGAGCAGAGCGTAAGCGAAGCTCTTAACCGTTTGGGTGACTTTTTTTGTGTTTAGTTGTCTCCAGAATGCGACGAGATAATTAGCTAAAAATTTTCTCATGTATGTTTGAGCTGAACACGGATGTTTTAGCGAAAATAGATTGATAAAATTTAGCCATTCAAAAGTTATCAATAAAAGAAGAAAGGAGAGCGGCTGAGCTCAACACCCGCCGCGCGCGGTTGGCGGATCCTAGTTTTAATATATTTTTAAATTTGTTAAACTGTTAATTTATGAAAGTAATAATTTAACCTATAAATAAATTACTTTAGAACGTAATCAAGAATTTATTAGTAAATACTACTTACTGTATTATTACTCTATTCTTCAATATAAATATTAACTTCCTTTGTGAATTTTTCGCTACTTAGAAATAAAATAATAGTTAATTAAAAACAAATTTTCAAGTAGATAATTTATAAGAAGAAGAAGCAGATATTATATTTTGAGATGAGGTTGAAACAGAAAATACCATCTGAACGTAGACTGCCAGTGATGATAAAGAGGTTCGACAAAAAATAAATACAAAGGAATATATTTTTTAATATTTAGAAGCTTTCTTACTTTCTTTTAATGGCGGTTTCCTATCACTAGTGCTAGTTTCAAACCTCTTACATATATTTCATACTTTATCCAATCAAGTTCATCCAACTCACAGATAATGCATTAAATAAAATAAATATTTATTTATTAACAACACACTTATCTTCAACTACATCTTTCTTTTCTTTACTCTTCTTTTGCTTCTTCTTCTTCTTTCTATTTGGATCCTTTTGTTTATTTATGTCGTTATATTTAAGTAGCATTTTATACATTTTAAGCAGTTGTTTGGCGTCTTTTTTCATCTCTTTAGTAACTTCTTTATCATTCTTTTTATCTTCTACAACTGGATCTACGTATTTAGTAGATCCTTGTAGTGTGTTGAATTGTTCTATTGTTCCATCAATACTCATATCGCTTTCCTCCACTTTCTTCTCCGCTTCATTAACCTGTGGTTTAACTTCCAACTTATTTTTGAGTTCCTTATTTTTCTTTCGTAAAGCGTTCAATAAGTTAGCGGTTGTCAATACTTTTTTAACTTTCTTACTCTCCAAGTAACGATCTCTCCACGACTCTACTTCACCAATACTATGTGTCTCTTCATTTGGATCAATTTCATCAATCTTTGCTGATAACGCCTTTATTTCATCAGCCGTCGGCTCTTGGGATACAGTTATGTCTACTTCATAGTCAGAATCAGAAAGTTCTAGGACTTCGCATATATCAGCATCACTCTCATCCACTGCCACAATATCTGAGTTTGGTGTTGGCTTTTCATCTCTCGAAGTACTATCTTCTACCTTTGGATCACTTTCTTCGAAAAAGTTTTGATCTCCGCTCTCACGAAAATCCGTCTTCTTATCTTCTACCTTCTTCTTTTTATCTTTCTTAGATTTCTTTTCCTTTTTCTTCTTTTTTTTCTGTGCTTTTTTTTCGTCGTCTGATATACAAACTATATCTTTTTCCGATTCTTTAATAACATCTTTATCAGACAATTCCCCTTCAGACAATTCTTTATTACTCTTTATTTCACCGTCTTCCATTTGTTCATTTGTATTCAAATTTTCTTGAGATTCGATTATTTTAACTTCTTTATCAGTAGCTTCTTTCGTCACAGATTCTGTTGTTTTCTGGGAGGTAATTTCATTTTTATCTTCAGTAATGTCACTTTTCTTAGAGGGAATATTAACTTCATTGATAGCCAACGTTACCTCTTCATCCTTTTTATTAGATTCCTTGTCATTATTTTCAATAATTTCATTATTATCTGTAACTTTGTTATTAAGTTCACAAACAGCTTTTTCACTTATTATTTCAGAACATTCAACTACTTTGTCTTTCGACTTGGCAATTCTAACTTTTCCATTTCCATTCTCAGATGAACTGCTATCGGAATTTTCAGAACTTGTAAAATTATCAAAATTCTTCCGATCAAGATCTTCTAAAAGATCCATTTTCTCTGTATCCGACAACTGTAGCGTTATTTCATCGTGATCACTGCCGTCTTTATTTTTATTTTTCTTCTTCTTCTTTTTAGATTTATCTTTTGTTTCTTTTTTATCTTTTTCAACTTTTCTAGTATCTTCTGTATTTACTGTTTTATCTTTAACACACTCATTGCCATCTTTTACTTCACTGGTATTGGTTTTAACTGATCTATTTCTATTGAGTTTTATTTTATGCGTTGGTTTTGCTGGCACAGTTATAGTTAAATCGTTCACAACTTTAGTTATAGTTTTAGTTACAGTTCGTTTCTCTGAAGTCCTTTCTGCGCTTGATGATGGTTTTTCTGTAAAAAAATATTCAATTTTAGTAAAATAGCACAGACAAATAAACCAAAAACATAGTTTATTTAAAAAATACTATTTTTGAAAACACAATATGCCGATTTTGCATTATAATTTCATTATAATATCATTTTAAAAGTTATTGTTATTTGGAGTTTGAGAGATAAACATTTCAAATATTTTGCATATTAAGATACTTACCAAGCAACTTTTGCAATACCTCAAGCTTGGGCTTCTCATCGTCGCTACTGATCTCAAATACCTCTGCAGGTTCTTCTTTTATCTCTACTTCGTCTGAGGAATGTTCCTTTTCGCCTTCCTGTTCTGTATAACAATATACATCATTGTCTAGTTTATTCAGATCTCTAATTTAAGTAAATGTTTGGGTAGATATGGGTCAAGCAAACTTTATATCGAACATGATATAACAATGAAAACAACTTTTATATAATATAGTATTTTTTTAATATTTTGTTTAGACAAAATCCAGAATCCACTAAGTAGTTCCTCAATATTTAATTGAACATTAGTTTTTACTTTTATCACGTTGGATAAGGTAATTGTAATATATTTCTTTTTTTTTTTCTTTCAGTAATAGTTTATTAGCGTTGTCTACATCGTCAATTACTGATTGCTGTCTATTTCATTAAAAAAAGTAAGGCAAGTCATTTATGTAAATGAGGAACAAGAAAGGTCTAAATATAGAACTTTGTGGGACGCCCGTCTTCACAAATGAACCAGGGGTACGCTTTCTATTCATTTCTATTTTTTGAATTCGTTCATTAAGATATGAACTAATCAAATCAAGATCTTTATTTCTAATTTCATATTCTTTATCTGATTTAATATTCTAATAGGAGTTTCATGCTGTACACAGTTGTATTTGTTGTGGCCGAGGCGAAAGAGGTATGCAGGGACCGTAGCGTTTGGCGCTCCGTCGTCTCTGGCTACCCCGTAAGGGATATGGCGTGAAGCTAAATAAATAAATAATAGAAAATACCAAGTGTATGTCGAGATTCCTCATAGGCTCCTAAAATATTCAGTCATAACTCAACAAAGTTGAGCGACCGAGTGTAAAACCAAATATTTTTTTATGCAAAAGGTTATTATTATTAAAATATGTAACTACTTGACTGAGAATATTTTTTTTCAAAGACCTTACTATATGTGGGTAATACTGTAACAGGTCTATAAGTAGTTGGATCTAATGTACTGCCGGATTTAAATAATAGTGTTATTTTACTGTTTCATTAGATCATTACAGTTTGCAACATAACTATGCCTATTAGTGGCATAAGTATGTTAACGGATATTCCCTATAGATCACCTGCCGTCATAAGATTAATTAATTTTTAAAATGTATTATTTTTGGGCATTAAATTTTTTTAAATTTTAATAAATACATCATTGTCAGCGCTGTAGAGGTTGAGGGGTTTAAAGATTTAGTAGTGGTAGCTGGAATATCAAGAAAGTTTGAAATGCAGTTGCAATTTCAAGATCAGAATATGTTACATATTTATTGCTTTTTTGAGATTTTGCTCTCCCAGTTTCAGAATTAATTATTTTCCAAGTAATTATTATTTTAGTATTGCTATTTTGTATTTTCATACTTATACACAACAAATTATAAAATTTACATTCTTTATAATTATAAATAATTTCCAGTATTTCAGTCACGTGATACTATTTTTCTATTTAAAAATAAAACATAATGCACATTAAACAATGTTTAACGAATGATAGTTAGGATTCCGTTGCCGCTACAGCAACATATCAGTTATCCATGAAAAATGGTGTTTTACTTTATTTAAATTGTAAGGTTATTTAAATTGTTTGAAAATTACTATATTTTATTTCACTATAAGGATTTTTGATTATTGAATATACTTTAAATACAAATATTATTCTATTATTTTTATTAATATTTCTACATAAAGAAGGTAAGAGATGGGTAAGAGACATAGGGGGTAATTTGGTTGTCCATCTTTAGTTTAATTGTCATGTACGAGCTGTGAGTTGTGTACAGTTGGACTTACCTTCCACTTTACTAGCGTTATCCTTTTGTAGTTGTGCTCTAATGGCTCTAGCGCGCGCTTGAAGCTCAAGCAACTCGAGCACAGTGAGGCCGGCTCTGTTGGCTTTAGATTTCTCCTTGTCACCTTTATCTTCCTCTGATTCAGAGGAGTGTTTATGTCTGTTTTTTGTCTTATTTTTTTTTCTATGCCTATGCTAGGAATTAAGAAAATTCTATTATGTATTTTGGGTTATATGAAATTTTAAATAACCAAAAATACTAGTCCTTTTGGATTGGAAAACTTATAAAATTTGATAAGGGTTTTTCATTCATAAACAATAAATTAATAAAATATGTTATGTATGTTTCCCGACTGCTGGATGCAGTTAACAATGAGTTTTGTAACTTTAGCACATTTATATGAACACAGGTGAACAAAGACACACCAGAATTTTGAACCTTGCAAATTAAAATAACAATAATCAAGAATAGATGACGTTTATCGGCAAATTTAATATTTAATATTATATTTAAGACGCTAAAAGTGTATCCTAAAATATTTTTAATATCTATATTATGAGAATTTGACATCTGTCAGATAGATATAAAAAAGGGGCAACCAACTCACCTTCTTCTTAGACACAGGTTGACTTAATATCTCATCATCTGAGGATATACTGTCCAGGGATATAGTCTCAAGCTGCTCTGAGCTGGATGATTCAGTGTCTGTCGGTGGTTCGGCTCCGTCTAATATTGCACAGAGACGTTTTGAACTTATGCCGAGGAGCTATAATATGATAATATATATTTAATATTTGTTTATTTTCGAGTACAAATTTTAATATTAAAGTTTTTGTTATATCGTACATATTGATGAGTAGAACTTTGTCTTCTTTATTGTTTATAAAACTATGTTATGCTTACTTAACTTTAAATTAAAATTACCACGCTCAAATAGATGACTACACACAAATTTATCAAGACAAAAAATCACATAGAGGTGCATCCTGCTTGTACCTTTGAATTTTCATGATATATTTATTTCAGATATCTTTTTTATACTTCAAATAAACAAGTTACTCAAAGTACAATAAATATTTTTTTAATTTAGTAGAATCTAGTTTCTATTCAAACCTCTTCCGTGCATAGCTCTTGCAAATTATCTATAGATATAAGCTGCACACAGCTTGGTGCCATAGCTTTAAATTCCTTGGGTTTGATCACTGAAAAAACTTGGTGCATCAACTCCACCCGGTCGTGAATGTAATGAGCTAGATCGTGTTCCTCTTCTTTAAGATGAGAAGATGTTGCAGCCGATTCCTGCTTTACTTTGTGTCTCCTCATTTTGGCTATTTAAATTCAACTTATAATAAAAATATTTTTTAATAGATTATAGCTTTTTGTACTTAAAAACAGATGTTTAGCGATTAAGTTAGATACATAAGTAAATATAAAGATTTCGGCTTAATATTATTTTGTTTCGAATTTTTGACTTCTAACAATGACAAGTGACAACTGACAATATTTATTGTACTGCTTTCAAACTAGATTTGTTTGGCTAATCTTCATTTTGAGTTATTGAAGATAATATATCACTTTCAGCATACTTTATAAATAATAATATAATCTGCTTTAATAATTATTTATTTAAGTATTTTCATAAAATGATTAAATGTAATTTAAATGATGTGGCAGCCATTACTATTAGATATATAAAACCTTACTTATTATATAAAACCAGAAAAAAACATTATCAGAATATTCTGTAGAATAAAAGTCAGATTCATAAGTATCCTATTTTGTCAAAGTAACAAAATTATTATGAAACGTTAAAAAATATTTTTTGATATCTTTAGGCAAAATGCCTTTGGAGGATATACTGAACGCATGCTTTGATAGGGCTGCTCAGACGGCGTTTCAGATTTTCCTATTGCATTTATGTCCTATGATATCAAATTGTATACCAATCTTCAAAAACGTAACTAATCATCGAATTTATCGAAAAACTACTTTTCTCTATTTATAAATAGTTTTGTAAATAATAATTTAAATTATCGCGGGTCCTAGAGAGCAAGAAAATAAAGATGGCAGTAGAAAAAAATTATGAAAGTGAAGATTTTCTCATTGTTAATAAACCCTACGACATGTATATTAATTCTGATGATGAAAATGAGAAGGTGAGAATGCAATGTTATAATTATATTAGAAGATATTATATTTGAGGTTATATGTTTAATAAACAAAAGACTAAAACGTCATTTGGCAAATGTCAAAAAACGTCTGTCTATACAACAATAAAATTGATATTATAGTGATGTGATTAATGAAAACCGTCACACGTTACATGAACCGTTATATGTAATCGTATTTTTTATTATTAAATATATTTTTAATTCTACAGAATACTCTGACATGTCATATAGCGAAACACGATTCTCACTTATCAACATCCTCGAATCCGCTTCACTTCGTCCAACGTCTTGATTATTCAACTAGTGGTGTTATTTGTATAGCCAAATCCAAATCTGCAGCAGCCCAAGCCGGAAAATTGTTCGAGAAGAGGTTGACTAAGAAATATTATTTGGCAATTGTAAGGAATCACGTGAAGTTCGGGTTGGCGGATATTAAATATTCTATCGGTAAGTTAGCTGCAGTAAGCTGATAGTAAAATTGTCTTCATTTAGCTATACTATCTGCCTAAATAAAACGAAACCGCGAATGCTGCTACTAAACTATAGCTTTTCAAATAAAAAAATAGTATTTAAACGAAATGACATTGTCAAGCTAATCAAGTAGTAATTACGGCGTGAACGGCGTGAACTATAACTATCTCTCTTAGTAGTGTTTCAAACTTCAAAAATACCATGCGAAATGTACTGCTAATGATTAAGGACCTTCCGTCTAAAGATATTGTTACATTGCAGTCATTTCAGACGCAAGGTGCTGTGAATCGAGCATTTCAAATGTAAAATAATCCCCTACCTAGGTGTAGATCTCTCTCCGGGAAACAGTCACAAAATGGTGGCGCTAACAGCTGGGACGGAGTGCGGAGTACCGCGGGCGGCTCATACGCGCTTGCTTCTGTTAGAGACTGGGTACTACTGCGGTGATCCCGTTAGTGTGGTACTACTGAAGCCTATAACTGGTGAGATTTTCTCTTTGGTGTGAAAGTGAAGTACCTGATGTATATAACGTGAACATTATATTATCCAGTTTAAATGCAACACAACCGCTTAAACAGCATATAACATTTATTGTTTTAATTTTACAAGAAAGTCATAATGAATGCTGAATACAGGTCGTCGTCACCAGCTCCGCGCGCACTGTCGTGCGGTCGGTCACACTATTCTCGGTGATTACACATACAGTGCGCCGGTGGACTGTTCTCCTCACAGGATGTTCCTGCACGCTACCAGGTGGATGAGACTTTAATGTGTGCCCTCATGTGCTGTTATAATGTGTCCTGCCTTTACTGAAATGTGCCATGGCTTCTATTTATTGTGGTGTCCTTTTTTTATTTTGTGTCCATCATATTCGTTTCTCACGACGGTCACTTATGATGTGAGCAGTCCCTATGTAGAATGCGTGTTTTAGTGATGTATCATATCCTATCTTTATTCCTCCTCAAATCAAGTCCGAAGCATTCTTAGATGTCTAAGGTTGTTCTATTTTCATTATACTTTTAGATAATAGACACTACTGTTTTGTTTTTATATAATATCTATTATAATATTTTTGTCATAGGTTAGTGCTGCCGCTTCCAAAACATCCGCTGGACATACAAACGTCTGAGCCGTTCTTCTCCGATCCCCAGTTCACGTGTAAATTTAAATCTGCCAATATTTTGTATAAATATAGAAGTAAAGATGATTTCATCGCCGCCTGCGACGTCATTGATAAAAGTTATACAATAGGTATCAAGTACGAGGAGTTTTGTTTCAACGAATAAATAATTTTGTTCATTACCTTGTTTTATTATTAATCACGAGAGAAAAGGGTGTACGTTTGATGTGTGCATCCGTGTCTGTCTCTAACTCCTCAACTGATTAATCTATTTGGTCACTTTCGTTTCTTTTACCCGGCTTCTAGTAGCCTCGGTCGCATGTTTGTATGTAATGGTAGAAGCCAACCTCCACAGCCTTGAACACGGGCGTAGAATTGATAGTCTCTCAATATTCTGTAGGATACATTTTGGTGAGTGTGCGCTGGAATTACATGATCTAATTCCTCCGTCCCCCTTCTATCACAGGACGTTCCGACGCATGGCAGGTATCCATCCTTACGTTGTGGACATTCCCCCTGTCTGAACAAGGCGCTTTGCTTCGTTTTTTTTAATTCGTACAGCGAAGGACTGGAATAGCTTGCTTGCGTCGGTATTTCCGTCTCAATACAATGTGGGTGTCTTCAAGAGAAGAGTGAATAGGTTCCTAGGTTAATGCGCCTTACCACCTATGGCTACATTTCCACTTCCCATCAGGTGGAATGTAGTCAAGCGTTAATCTAGATGAAATAAAAAAAAAAAGAAAATAAAAAGATAAATTTTGATCATTGATTGACGTATTTCAAGATGTCGGATTAATTTGAAACTTTACATACTTATTAATGAAATAAATAATAGTTTGAAAAAACACTAAAAAACGCTTTTGATTTTGAATGAAATTTACACTAAAAGATGAAAAATCAAGTAATAGTTTTGAAAAACTAAAAAGACAAAAAATCCAAACAAAAAAAAAATATAATTTAAAAAGCGTGGGGTGGTTTTAAGTGATCTATTGCAATCTTATTTTATTTTGAATATTAAATATGTATATTTAATATTGATAAAATATGAAATAAAGCAATAAATCAATCTAAATATAAGGTAATGTCTCTTCTAAATGTTGAAAAAAAGGTTTTCCTACATATTAATTTTCATCAACTATATACACAAACATAAGTCTCAATATTCTAATAAAATCTATGTAAGTATGTTCCTGCGAAGAAATAAACAGTAACAAACAAGAAAATTATCGAATTATTACATTTGCTATGATCTATATCATCTAATAAATAGGCCCTCCCAAATAAAGATAAATAAACTCATAAAATGACCACGGCAATATCTCCTTCAGTCAAGAAAACATTAGTCTTTGGTACATAAGTAACTGCAATACCAAATTAATCAAAGCAATCTCAGATTGAATGCACTCCAAGATTGAAAAGGATCCAAGATTGACATCTATCTTAGGTGAAAAACAATTCAAGATTGACAGCGATCCAAGATCGATACATTTAAATTAAATGAACAAAAATAAATAAATAATCCAATTCAACTTATAAGTAAATGTTAAATATTTATGGAATGGAGAAACTTTAAAAACCATTATAAGGGCAATTAATAATTTTAACGCTAAGATTAATTCAGTGCGAGAGTACGAAAGAATCCATGATTGGTAAACAATCGTATGGATTGCGCAAAACACGTAAAAACAAATATTTAAAGTAAGAGATACCCTAGATTCAAATATTAGTAGGTTGATAGATAAATATGAATGCACTATGCATTGCATGCATGTAACAATTGAAGAATGACTAAAAATAATTTACATCGTAGTTGGTTTATTCACTTTTTTATTTATAATTTTTAAGTATTTAAATAACTTTATTGCATACATAAATAAAATAGGCTATGAGAACTTAATATTCGAGTTTTTTTTTTAGGATTTTAAGTGCACTAGAACTGACGAATCAGTACTATTGCTCTACAGATACTGATAGCAGTTATTTTAAACACTTACTGATGAGAAATGTACTGATCGATCCATTTTATCTTATATAGCTCGCCTGTGGAATATTATGGATATTGTTGCTCCAATGATAAAATATATTAAGTTGCTTATTAAAAGTCTGATCGCACCGGCAGAGGACGAAACCTACAACTCCGTCTTCAACTGCTGCCCTCCGCCCGACTGTTATCTCGCTATTAAGTGATAGTGTCAAGTCGTGACCGCGAGTTACTACGAATAATTTAGTAAAATATTCATAATACAAAATATACAAAATGAAAAAATATATATATTTTAAGACTGAATCTGTTTTTTTTACAGCTTAATTAACCATTTACACCCTGAGAACAAAGTGTCGTCACTGATACTGAGAGACAGATACGTTCATAAAAGATATAGGGGTGGGTACTATGCCTTACCGGATGGAACTGTGTTTACACTGACACGTATGAATTTGCCTTAACGAACTCAAGATGGCATCTGGTGTTAGTGATGTTTCGCTGGAGTGGCCAATATGGCGACTGCGATTTGTCTGTCAGCACCATTAGAATTTAACAAAATACTCGACAATCCGAATTTTGCGGATATATGAGTATGAGGTTCACCCGAAATATCATTTTTTATGTTTTATTATTCAGATAACGTTCCAATCGAGTACCGTACCTCTTGACGAAATTGTTAATATTGATATGTATGCGTGGTATTCCGATATTTTTGATTGAACTGTGACGTCAAATTCAGTCAAAATACAAGATCTATGTTGGTTTCAAAGGTAAGTGTGTTGAAGGCACGAGATGTGCAGCGAAGTACCGCCTCCAGTATGTAAATAATCGAAGAAAGAAAGTTGTAAAAATGGCATAACTTTCGGGGTGCTTATACTTAATGTAATTTTATAATTTATTTATTTTTTTTACAGAAATTGGACAATGGAATTTTATCAAGACAAGCAACAATGATAGACGAAGATAACATTACTAGTAAGAGGTTAAAGTTTTTGGTGCATGGCTACAGTACATAATATTTCGCCATGTATTTTCTTATTGACAGTTTTAATATAACTTTTGAGACATTTTTAGATTATAATGGCAATGTTTTTGTTTTTAATAAAAAATACAAAAAAAGGTTTCCAAACACTTAAAATCTAAATAAATAAAAATCATCATAATCATCATAAAATCAAAATAATTTTAATAATATTCAGATATGAATAAATATTTTTATGGTCCACTTTTTTGCCGTTTAAGTAAACAACCCATCCCAAAATTTGGATTAAAAATGTTAAGAATAAAGTTACAATTTGGTTTATTTTTCATGTTTTCAAAATCTGAATTATCATTTCGTGACTATCGTGTAGATTGTTAAGATTATAAACTAAGGAGTCTTGGTGTGTAGTGGATTTTTCGGCAATATCGTTGTTATGATGTTGTACAAAAATATTTTTAAGCCTGTTTTCGTCTGCTTTACTGCCAATGGTGCTCCACATCTTGCTCAAATCTTTGGTCGATATATTCGATTTTGAAATCTGCATTGACACTACAAGTAACCGGTCTTTTTCTTATATGGAAACCGGTAAATGTATGGTACAAAATGTATGGTTTGCGATTTTTTACCCTCTAATATTCCGGAACTCGGTCGGACAATGTATTTCTCGGGGGCGGTTGTTTATTTATTTATTTATTTCATTTCTTGGATTCAACCTAAGCATTTCACCCAATAGCATTCATTGCACTATCCTCGGAAAATGAAAAGTTTTCGGTGTTTTGTTGGCAAGGACTCTGCTTTTTGGGATATTAAACATATTTAACAAAATTAGGATAATATTTCTCACACACACCAAGTACATAATTAAATCTATATCCATATTATTAGGACCGCAACCATACATATCGATAAATAAAGTTATTTCTTTTACAATCCTCCCTGTCAATCCGCTCTAACCAATATATAATAACCCTCTTAACTTCTTCTGTATTTTTCTGCCTTTTTGGTAGAGTTTAGATTTCGATATAAATAGCTAACATCCGTACATGTTGTTGTTGTTGACCTTGCGGAAAAAATATACCTTCTTTTAGGTAGTCCAAATTGACTGTTTCTTCGTTTATTTTATTGACTTTCATACTTTTTCTTCACAGCATGACATCGTACATTTCAACGGCATCTTGGAAATTATTTTTCAATGATAAAGCAATCTATCCAGATATTTATCACTTTAATTCTCTCTACATCACAAGGATAAAATGCTCCAGGGGGATAATTTTTTATTTTCGCTTCGAATTGCGATGGTATTTCAATGAAATTCGACATATTATACACACTATTTACACATTCCAAATCACAATAAACTTATTCTATCGCATGATATGATATATCTTGTTATTTTATCCCAAAACAGATGTACATTTATATAAAGGTTACGTAAATTTTTATGACTTTATCGGCAAATATAAAATATTTATTTGAAACAATAACTTTATTTCATATTTTTATATATAAAACGTTAAAAATAATTTAAAAGGACAAACTGTAATATTATTTGCCAATAAACTCGTATATCAAAACGACCATTACAAAATTTTATCCAGAGCTGATTTTTATTTCGGAACCAAGATTAGGGTTATGTGGTGTTATCGATCTGCATATCAGGAAGACAGAACCGGTGTTAGATAATATTATTACGAGCATGAAGTAAGGTACCTGGAAAGTGACTCAATTTTAAACTTATAATTTTTTAAAAGTCAAGAGTTGTCAATCTATTACGATAAATGTGACTAATTGAAAATTATCTATTATTATCTAATTACCTGTGAAAATGTGCGAGGATCCACTGGTCAGAGGAAAAGGACGGTGTTGTGGCTATCAGGACCCGGATAGTGGTCGGTACCTCGGTGTTAGGAGGAATGACAAAGGATCGAGGCTACGTTTCGGCACTCATCGGAAACGTGACGTAGCTTGAGCACTTCAGTACTACACTCGGTATCTAAATCTAAATCAAAAGACCCACGAACTTATGGAATTATCCGGGGAATCGCAAGAGTGTTGCTAGTCTTGGAGGATAGAGTATACGCCTTTTTAAGATACCCGGTGATGTTGCATCGATACAGATACATCGCCGAAGGAAGTTTATTCCGTATTTGTTGTACGTGGAAGAAAGTTCCTTGAAAATTGCACAGTAGAATATCGCCACGCATCCAGTTGGATGGTATTGCATACGATGATAAAATTCGGCTGTAGGCATCAGATCAAATAACTCTTCGGAACATTCTCCAATGTAAATGCGATAGAAGTTGCACAAAGAAGCCACGGCTACGCAATGCCAAAGCCTCCAAGAACCGGGTCCGACAATCCGAATTGCTCCGTTGTACACGGTCAAAGGGTGGAATTATACAAAAATATATATAAAGTCAAAAGCTTCTTGCTATGTTCTATTCTCCTACATCTTTAATTCTAGGAACATATGCTCTTTCCATGGACAGAAACTCAATTTAGAACTTCAATTGCTTACTGACAAATAAAAAAAAATATATAATTTATAAAAAATAATCATACTCGCCCTTTAGAGCTAAATAAAAATAAAAACCTACTCTACCTCCGTCATCTCAGTCTGTACTGTAACTGTCACTATCAGTGAATTAGTAATTTTTATTAAATATTATTAATATATAATGAAATATTAGAAAGTATGCCATTTATTTAACTAACAATTGAGTCATTCCTTAATATGTATGAATTAATTCATGTACTTCAAAACACATTTAAAATTTGCATAAAATTTAACAAATAATACACGTATGTTTAAATAAAATGTTCACTTGAATAAACATTGGTTTAATAGATTAATATATGTATAGAGGTTTATTATAAATGCATGTATATCTTTTTTGTAATTCTCATAAACCAAAATGATAATTAACGTTTAGTTTATCATTTTACCTTGCCAAATTAAACTGAAAAAACGAGCCGATTCCTCCCCCTATAGTTATATGTGATAAAATGTAACCCTATCCCCGTCCCCTTGCAAAATTACGTATATTTTTCAGAATATCGTCTTGAAATACACTCGTGAATATAGTCTACTAATAAAATTTTCATTAATGAAGGTTGGAGATTTTGTTATTGCCTAAAAATAGTAATGAAATCATGTTTTAAATAAAAATCTTAATGCACGTGATATCATGTGATATGAAACATATTCTTTTACCTCTATTTCTGTCTCTGCCTCTGCCTTTGCCTATGGCACTGACTCTGTCTCTAACTTTGTTAATGCCTTTCCCTGTGCCCCTACCTGTAAGCCCTCTAGAATCGCTTCCGCATTCATCCGCGTTGCTCCAACGGCAAGCCACTTGACGGCAAGTCACACTTAAAATCAAGGAGTCCCGATTCAACTTACCCCACTCGAGTCCAGGCTCCGAAAAAAGTGCGAATCCGAAGCCACCATCCCGTGACAGCCGCGGAATAGCACCAAACAGACCACCGAACAACTTCTGTCGGCTGTGCCACCCAACTCCATACCCGTAGCGAGAAGCTCTACCGTCTACTTCCCCGCAACATCCTCCTGACAGTGACGGACTACCCCTCGGCATTGTTGGATGCTTGAGGAGGCACTCATGGCTATCTCTGAACCCCCAACACCGCGCCCGGCAGTCTGAGTTCCATGCTTTTGTACACTGATAGCGACCCCCCGAAAAGGCCACTCCGACATACAAAGCCGGAGCAGGCACGAAAGTCCGCAAATGGTTGAAACTCCCCATGAGTGGAGGAACCGGCGGGACAAACAACGGTTCAACTTTTCCTCTAAAGCAGCACAGGAAATGCCACCTCGACTTATATATACTTCTGCCTTCATGGCGACACGCGAAAAGCTCCGCATTATTACTGACTTAATGTCTATTATTCTATACACAGGCCTCATTGCCTTTGGACATTATCTGAAATATATTCCACCACCACCTTGAGGTTTTTTTAAATGTATTGGTACTTGTTCCTTGACTTTGTCTGTAAAGTAGAATAAGTGAAAGTATTAAATGCTCTGTACTTCTAATAGTAATATGCATTTTTAAAGGCACTCATACATATTGTATTAAATATGTGAAGACATTTTATAACTTACTCTATGTATTATTATAATGAAGATACGTTTTATTGGAGAATACCCTGAAATATATAAAAGGACATTTTATTATTCTCAAATGTATAATAATTGCAACAATTGCATATAAGAAATATGATTTTATTCCCAAAGTGCAGATGCGTTATAATATCACGTCGCCAAATACAGACATTTAAAAATTCCCTTCTCCTGAACTAGAGGATTACTTTCGCCTGGTTATAATTAGAATCCTATTAACTGAGTATTGTTAACTAGTGTTAATAGATATAACAATCAGGGTTTTCGTTAGTACACCACAGTTAGTCACACCTAAGATCTACTGTTGGAAACGACTTTATTCGCGTGTTACAGAAGCACGTGAATTATAGATACATATTAGTTCAAGAAAGAGTTAATATTACGAACATTTACCGTTATGTGCATAAAATATTGCAGATTACATTAATATCATATATTTATGCTCCATTACAATTAAAATGATTATATTATTTATCGTTATATCATGACGACATAAATTTAGTATTTTATTAAAGTCTACAGTCACCAGCTTCTACTAATCGAAAATAATAATTAAACATCAAATAAAAATCTAAAGTAAGTTTTATATAAAAAGTATTCAATCAAGCATATATATCCGACTTTATAGTTAATTATAAAACAAAATATTTCTAAATATCCCAAAAAAAAACAATAGCTTAGAATTAACTGCGGATATAATTATTATTCAAATTATATTAAAATACGTCAATAACGTATGTTTACATTTAGTTTGCAACGCTTCGGTTATTATAATATAAAACGCGTTTACAGGTGTCTCGGTCATTGTGAAGAGAATCATGAATACCACCATGGGGTTTATAGTGCTTCTTATTATTGTGAGTACGAATATTTTATAAACCTAATAGTGATTTTTTTTTCTTTTAATAATTTCTTTACTACCAGCATCATTTTATAAAAAAAAAACAGTAAATTTAAAAACACAAGTGACAATATATTTTAATATTAACATTATAAGTTTAACATTTTACCAGCTGGCAGTTAATTCGTTTTATTTTTTTTATAGTATTTTTAAAGCGTCTGGCGAGTCAGGAGTTTTTTTTAAATAGCTGATTAGCCTCCGTCTACAAAATCTTCTTTTATTAATGTTGACATAATGGCTCAGTAAACGGAGCAGTATCCCAAAGTTCGATTATTTTGTATAGTTGTTTAATAAAAAATAAGACAAGAATATTAATTTGTAAAGGATTGTATAAAAATTGCAGATAGGGTCTGCCTTTTTTAATATTCGTTATAAATAGGCCAGAGGAGTGCGATAGAAGTTAATTTTAGGATCAAGTTACTAAATTCGAAAGTTGGTCACTTTTTTACACTTGATTAGGCATTTATATATTTTTAAATCTTTTGAATTATTGTGGCGGAACATCATTGCATTCGCCATATGGTAAGGCCAACCTGAGCCAGAGTGCGACGTTCACATTTTCCTCAGTGGAAAAGTATGCCTATAAATAAATATAATATTTTTACAACACGGATTTTATTAATACGAAATTCAGAATGGGACTTCATAGATATGATCCGGGTTGTGGCGTAATATTTGCCAACAGTTTTTTGATAATAAAATGTAATTTCCTTTTTAACCTTTAAACGGATACGTTTAAAGAAATTGCAATTATTATTGTATTGTATTGTATTTTACAAATATTATTTTATTACATTATATTAATTATATAATATATATTTACAGTATTGTATATCTATTTATATTCCTATATTAGTATTATTATAAGGCTTTATTCACGTTTACAGAGTTTTCTTTCACATGGTGAGGTAGGCTGGTCGAAAAAATCTTTTAGCATTAAGTTCGTCTTTTGTGCAATTTGTTTTATTTTTATGTGGTTTTAAGAATTTAATAAATAAATAGACAGTAAAAATTATGTTGTAGTAGCGTCCATTAGTTTTATTGATGAGCTAAAAAATAGACAAATTAATGTAAATTTATCAAAAACGATTGTCTGTACTGTACTTAAGACTTCCTTTTTAAAATTAAGCACATTTTTTAAGCTATTACAATAACTATAATTAATACACATAGTTAGTCTATTTTGTAGATAAAAAAACTATAATATCTTATTAAGAACGTTTTTTTTAGCTAGCTCATTTCTTCTATACATACATGTATTTTAGTTTTATTGCAAGGAAAAAAAGACAAAAAGCCAGAAAAAAAACATTGCGAACTCTAACTTCAAGAATTTGCAGATAATTCATTAAAAATCTGTCTCATACTTTTGTTGTGTTTTTCAAACTGATGTTTATATTTCACTGTCAAAAAGAAAGACAAACACTCAAAATTTCATCAAATTTCATCGAATTATTCTTGTGCAAACAAACTGACAAACCTTTGTATAAGTTCTGTGCATTTAATATATTACTAGATTGTACATTCCGAACCATTATGTATCGCGCTGAAGACTTTTATTTTAAAATATAATCTGTAAATTAAATATTTAACACAAATTTTGCCTCATCACAATTTTATTATATTACTATATCACTCTTTAAGAAAATTACTCTATATCTTTATATGTATTAAAATAAAATAATATTATTTATTCACAGGGCTGCGTCGCCGTCAGTGCTATGCCTCAACCAAGTACGTATATAAAGCATTAGAATAGAAAACAAAATGAAAAAAAACTACAAAACAGGTATTTTTACACTGAAAACTTTTTTGTAGTTTATATATCACGTCCAATCTTTCGTGACAATATAAATTGTTTAGTGCACAATAATTTCGCATAGATTTTCGCAATAATAAATATGGATTCGGCGCAATTTATCAATTCCTTTCACTCCCTGCTATCAAACGTCTTGTAATGCATCTTTGCCATATCAGTTTTCATGCAGTCCCTCCATGTTTTAGCTACTTGTCCTCTTCTCTTATAACAATCAACATACTTAAAAACTCTCCTCATTACAAGCCTTTCATCCCTCCACGTTGCATCACCTTACAGCGACAAAGGATTACTATTTTATCACCTACATCCAAACTAAATTTTACATTACTAACTACCAATACTACTGCTACTAATAACATTGTTGTTATAATTTATACTAAATAATTCCTGCGACTCTTTCCTTGTCGATTATAAACACCTCAACGAAGAAAACTTCATTTTTATCGATTTTTTCATTTGTAAGACGTTTTCAATGCTTTGGTAAATTTACTTTTTAGGTACCTAATTAAAATCAATCAAAATGTAAAATATTCTGTTCAGTATTTTAGTAGTTTTGTTTAGACGTAATATTTTATAAACTTACTAGATTTTTACTAGATCATTAGTGGGACGATTACAAAATAAAGTATTATTAGTTTTGTGATAATTAAGAAAGAGAAAGAATTCTAACTTGAAATTATTATCAAAAACTTATGAACAAACAACAAAAAATTACTTCAAAACTCCGTTTGATATTTTTTATATTTTTTTAAAGTTATACATACAAAATGTTATATTACATTCATAACATAATGCACACTGCATTATGCTTTAACTATGAAATATATAAATATCTGTTAGTAAACAAAGGTCCTTTAACACATTGTTGATTTTGTTATAAAATAATTTGAACATTTTTTGGCATATTGCTGAAAAGAATAAATACAGAGAGTCTCTCCTTTGTGTGAGCGAGATATAACATGAAGTTGTCCTTGTTCTTGGTATTAAGTTATATATTATATTTTTGTAAATATATATTAAAACATATAATCACAAGAAATAATGAATATATTGATTTGTTAAACTGAAGTTGACTTGTATAACTGAAGTTTATCTTTTAGACTAGTATCTAGAAGCAAAATATATTGCTCTAAATTCTCAGTTAAAGAAATATAAATCAGTAATATTTCAAAGTAAAATATCATGTAAATATTCTATTATTAGTAATTATGGTAAATTAATTTGGCGGTAATCTTGTAAATATGGCATATTTTATTTACTACATATTCTACTAATAATATATTGGCACTGCTGTAGAGTATTCACAATGATTATAAGCAAAAAAATGAATTGAAACACTTTAATTATCTACCAAATATAAAAATATATTATGACAAAGCTAATATTGAAATTACTTACAAGGTAATTTAAATATAAGTTTTGTCTTTACATTACTTCAGTAAAAGTTTACTAACACTAGACCAATGCACTATTTGAGTAAAGAACTTGATATTTTACTTGATGCCAATTAACTTGCAATATTATCGTAGTATCAAAAAGAAAAACTACCTCATTAACATTTCATATTATCTTAATAAAAGTATGAAATCATTTATATAAATCCGGAAGAGAAATGGACCTATAATTAAGCCTTGAGGCACTCCCATTCTATGAACGCATCCCTGTTAGTCAGTGTCACTGACGAAACAGTGTTCTCAGTATGTAAATAATTGATGGAGCTGTCAAATCAAACAAATTCAGTTTTCAAACAAAATTTCACACGTCCGAAGCCGGATTTTCATAAAATATTAAAAAGAAACAAATATTAAATATTTTCTGACCAATGTTTAATCACATACCTTAGATAAATCACATTCAACGCCGAGTACATACCGTGAATTCTTCCAAATAAAGTAAATGTTTCATAAGAAAAACATCATCGTGAATTATCACATGTCATGTATTTTATAACGTCAGAAAACTCAACTCAAAATCAATAAAGCTATTTTTTTCTTAGCTTAATTCCTTAAGTTTTTTTTGTAAATGACACATTGGTGGATGGCAGATTAACGATGAAGAGGTTTTTTGATTTAGGAGTCAGTCTAGCTGATCGAATCCGCAATGAAGAGATCCACAGAATGGCAGGTACTAGCGAAGATGTCACGGTGAGAATGAAGAACGTGCTCAGGTGGTTTGGACACGTCGAACGAATGAGTGATGAAAGTATGGTAAAAAAGATTTATGTAGGAAAAGTGAGCGATAAGAGATAGGGGAAGGCTTCGAGTGACCTTCGAAAACACAGTATCTATGATACTGGAGGAAGGTCACGTAAAAAGCATGAGGACCCCCCGGAGGGCACGTTTGAAGAGGTTGATGTCTGTGGCCGAGGCGAAAGGGCTATGCAGGGACCGTAGCGGTTGGCGCTCCGTCGTCTTTGGCTACCCCGCAAGGGATATGGCGTGAAGATAAATAAATAAATAATAATTTTATATGAACATTCGTATCGTCACACCCACATCTCGTTGACGGATATAGTAGAAAGCTAGTTCGACACCATCTCTCCCCCTCTCACATTCTTTATTCTCTTTAAACTAAAGGGTACGTACTATGACCATTATCGCCAATTGGTAATATATAAGTAACAAATAAATTGATAAGATTTATTTTATTATTTGTTCTTTTGTATAAAATCTTCATCAACTATGGGAACTGATCCTTTTAGTTAGCCCTAAGAAAAGGCTTAAAGTTATTTTATTTTATAAGATCTAGTTGAAGTTAAATTAATTAAATTTACATTAAACTTTAAAGGATAAATAATATTTATACAATATAATATTTTAATGAACATGCCTAGTCTATGACAATAGTTAAACGTTTAGCGCTTATTTTAAGAATCTGTTCAACAAAGTGGCTTTTGCTTCCTTTATAATTAAAGATTTATAAGCATTACAGATTTTACACATTTAGCATTAAATCTAAGGGATTCTCGATTAACCACTAAAGGCTTAAAAAATCGCGAAATATTCTTCTGAAAGGAACAGTCATCTGGAGATTGAAAAATCAAACTGTCATGACTTTTATTGCTTGTTATGTGTATGTATGTAGGAATTTAAAATAACAGTAAATTTTTACTCTTACTATAAATACGGACCCTCACAATTTGGATATAACAATATAGATATATAATTGTTGGTGTTCATTTTTGTTCTTACAGCTGTCGACGTGCTAGCAGAAAAGCAGGTTGCAGTTCAAAAGGCTGGAGAAACTATAAAGAGTGAAGTAGCAAAAGTTGCGGGTGTGGTTGTAGGAGCAGGTGCGGATAATAAGGGAGGAAAAGATGATAAAGCTGATGGTAAAAAAGACGAACCTGATGCAACCAAGAGTAGTACTGATGCTGCTGCCGATGCAAAAGCCAAGGCTACCTCAGAAAGTAAAGATGGTGACAAAGGAAAAGATACTGCTGCTACTGCTGCTGCTGATGCTAAGAGCAAGGCTGAAGCTGCCACTAAGGATGGTGACAAAGGAAAAGAAACTGCCGCCACTGCTGCTGCTGATGCTAAAGCTAAGGCTGAAGCTGCCACTAAAGATGGTGACAAAGACAAAACCACTGCCGAAGCGGAAGCTAAGGCTAAGGCTGAAGCTGCCACTAAAGATGGCGACAAAGACAAGACCGCTGCCGATGCGGAGGCTAAAGCTAAGGCTGAAGCTGCCACTAAAGATGGTGACAAAGACAAAACCACTGCCGAAGCGGAGGCTAAGGCTAAGGCTGAAGCTGCCACTAAAGATGGCGACAAAGAAAAAACTGCTGCCGATGCGGAGGCTAAAGCTAAGGCTGAAGGCGCCACTAAAGATGGCGACAAAGACAAAACCACTGCCGAAGCGGAGGCCAAAGCTAAGGCTGAAGCTGCCACTAAAGATGGTGACAAAGACAAAACCACTGCCGAAGCGGAGGCTAAGGCTAAGGCTGAAGCTGCCACTAAAGATGGTGACAAAGACAAAACTGCTGCCGATGCGGAGGCTAAAGCTAAGGCTGAAGCTGCCACTAAAGATGGTGACAAAGACAAAACCGCTGCCGATGCGGAGGCTAAAGCTAAGGCTGAAGCTGCCACTAAAGATGGCGACAAAGACAAAACCGCTGCCGATGCGGAAGCTAAAGCTAAGGCTGAAGCTGCCACTAAAGATGGCGACAAAGACAAAACTGCTGCCGATGCAGAGGCTAAAGCTAAGGCTGAAAGCGCCACTAAAGATGGCGACAAAGACAAAACCACTGCCGAAGCGGAGGCTAAAGCTAAGGCCGAAGCTGCCACTAAAGATGGCGATAAGGACAAAACCACTGCCAATGCGGATGCTAAAGCTAAGGCTGAAGCCAAAGATTGTGATAAAGGAAAGGATACTGGTGCTGCAGCTGCCGGCGCTAAGAAAGACGACCCATTAAAAAATGTTGCAGCTGCTGTTACCGCCCACGTTAAAACAGGTGCTGGTGCGGTTGTGGAAAAGGGAAAAGCTGTTGCGGCAAAAGTTGGTGCAACTGGTGCTGCTGCTGTCGAAACGGGAAAGGGTGTTGTGGCAAAAATTGGTGCATCTGCCGGTGGAGCTCTTGGTGTTTTTGCTAATTTAGCTGCAAGTTAAAAATATTATAAGTTTACATTTAATTTATACCTGAATTCATAACAACACATGTAATTGTGTCCCTAAAATAAATATTTTGAATAGACTTTCAGTGTTCGTTATGAAGCCAATTTGTTGGTAAAATAATACAGGAGTAATAGATATTTAATTTAAAATCACAACTTGTAGTTAAATGCGATTCAGTTATTATTTTTAAGAAGCATCAAAATCCCAATAAAAAAATATAAAAAAGTAATATGCATTGTTATTATTCTTTATTATAAGACATTCTTTACAGTGACCTCGTCTACACCCTTCCTCTATATCCTCCTAATATTTGTATATAAATATATATTAATGTTTTATTGTAACTATAGAACAAAATTAATTGTGTTTCCGGTGAAAATTAAAGAATTAAATTACAGGTATCTCATATTCATAATTATTAAAGAATTTAGTGACATGTATCTCATATGAAAAAACAAACATAGACACACAGGGCCATTAGAAGTATTGTGTACTTAATTGTGAATTGAACATAGCAATATTTAAAAAAAAATTGTAAAGTACCTTTAATAACATGAAATAATAGTGTTATGAAATTAATATTCCAGATATCACGAACTACGACCATGTGTTTCCCTTTTTTTGTGCCTATCTTTTTATTTAACGTCTATATTTTTTAACAAAATACAAAATATTTGTTCATCACGAAACATAAATGATAGGTTCTAGAAACAAATCACCATGAAAATGTTAAATTAACACAACATAGTAAGTAAAATTTTAAAATAATGAAATACTGAAATTCATATTAATTTTAATACTGATTCTATATTAATTTATTATGTATTAGTAAGATCCTTTAGCGCTTAGCGCTTGATGCTTACTGCACAGAGATTTTATATTAGATTCCAATTTGTTATCCTCAGTTTCAAGTCTCCACTTTGTGCTTATGTCCAGTCCATTTCTTTTTTTTTTTACAACTAAATCATTTACAGCACTAAATCGAAACGGTAGCAATAGTCTTCTTGAACATTTAGTTGTATTTGGGTATTTGATTTCTGTTTCTTCACAAAGCCACGCCATCGCTCCTTTTATATTAAATAATGTTTTAATAATTTGTTCCTTGAAGTTGCTTATTTAATATATTGAGTTTTTCAAAGATATCGGCTTAATAACTCTGAAGAAAACAAGAAATATTTCTGGATTGGCATCTTTCATCAATTTTAGGCAGCCCACTTTCTTGCTCATCATATTTGGGGCACCATCTCCAGCACAAGATGTTATATTTTTAATTGAGATCTAAGTAGTTTTATAGCTCATTATATATTTATATCATTTCTTCAGCAGAGTATCCCTTGTCAATATATCCTATGTATGTTATCAATACTGCCTCACTATCTCTCAAACTTATTCTTCTGCTAACAGTATTGTTACCGAGTGGCATAGCTTTTACATCTTTGTCATCTTTTTCTAGCCTCAAGAATACGACTATTTGTTGAAGTATGTAGTAGTATGTAAGTAAATAGAGATTTTATCATTAATTCGTTGGTCAAGCATGGCTGGCATAAAAGACAAAAAGGATTCCGCTCTTCATGAACAGCGGGTATGAACTCAATTCGTAAATATTCTTCCAAATATTAACGAGTATTTTCTTGCATGCACCACTGTTTTACTATTAGCTATAAGAATAAACATAAACAAAAGTTAAATTAAAAAACTAATATTAAAATATGTGTTAAATTAATTCAATGTGACAGAGCATATTTATTTAAATGTATATAAAAAAATCATCTACACTGCCACCGCAAATGAAAATGTACCTATATTTTTTCCAATTGACAAATTTTTCTGAAATGTTATGCTTCTGAAATTAAAATAAACAAAAAGAAAATAAGTATTTACTTACCAATTATATTTATACATTTATTTATATATTTACTAATTTATATTTATATATTTATTAAATCAACGAATTTTTACAATAATGTTGACAGATACTTATTTCAAATGAACACCAACTGAATGATTTAAAACACTACAGAACTACACTACACTACTTTTTCTCGGTGTTACACCATAACATCAGGTCGCCGGCAAGATTACCCATCGCACTAAGTTGTGCCGCAAAGCGACCAAGTCGTGTTCCGGCACGTTGTTCGATGAAGTCGTATGTATGGAAAATTGGTCTGAACAGCTGCGTTGCGATGGCGAACCGGTTTGGTGTCGAGTTGGTGTTTATTGTGTCGGGTGCTTAGTGGAGGAGATAGTTGGGACCCCAATTAGTGGGTCAGCCACCCACGAAACGCTGCCCCGCCAGCTCCGAAAATTCCCAGAGTGTCTCCATTGTACTGGCTGGCGACCAGATGAGGAGGCCCGATGGCGATCCCTGGGGGGTTTGCCTCCCCGCAGTCTCCAGACCAGCTTCCCAGTGGCATGACATCATTAATTTCGATGTCGGGTTCGATACGTACCGCCTCGTTCTATTGCCATTTCTTATCCAATTCACTCTTATATTTCTTTTTAAGAAAAAGTCCAAAGAAAATAACTAGTTTTTATAGCGGTTGCACTCCTCCTCATTCAAAGAGCGTTCCTTTTTTGTATCCTACGCATGGGGGCCGATTTGTTTCCCTTCCAATGGTCCTAGTGACTTCGCTGCGGCTGTAGCTGATGTGATACTTCAGGGCATGGAACTATTTGTACCAAGCTCTGTAGTACCACTTGGTGGCAGATCGCGGCCTTGGTTTGATGCTTCTGTCAGGGCTGCAGCAGCTGGCAAACGGCAGGCTTATCTAGCTTGGGCTAATGCGTTAGTCACTAAGGATCCAAACTCTAGAGTTCTGAAGAGATAATATAATCGTGCCTCCAGATTCTTCAAACGGAAAATTGCTAGAGCAAAGTTTTAGCATCTCGTCAAAATCAGCTGGCAAAGTACCCTCCTGGCACGCGCAAGTTCTGGGCTGTCCAGTCTGGGAAACTTTTGTCAACTATCCCTACCGCCATTGCACACTGGGAACGACTTTTTCTTTGACCCACACGGCAAAAGAGAAAGCCGATCTCTTGGGCCTCAAACTCGACTTTGGACGACCAGGGGAAGTAACCGCCTTTCATCCCGCGGTGTCCAAGCTTAATGCCGGAAAAAACTCATCCGAAAGGCCCTCCTTTCCTTGGAAGTTCATAAGTCGCGTGGCCCAGATGGTATCTCTCCAGTTGTGCTACGAACATGTGCCCCTGAGTTGACACCAGTGCTAACGCGTCTATTTCGGTACTCCTACCTTAACGCCTTAGGTCTCCCCTGGTCTCATGGAAGCGTGCCCTTTGTCCATCCGATCCCTGAAAAAGGTGATAGCTCGAACCCAGCTAACTACAGACCTATCGCCATTACCTCTTTTCTCCAAAGTAATGGAGAGCAATATCAATAAACAACTCCTAACCTACCTGGAGGATCACCAGTTGGTCAATGACCGGCAATATAACTTTCGCCATGGTCGATCGGCTGTTAATCTTCTGTTATATCTTACGCACCGTTAGGCATCTGTTATTGAAAGCAAGGGAGAGGGTCGGGCAGTTAGTCTGGATATGGCGAAAGCGTTTGATCGTGTATGGCACAAGGGGTTTCTTTCGAGGCTACCTTCCTATGGGCTTCCCGAGAGTTTATTAAAGTAGATCACCAGCTTCCTGGGTCAGAATACTGGGTCTCTACATTTCGAGCGATTGTCAGTTTCGTGGTCATCTGGAGAGCAAGGCCGAGTTGGCCTCGATGAAATTGGGAGTGATCAATAGAGGCAGTATTTCAATCCTGGCCAAAGACTTGCGCTCTACAAAGCGCAGGTCCGGCCACACATGGAGTACTGTTCTCATCTCTGCTTGGGATCACCCCAATATCAGCTTCTACCATTTGACCGCGTACAAAGGAGAGCCGTTCGGATTGTCGGGGACTTAGTGCTCTGCGAATGGCTGGACTCTTTGGCATTGCGTAGAGACATTGCTTCTCTGTGCGACTTTTACCGCATTTACCACGGGGAGTATTCCGATGAGCTATTCGATCTGATGCCTACCGCCGAATTTCATCACCGCGCGCCATCGACTCCTTTACCATCCCTACTACCTGAATGCGTGACGATCCTCCACTGGCGGTTCTCAAAGACCTTTTTTCCACGTTCCACTCACTTGTGGAACGAACTCCCTTCGGCGGCATTTGCTGATCGGTACTATATGGGTACCTTCAAAAAGGCGTTTACTCCTACCTTCAAGGCCTGCAACATTCTTGTGAACCCTCGGATGTTGAAGGAGTTCATGGGCGGCGATGATCCCGTCCATCTATGACCCGCTAGCTCGTTTGCCCTCTTAAATAAATAAAAAAAAGAGCACCTCACTAATAGCAAAGCCTTGCACTCTAATCTCCTACCTATCTACCACCACCTGGAGACAAAGCAACCGCACTTGCTCTTTTTGACGGAGACGCAGATACAACGTCCTTTGAGCGTTGTGTACCTGGATCACCCCGTTTACTTGTTAGAGCACAACTTTCACACACAGACAGACAGGAACACAGGAAACGAAAAAATCCTGTGTTCCTGTGTCTACCGTTCGCACAGTGGTGACCAGGAGACAACGAGATTCTTTGAATATCTCGGTGAGGCTTCTGATACGGCTCTGTGTCAATACCTTTCAACGCAGCTCGTCTTTCTGGGGGACTTTAATGCCGGTCATCAGGACTGGCTGTTCCCGTACCAGAAAACCGACTATGCTGGAAGAGAAGCGCGGAACTTTGCGTTGTCCTTCGACCTCTTTCGCTGGTGAAGCAAGCGCCAAGGGTACCAAATGTAGTAGGCCATACAGCCCATTGTTTGGACCTTCTTCCTACAACTGATCCGCACAAGCATCGTATAGAGGTCACCTGCCCCTTGGGAACCTTTGATCACTGTCTGGTGAAATCTGTGTTTACATATTCCCCACCAGCTTTCGAACCGCATAGTGTTAGGCGAGTATGGAAATACAACTCAGCAGATTGGGATAAGATGCGGCACTTTGTTACGTCTTTTCCTTGGCGGCAGGTCTGCTTCTTTTCATTGGATCCATCGAGTTGCGCAGACGCTATAACCGATGTGCACATCACACCGATGTGTACATCAGGCAATAGAGTATTTCATTTCTTTTGCTGACGTACCCATCGGTGGCAAAGCAAACCCATGGTTTAATGCCGAATGTGATCATGAAGTGAAGAACGAAAACATTCGGCATACCTCATTTGGGCTGATGCTCGAAGCCGCAAACCTCCAGATGTAAGTTAAAAGAAGAGACCTTTTAACCAAGCTGCCAAGTCATTTAAAAAGGCATAACGGAAGGCTCATCGCGATCGTATCGCTAAGAATGGCGAAAAGCTCTCTGTCAGACCTACTGGCAGTTGAGCTTTCTGCTCTTGCCAAAGCGATCGAGTAGAGCTTCTGTCAAGTCTCACTGCCTGCTCTGCTGAAGCCGAATGGATCTCTGGCCCATACAGCGACACAGAAAGCGAATATATTTGCTTCTCTGTTTTGCTTATAATTCGCATCTAGACACTGACAATACTTCACCAGCACATCTTCCTCACTGCGGTTTTTCGATGCCTGAAATCCGTATCACGAACAAAGAGACATGAAGAGCATTGTGTCGTCTTGATGTAAATAAAGCCAGTGGTCCTGGTGGTATACAGGCCATTCTGCTCAAGATATGCGCAGCTAAATTGTCTCCTGCATTGACACGTCTGTATCGCCTCTCTTTCAAGACTGAAATAGTGCGAAAATCTTGGAAGCTTGCCAACGTGCAACCAGTGCCCAAAAAAGGCAGTCGTGCCGATTCTGCCAATTATAGACCGATTTCAATTACCTCCATACTCTGCAAGATTCTGGACCGTGTATTGAACTCGTGTCTTCTAGCGTACCTTAAAGGTAACGATCTTCTCAGTGACTGACAGTACGGGTTTCGCCGAAATAGATCCACTGGGGACTTTCTAGTGTATGCTACATACATTTTAGGCGAGGCCATTGAAAAGAAAGGAGAAGCGGTCGCTGTCTCTCTGTACGTCTCGAAGGCACTTGACAGGTTCTGGCATGCAAGCCTTATAAACGAGCTTACAGCTTACATCTCCTGGTCTGATCGGCTGGGTAACAGACTTCCTGAAGCAGAGATCTCTTCTAGTAGTTGTCGACGGGTGTCCCTCGAAACCCTTACAATAAAAACCGGAGTGCCTCAGGGGTGCCGTTCTTTCTGCAATTATTTCTCTTCTGAACATTAACGATCTGCTGAAGCGCGGTATTTTGGGTATGCAGGCGACAGCACAGTTGTAAAAATATATCTGCTGAGTACTCGTGCTAGTAGACATCAAGTACAGTCAGAAAGAGAAGCCATGGTGCGACGTTTGAGTGACAAACTTCAGACAGTCTCATCTTGGTGTAATGCCAATCTTGTCAAGTTCAACGTAACCAAAACGCAGACGTGTCTGTTCACCGCTAAAAGGAGCCCTTTCACCTTGGTTCCTACTTTCCAAAATGTATCTTTGGAATACAGTGATGGGCTTCAGTTAAAGATTTCCTCGAACTTACCGTTGAGGAAAGCTTGCCGTTCTTGCGAAGTTCCGTCAGCACTTTACACCGGGACGACTATTTGTATTAAACAAACCATAGATCCGGTCGTGTGTGGAGTACTGTGGTCACATATTCTCAGTGGTGTGGTCACATAGTCACACTAGTGTCTCAAAGTCTCATCTTGCGGTTCTGGACTCAATTTAGTGGCGAGAAAAGAGGCTTATAGGCGACCCTGAATTGGTTGAAGCCAACCTCCACAGCCTTGTACACAGGCGTAGAATTGCTAGCCTCTCAGTATTCTATAGGATATATTTTGGTGAGTGTGCGTTGGAATTACAAGAATTAGTTTTTTCGTCCCCCTTCCATCACAACCGACGCATGGCAGGTATCCATCCTTATGTTGTGGACATTCCTCTTGTCCGAACGAAGCGCTACGCATCGTCTTTTTTAATTCGTACAGCGAAGAATTGGAACAGCTTGCCTGCGTTGGATTTTCTGTACGAATACAATGTGGGTGTCTTCAAGAGAAGAGTTACTAGGTTAATGCGTCTTATCACATATGACTACATTTCCAATTTCTATCAGGTGGAATGTAGTTAAGCTTTAATCCAGATGGTGTAAAAAAAACAATACAGAAGTTTGGATGGGCCAATTAGGTGCGAACAACTGTGTTGTTAAGCAAGTTTTTAAAACGACCGCGGTTCCCCACGGCACATGGCACGGTCCGCGGTGAATCCCGGACAAAATTTACTTGACAACTCCAATCACCCAGATGATATTTTTGTCTCGTCAAACCGTCAACGTCAAATTATACCTAATAATTATTTAAAGTAATTATTTAAGAATTTGTTTTTTTTTTGTTAAATTTAAATAAATATATATCATATAGATACAACTAACACAAAATTGACATTTAAATGTTATTAAAGTGGGGACTATTGTTTTTATAATTATTTCTCATCTCATCTCTTCCATTATTTGCTTGTTAAATCTAAAAGTAGTGACTAATATTTCGATATATATGTTCATATGTATGTATATATATATATATATATATATATATGATATACCTCTTAATATATATCCTCCGTAATAAATTAAAAACACATGTGGTTATATTTGTACAGTAGTCTGTCTGGTTTTTATGTAAATTACTTTTGTGGAAACTTACAGTGTACAAAAGAACATAAATATATAACATTATATTTAAACTAACTGTACCCAACGATAACTTGAAGATTAATTTAATATTCATATGTAGCCAGTATTTATAATCTTTAAAATGAATAAATCTTCTTTTAATTTCAGAATTGTAAATACAATGTTCTAGTAGTAAAATAAATGCAAAACTTTACAAGTGAACTTATACTTATAACTCAGAAAACAAAATGTTATTACAAATTGAACTGGAGAATAAATTTATCCGTAAATATCCAGACTCATGGTATCCCTACACAGCACACGCTAAACCACATGGCCTCAGCGGAAGAAGTCGATAAACGTGAACCTGTCTTTAAATAGATTGTGTATTAAAAACACTACAATCTGGATAATGAGGTAAGAATCTATGGTCGCAATGATGGTTATATTTTTGTAAGTAAAAATATAATACACTTTATAACATACCTAAAACTTGACATCTTTCTGATTCATGTGTTACAGTTGCGGAGTCTAATCCAGACTCTACATCATTCTCCGTTATCATCATCTTATCTCCCTTATCATCCCAAGTCCCTTATCATCGGCCAAGAAAATTTATAATTTTTCTTGTTATTCTCGATGGAGTTACTTTGAAACCTTGCGAGTCTGATGTTTCAAAGTGCAATGAAATGCCTATTTGAAATAAAAAACTTTAATCTACTGTAGCAGAACCTAAAACGAATTATTATTAGACAATGAATTATCAGGAGTGTAAAAAGGAATTTTATAAGTTTAATTCAATATCAGTGTAAAACCTTTACTGTATACAGAAAAAATAAAACAATTTCACTTATATATCTCATTTATTTCTTTGGCAATGTAGATATTATACTATTTAATTATTATTTTTGTGACTAGATTTTTTAGATTTTTACTGTTACTACACTCATATTTATTTTATTACATTCAAGTTATAACTTATTATAAATAAGTTATAAATAAAAGTAATCATTCATTTTTTTATGTACTTTTGATATAATAATAACTGTCTTAATGAAAACCTAAATTAAATAATTCTAAGATCTCTTTCACTGGGTCTTAACATTTGATAAGATTAAATATTTTATTATAAAATTAAAAAAATACATTTTATAATAATTTACCGTTTAATTTCTTAGGTAATATTTTGACTATGATATGTTTATGAAATTTCTTCTTCCTTGTGTGAATTAAAAAAAAAAATTCAAGTAATACTTATTATAATCTGTTTCTATAATGTATGTGAATCAGTAAATCATGAAATTGATAATCAACCTAAATTAATAATCAATCTCCAATCCGAGATTGAAATCAAACTTACGTTGTTTTATGTGATCAGAATGAATTATTAATGTCGGTAATGATGTAATAGAAAAACTAAACATATTACACAGATATTTTCTTAAATATAGTTTTATATAGCAGATTCGATTCACTTTTCAGCTCCAACGCCCAAACGTGCTGTGGCCAGCCGGTTCTGCCTTTACCTTTTTTTTCGTTCTGAAACAAAAGAAAAAAAATATATAGGTATTTTTTTTTTTAATAAATCAATAATTTCTTTTCCCTATACTATTCTAATTCCTTATGAGAGCTAACTTCCCTTGAACACTTGCCATCAGATGTATTGTATGTTAAGGGTTTCTTACAAGAACAAATAGATTGAATAACATTTTGAGGTTGCATTACATTACTTGCTGGTGCGGTGGGGTCCGGGTTGCCCCCCTCCCTCAAATACGAAGGGGGTGATGTGATAGCTGATGATGGCTTATCGAATTGATTGCGATGGATCTAGTTGTTCATAAATTACTCACTAAATATTGACGTTTGTGAAACAGTGATGACAATATCCGGCTGAGTTTGTTGTATAATTCTTCTCAAATCAGGGCGTTTTTTAAGTTTGGGAATATTTTTACAGAAAGGCTTATTTCGATAAGTATGGTATCAAAATAGGCCCTCCTGTTACTCCCATTTGACACACAAGTGATCACTGGTATTGCTTCAAAGTGGAAAAGATAAAATAGATAAACATAGAAATGGCCTGCTTAAGCAGGTTGCACAAGAGTTTTAATAATTTATTACACTTTTTCTTTATTTTATCACAGTAATTAAATCATTATATAAAAAATTTTGAATAAATATATTAGTATCAATTCGAAATCTCAATAACTGTCAGTAATTAAAACAAAATTGCTCAATATTTGACCAAGCCTCTGTCGTCAAAAAGTTGAGTCCAGGTTGTCGATGAAGCAAGAATAAGTGTATTTTTCCATCAAGCTTATGTCAAATATGTACTGTCTAGTTGGAGATCTAGGGTGGCACAAGCACCTAAACAAGTAACATATTAACCGGCTTGTTGCTAATCAGAAAAAATAAGACAACAAACCACATGACACCATAACACGCTCAATGAATATACAAAAAACTGAACAACCACAGATATAAAAAACAATGCAAAAAGAGTATCGTTTACATAATTGTTACCATGTGAGGATGAAAAAACTGCTCCTGTGTATAATTTCAGAATATCAGTAGACGTTTCAAGAGATACTGTTCAAATATGTACATTAGATACTTTTTTTAAAGTAAATTTGCGTTTTCACGAACAAACAAACCAATAAATATTTAATAGTTTTTGTTTACGCATCACACCAAAACTACTGGCATAGTACTGATGGAGTTTTCTATAGTGGTAGCTTATTGGCCATGTCGATATTCCGTATTTTTTTCTGGTTACCTGATTTTATATTATTTGAAGGGGAAGAAAAAAGAAAGAGAGGGAGTAGATAAAGTAAATAGGAGCAATTAGTTCGATGTACTGAAAAATAAACCACAAACAATAAATAAATTCAATGGTAACAATTCTTGAACCGACGCTTTGATATATATGTTTATTACAAAGAATACTTAATTATATACAATGTAAACTGCAAAAGTAATTTGTGAAGGAAATAAAACGCCTCATGGAGTTAAATAGGTCAATTTTTTACCTGTTCTTTGAATGTAAACAAAGTGTTTACAGCTTCCCGTCGGCCATCTGGTTGTTTTAACACGCGCTCAAATAACTTGTAATAAAGATTAAAATATAAACCAATCAATCTTGAGTTATTTATACGATATTATTAACAATGTTGTAAAGAAAAGATGTAGAAGATTCCAGAGTTATACCTATATCTATTCCAGTAATATTTTTGTTAATTTTTATGTTGTTCTGCAGACAGTGATTCTGTGATATAAAACAATCGGCACAGAAGTTTTGATAAAGGTATCATTTAGGATATTCTATTCTATCTCTATTGAGATATTGTATTGAATGAAAAATTTTATAAAAAATACATTATTTTTTAGTTCATATTCATCGAAAAATACGAGTCTTTAATTCCAAGAAAGTCCTAAATACTTCTGTAGTAACTACAACAAAAATATAATATAAGGGTGGATTTTAATAAACTTCTAATTATTATTACTCACTCCAAATGATTTTGGAAAACACCAAAAAATTTTTTGTTCTGAAATAATATTATAAATAAAAATATAAACATTTGTATAATTTTTACGTAATGCTTATGTTTTAGTTGTGAGGAGAGAAGGGGGAAGTACATAGTCAAATTACCTACCACTTTGAACTTTCTTTTTGAAAAAAAATATATAGAAATAAATAAATTCCATAATTGAATAAAGTTTATCTCCAGTTCTATTACGAGTGGCGGCAGGCCATGTGTTTTTCTGTTATTAGATTAGCGTAATAAAGTAAGCGTCTGCTTTCTGTAAAGAAAGTTATGGTTGTGGTTAAATTTATATTATATTATATCTTTAGTATTTGAAGATAATTTTATAAATAAAGTGTCTAAATTAAACTAATCGTAAGCTAAAAGAAAGTCCTAATAAAAATGTGCGTTGAATAAATCTTGCAATAGTAAAATCATCTCAGGGACTTATCTGTTATAGTAAAACGTAAATGTGTAATAATACTCTTTGGGAAGAACTTTAAAAGCTTTGGAACTAATATTTTATTGAAATATAGTATTGCTCATTACAATATTATAAAAATAAAATTATCTCTTAACATTTATTTCATTTCAATTGCTATTAATATAATATGACAGAATGTCTATAATCTCTGACATTATAAATCAGAATTAAAAAATCTGTCTGTATTGATACCCGCATTATTGAGGAAATTACTCCATGTGACTACTTCTCTTACTACTAATCGGAAGAAGGTTTATAAATTAAAGGAAATTTGAATAAAGCTGATCTTTCTCTGATGAAATTAGTTCTATACTAATGTGCCAAAGGTAACGCCTTAGAGTACGCAGAAGTAGTCGGAGAGACTGTCAAGTGTCAATAGCTAGTTATTGGATCTTGCTTCTCTTAGATTCGTTGGTAATTTAACATTCGAATATAAATAAATATATATAATATATAAAATATATAATATATAAAAGCATGAGGACCCCCCGGAGGGCATGTATGAAGAGGTTAATGTCTGTGGTCGAGGCGAAAGAGGTATGCAGGGACCGTAGCGTTTGGTAAGTAAGTATAAATATATACCATTTCACTTTTCGTCTAAACTATAGATAGAAAGCAATAAATGGCTGATCACATCAAAGGATACTTTTAGATTACTTATCGCCACATTAGTCCACTTGAACAAGTTCCCGAGGGAATGTGTGGAGTGCATAGGCGCCGTTCTGACTTTACCATTGATATTATGACATACACTAACTATTAAGTTTAGTAAACTTAGGCACGGACACTGAGGATGGGGGTCCAGGGTGGGGAAGGGAAAGGAAAAATATAAAAAGGTATATTTTCTTTATTTTGACAAACATATATTTTTGTCCTTAAAGTAACTATTTTCGCAATACAGCTACGAAGTGTTAAAGTCTAATTTAACTATATATTTTTTATCACATAAAAAAGGCGGTATCTTCTCTCTAATTATAAACCTCTTTGTACGTACGTATATACTAACCTGTATGTCTGTTCGTCGTCGTGGTGTGGCGTGGTGGAGCTCAGCGCGGAAGCCTCCCGCAGGCTCATCTGATTCAAGCACCTTCAGCAAGTAAGAGATGTACGATGTAGCGAGACGGAGAGTTTTGATCTGACAAATATACATACACTATGACATAATTAATATTTACAACCCCAATGATCAAGTGGGATAGTTTAATCAAGACACAATTCAACATAAATAAAAGTAAATTTTTAACGGTTTTTTTAAGGGATGATTGAAGTAATAAAGATAAGACAACATTTCAGATTACTCAACTCTAACCATATTTCAGTTTTTCGACGTCAACTCATTTAACCTTATCCGCCTTCGGAATATGCACATCCTAACCACGCTGTATAACATCTTCTCTAACTCGGCCCCCTCTTATTTACACGAACAATTCCAACTTTCATTATCAATTAGGCCCACCAAACGCTGCTATTCAAAAGTATAATAAAGTGTAAAGTATAATACTTTTGATATAGCCCCAATACAATCCGCGCGGTTAGGGAATTCTCTATTACCCCGTGTAACATGTCCTTCCGTCCATTATATATGTATTTGTATATGTTGTTATGATAAGTATAGTTAATTCTGCACTTTAAATCTGCTGTTCAACACTCAGGTGTAGCTACAAGAGATCTATTTGTCGACTTAAGGTCAACCAATGTATGTCTTTTCATAAATAAATCTATAAATAAATAAAAATGGGCGTTCCTCAAGAGTCAATTCTTGGTCCTCTTTTGTTCTTAGTTTTCATTAACGACTTTTCTTATTCTTATTCAAAGTAAAAGGTACATTAGACAGGTAATTGATATCACTCTAACTAGCTTATAGCAGTAGTGTGCAAGCTTTATAGTATAATAGGTTTACGACATACTGATCTAGGGATCAACTTCAAATGTAGAATTTATTTTTATTTTACAAAAGGAAGCCGTTCAAATTATTTACAACTTAAGATATTTAAAGACCCTTCACTACTGATTCTTTCATAAATTTTATTTATTGTATTTATCTGCTTTACAAGTTAAGACCGCAAATAAGTTTCAAACATTAATATTAACACTTGAAATCTATTTGAACTCAATTTTAAGAATTTAAATAACAAATACGCTTGTATTATTTTCTTTGTTTTTAATTATTTGTCCAAATTTGATACCAACTACCAATTTTGTTTTTATCTTTGTCCGTTTATTTTTGACCATCACCTAAAAATCACTACTTTCTTTTTATTTAATTCTGATAAGCTTATAAGATAGAGTGAGATAGATGTATTCATATTACACGAAAGGGCAAATAATAAGAACGGATGATCGGCGCTCTCAGTCGCATCATAAGATATGCGTATAAGCTAGAGTAGGATAGATGTATTTATATTATAAGGGCGAATAATGACAACGGATGACCTACGATGTCACTACCATCACTCACCATTGGGCTATGTCAAATCAGGATAGAGATGTTCGTATCAAACGAATGAAACAGCGAATAACAATATGGATGTTGTTAAAATTTTTTATAGCAATTGTCATTTCATAAGTGCTCTGTAGTGAATAAAATAATTTATCTTATATATTAATTGATGATTGATTAAGAAACTGATCGAATGATTATTTTTGGGAAATAAAAAAATCGATTAGTCATTGTTTTCACTTATATATTTTTTACCACCACATACATTTCAGGAATTGGAGTTAGTTGAATTATAGTGCTATATCTAATACGAAATCACGTTAAGTGTGAATAGGGTTTAAAGTGTTTAATAAATGTAAATTATTAATTAAATCACCATAAACAATAATTAGGGATTATTTATATCAGCGTAATAAAATAGTAAAGATTAACTTATAACAAAATCAATTATTCCTAACATATATATAAATAATTTATGAAACTTCAAGGACATTCCAGAATCTTGTATGGGCAAATTTGTCTTTAAAAAAGCATTATTGAGATGAGCGTAAGCGAAGCTCTTAACCGTTTGGGAGACCTTTTTTTGTGTTTAGTTGTATCCAGATAATTAGCTCAAAATTTTCTCATGTATGTTTGAGCCGAACGCGGTTCTTATAGCAAAAACAGATTGAAAAAATGTTTAGCCATTCAAAAGTTATCAAGAAAAGAAGAAAGGAGAGGGGCTCAGCTCAGCACCCGCCGCGCACGGTTGGCGGATCCTAGTTAGGTAATGCCTGTACCTATTACGAGATTTAAATAAATAACGGACACAGAGTACACTCCGGCTTCTCAGACTCCAATTTGATGAATCACAAAGTAATTTCCCGTGTGGATTTCAACTCAACAATCAAGACCAGCCATTGGACCCTTACATCTAACAGTCGAAATTAATAATCCATTGCTGATAATTAAATGCTTTTCACTTTCAATCTTTAGATGCAATTGGAATAAGATTAGTAATTTCCATCCTAAATCGCAATTAAATGTTAATAACGTTGAATATTATATCCACATTCAACTCACCTTCGATAGTTTGGTATCCGGCGGTACGTTCGGTATACATTCTCTTAAATCGGTAAAAGCTGTGTTAATGCTCTGTGTTCTTCTTCTCTCCTTTTTATTAGCTGTGGTTCTTCTTTTGACAACTCGTACAAAAGATGGCGCGGGTCTGTCGTATCGCGGTATGGCCTGCATGTCACAATCTAGACCTACAGCGTAAATATAACTTCTAAGTATAAATCAAAATTTTATTTCAATACATTGCACTTGTGAATAATCTGAATATAGTTCCGCGGTCTCAGTCTTGGTCCATGGACAAGAACTAACAAAAAAGTCACTGGATAATCTTTTAGGTTATTATAATTTGCATTTTTATAGTATTAAATAACTATTACCTATACCAAAACACATACACGAAAAAAAAAATTACGCACTGAATGCGAGTTTGAAATTTCAAATTTCAATAATTTAAAAGTAAAGATATATGTATTTGATCGCAATTAAAATTCTAGGCGATTTTCATACCCCATACCTTCATAATACCTTCATTATGGGATGTCGTAAAAGATTGGATTTGCATCGGGAACATTTTCGTGCAATGCAATTGCTTCAAACAATACAACTTGAAACCTGATGTATTGATTCCTATTGGTGACTACGGCAAGGCGTTTTCAAAAACCACTGTCTACTCCTAGTATAACAAGTTAAAGTAGAATCGCCTAAATTTGAAGGATGAAGAAAGAAGCCCTTAACTTCTATTCCATTTGACAAAGCCAGCGAAACACGTTCTAGGAATTCGTTGCTGAGAGTTTAAACACCTAATTGGATATTATTCGGTTGAGGAATTGTTTCGCATTACTTCACCCATACTTAGATATAGGCGCGTGGATTGGTTCCATATTATTGGAAGCAATGATAAATTTCGTCGTGTTTTAGTAAGTATACCTATAGTGAAACTATCGATAGTTCGGCAACATTGCAGTGAAATTGGGCCACATAAATAGTAGACTAACCCCCTAAAGTGCCTACATAATACATAATAACTCAATGGTACCCAGACCGTTTCAAAAAAACAAAAATCTTGTAAATATATATATTTAATATATATATTGGTGTTAGGTAAAAAATTTATGTATAAAAGGTTATTGACCTCCATTACTTTGGTTATAATTATGATGCACCATGTTGGTGTGGTAGCCATCGTAGGGCTCGTTTCCTAGTATCTGCATCTCTTCGTAAGCTGCAAGTTCATTATACATTATATTATAACCTGAAAAGTAATTAAATATACATAGAAGAAAGATACTGACATCATAATAACATAAAAATTTAATTAGAGATCATTTATGTTTATTACAATACACACTTATCTAATGTTATATCTGACGTCAACATGATGTTCGTACATCTGTCATCTGACGTCAATATGATGTCATTTTACATAAAATTCTGTGACCCGTATGTGATTTATTTGTAATGTTAAAGATACTTACCATAGTTTCTACCTATGTAGTTACTGGTATCATTGTATATATCCTGTGCATCGAACTCATGGCTGTCACCAGCTCCCGGCCAGTACACACCACCGTCCATGGGGCTCCCTGTGGACAATATTGAAAAATAGACATATCTGCAAAAATGTTAATTGTGATGGAAACGTATTTCTATAAATAATTAATTGACCCATAAGTTCGTTACAATTGATTCAACCCTCACGATTCTGAACCCAATGATGGATATAGAGTCTACATTTTTTTCTCAAACTTATCTGTTTTACTGGTTTATTCGACCGGAAAACAAAAAAGGAATATTTTGGCTATAATTACAACACAAACTATTGGATGAAGGAAAAGAGACGGGGCAGAGAAATCGCTGTCTGCAACTGATATAATTAGTAGGTATAACTTAAATATATATTAAAAATTACAATAATTTTCTGTGGCGATAGTGACGTCTTTTGGATTTAATACTGACTTAGAATTTCAGTTTTAACAAATTTTGAATTAGCCAAAGATTGACGTTAACTCGGAAAGAAAATTCCAACAGCGAAAATGCATTTTTAATACATACTAACATGATAACCATTACTAACATAAAAAATATTTAAAAAAAAGGAAAGTTAAGCCTTGTTTTTAGTGTATTACTACAGATTTACTGGTTCTTTTTTTATTTGGATGTCTTTCCTTGATGGTAACACTTACCTTGATGCGACGGCTGACAATAAAATGGCGGCTCATATCTGTCAAAACCTTCGTCAGATGGAGAGGTGCTGCCGTAACTTGACATCTAATCTGAAACAAACAATATTTAGTAAATGTGCGTTTGAACATGGACAAATAAGCTTCCAAAATGTTATGTTTTGCTTAAGATTTTTTTTTGTTTTTCCAGCCCCCTATTTATTTACAACCTAGCTGTTACAAGCGCCAGTAACTTCATCTGCAATTGGGGTGCAGATATCGTCACAAAAAAATGGTAGAAGCAACGTAATTTCTATGTGTTATAGTTATGAAAATGACAGAAGTAAACGAAGTAAAACTTCACATATATTGAGAGCAATATTATAACCCTTACATATTTTATCGAAATCCGTCCAGTAGTTTTTCTGTGATGCGCGAAGGAACAAACATACAATATATATTATATTTCTATGTCGCACGATGGCAGTTTCCTTTAACACTAAACCTACCGACAATTCTTGTATACCTGTTCCTACCGCACGCCGTCAAATTAACCGGAAATTAAAAGTTATTTTATTATATAACGTAGGTAATAATGGGAATAACTAAAAGTATAGAGTGTAGGAAATATTATATGCATATTCTAAGAATTATCGTGTATTTTGATAACGATATTATAACGTTTAAAAATGTGTAAATTTACAAAAGTTTAAGAACGGTCAATTTGACCGGTCCTTGGTAGGTTTAGTGTTAATGATTAATTCATTGTTTTGTGTATATTTATATAGAATAATACTCATAGCGAACAAAACTCGAACTTGTAACAATATCTCAATAAACAAACATAATACCTGGATGACATTTGTCGACAATTTCAAATCCAGTATCATCGACTCATCTAAAATAATCTCTACACTAAAATTTCATCTATTTGACATAAATATCTAAGTATATCTAAAAGTCTTATTTTTTTTTTTGTTGTTTACATACTGTCTGGTGCTGACTCTGTGTACAAAAGGGCGATCGGAACTTTTCAATATATCATATATTATAATTACATTTTAGAGTCGAAATGTGATCTAACATAACAAATATTTTTTGAATATAAAACAAATAATTTGCGCATTACCAAAATGATATCTGTCTCGAATTTGAAGACATGAACAAATATATCCAGATTTTAAACAACAAATGTTTTACACAAACCGCTATCCCTTGTAGAAGTCAAAAGCTCTTGCAGACAAGACCACTAACATACTAAATATATATCTTCAGTTATTAAAATCAAAATAATTTCCATTTTCACGTAATGACTTTTATTTTTTATGTGCATGCTTATAAGAGAAACGGATAATATTTTTTTTTATTTAGTCGTAACAGACAGATATAAATATAAAAATATATATATTTAACAGTAATATCGACTATTATATGACAAATTAAAAGCAAACAGACGCCAGTAGCTATATTTATGATAAGTACCTCCACGCCACTTGAGGAATATCTGAAATGAATCAGTCTTTATCTCACAACACTTGTGCATCTCAATTAGTTAATGCATCGAGAAACAGATTTACTATGGGTTCAGTGGATTATTCACGGGTTCCGTGTATATTATTATTTAAAGCGAATTAATCAGACCAATAGTCCACAAAGAGGAAGAAGAAAGAAAGAATGAGAAGTTTAATCACACATAAAATAAAAAATACAAAATAAAAGATATATATTGAGCTGAGCGTAAGCGAAGCTATTAACCGTTTGGAAGATCCTTTTTTTGTGTTTAGTGTCTCCAGAATGCGACGAGATAATAAGCTAAAAATTTTCTCATGTATATTTGAGCCGAACGCGGATGTTATAGCGAAAACAGATTGAAAAAATGTTTAGCCATTCAAAAGTTATCAAGAAAAGAAGAAAGGAGAGGGGCTCAGCTCAACACCCGCCGCGCACGGTTGGCGGATCCTAGTATTTTAAAGTACCTATTATTTCTCTAAATTAATCTTACATCATATTAATTGTAAGGTATAATAAAATAGTATTAGGAATATACGTTAACAAAATACTAGAGGTAAGTAAATTATACAGGAAAGATAATAGTTTAAAAAATAAAAGTTAACTGGTAATAGTTGGTTAACTTAAAATATTGTAAACGCTGAATAAATCTTAGAATATCAAAATTATGTACTTTGAAATTCTATATCTTAAAAGATCTACAAAAAGTCCGCGAGTCTATACGTCTATCTATATATCTATATATCTATTTATCTATCTATTTATCATGGTGACCGATTCTAAATTATCATCTAGTAATCTATCCGATAATTTAGACTCATACAAGAAAGTAATACTCTACTATGAATCTCGTATCAAGACTCGACGGATAATTAACCTTAGATTTAGGAAAACTTAATTTAGGAAAAGACAGTTTTGAAATAAACAAGCAAAAGCAAATAGTTGCTGGCTAATTATTTTGAGCTCATTAAATATAAATATAGTTACAATAATAATATTGAAGCTATTTAAAATACTAATAAGTGTAATTTATTTTAGAATATGTTCATCAAATGAAATTATTTTTAACTGGAGTCGAGTCTGAGTGATAATATTGTGACTTTTACGATCATGGTTATTCTTTGACATCAAAATTAAAATTGTTCATAATTCCTGTCTATTTGTGAGCTTTTATCAACAAGATATCTATTTGTACATAATATAGTTAGAGTGCAATATTAAGGAGTATTTAATTTGTTAAATAACATGTTTTGTTACATGAGAGAGTAGATAGCTGTGTCAATGTTAAGCAATTCACTTTATTGTTGTTTTAATATTCAATTGTTAGTTTTTGTAATGTCTATAATTTCATCGTTTTATAGCTATTTTTTTATGTCAAGCAGTTAACTTTTTCAAAGTAAAAGTTTATTTTTAATCGTTAGTTCATCAATGTTTATAAATTTAAACAGCTCCTAACCTACCTCGAGGATCACCAGTTGGTCAATGACCGGTAATATGGCTTTCGCCATGGTCGATCGGCTGGTGATCTTCTGTTGTATCTTAAACACCGTTGGGCAGCTGTTATTGAAAGCAAGGGAGAGGGTCTGGCAGTTAGTCTGGATATGGCGAAAGCCTTCGATCGTGTATGGCACAAGGGGCTTCTTTCGAAGCTACCTTCCTATGGGCTTCCCGAGAGTTTATCCAAGTGGATCACCAGCTTCCTCACTGGGCGGAGCATACAGGTCGTTCTCGACGGTTTTTGCTCGGACCCCAAGCCCGTGAACGCTGGTGTACCCCAAGGCTGCGTACTATCCCCAACTCTGTTCCTCCTGCACATCAATGATATGCTGGATATCTCCAACATACATTGTTATGCGGATGACAGTACTGGGGATGCGGTATATTCCGGCCGTGCAGGTCTCACTCGGGAAAACGTCGACGAGTGCCGAAAGAAACTTGTGTCTTCAATAGAGACCTCCCTGGGGATGGTCTCTGAGTGGGGTGAACTGAACCACATTCAGTTCAATCCCCTAAAGAGACAGGTTTGCGCGTTTACCACTAAGAAAACCCCATTTGTCGTATCACCGCTCTTCGAGAGCACTCCCCTCATTGCCTCGCCAAGTATCAGAATACTGGGTCTCGACATTTCGAGCGACTGTCAGTTTCGTGGTCATTTGGAGAGCAAGGCCAAGTTGGCCTCGATGAAATTGGGAGTGATCAATAGAGCGAGGCAGTACTTCAAACCTGGCCAAAGACTTGCGCTCTATAAGGCGCAGGTCCGGCCACACATGGAGTACTGTTCTCATCTCTGGTCCGGATCACCCCAATATCAGCTTCTACCATTTGACCGCGTATAACGGAGAGCTGTTCGAATCGTCGGGGACCCGGTGTTCTGCGAACGGCTGGACTCTTTGGCATTGCGTAGAGACGTGGCTTCTTTGTGCGTCTTCTACCGCATTTACAACGGGGAGTGTTCCGAAGAACTATTCGATCTGATGCCTGCCGCCGAATTTCATCACCGCACAGCGCGCCATCGCCTCCAATACCATCCTTACCACCTGGATGCGTGGCGATCCTCCACTGTGCGGTTCTCAAGGACATTTTTTCCACGTACCACTCGAATGTGGAACGAACTCCCTTCGGCGGTATTTCCAGATCGGTACGACATGGGTACCTTCATTCATTCATTCATTCGTTTATTCCTACCTACAAGGCCGGCAACACTCTTGTAAATCCTCGGATGTTGCAAGAGTTCATGGGCGGTGGTGATCACGTCCATCCGTGACCCGCCAGCTCGTTTGTCCTCCTCTTACATAAAAAAAAAAAAATTCGTTTCGTACTTACTGACTCAAATTTAACTGTTTCTTTAATTTCTGTTCGTCTGTCTCTCCATCCGTCTCTATGTATATATATTCTTACGTATGTCATTTTGGTTTTGTCCGTGTTAAATTGTTTTTTAATTTTAAAATTGTATTGTTATTGTATAAAGCGTATTGTTCAATGTTGGAGATATAGTTAGTTTTTAAAAAATTAGAGAATATCAAGATTTACCTAATAATTAGTTTCTTCAACTGAACTAATTAGTTTTTTCAGGGTAAAATAGTATTAATTGTAACTAACTATCTTGATGTAGTAAAGTGAAGGAAGCAGTAGTATATTAAAACATGTAACACATAAATGTGTTGTTAATATAAACATTTAAAATGTGTGTAACATCCGCGTGACACACACGTGTTGTTATCTTGTTTGCTTCATCAGCTCACAAATAACATAACAACCAAGGATTGATGACATTTGACTTTAACTCCTTACTTATAGACCATTTGAATATTTTATAGTATTTAGCGAGTTTAGTCGCGTCTCTACCAACTAGTATAAAACAGTATTAAATTTTTTTGGTAGAACTTAATATTTTTGAACAGCAATGTAAATGAAAAAACTTAAGTCAAGTCATAATTTTTTGGCTTAATATATATTGTAATTAAATTAAATAATAAAGTGTACTTAAAATTGATTTTGTTTCCATAATTTATAAAGAAATTATTTTTAATACGTTGTTTTCCTTTCAAATATATGAATTTTAAGTACATATATTATTAGAGCATTAATAAGCTCGAATTAAAATTAAAATGTGACAATAATTGCCATTTAAATATATATATATATATATATATATATGTATAAATTATCTAATAGTAGAATTAAGATACCTATGCTAAATGTCAAAAAGTTCTGAAAAAGAGCGCCATTATTTAACATAATATATATTTTCTTACCCTAAAAAATATATAAACACATTAAAAATAAATAATTCATAAACCACACCAAAACACAATCAGCACCATTTTATCACCAATCACAATATTTAACGGGAATGTATTACTTTTTTTAAATAAATATAAAATTAATAAAGCTCAAATAACACAAGGCTTCACAACTTTGACCCTTGCCCGTTTTTCGAGAATTTTGTAAAAAATAAATATGTCAAAAATATAAACGTCAATTATTAAAAGGCGCGAAACCCGTCCCGATATGTCAAGTATAGATACAAAACTAGTCCAGTTAAATATTTGTAGTGTGAATTAAAAGAACGCCCCATCGGGGGTGGAGTTTGAGAGAGGAATAAAATACGAGTTATCCATTATATATATATATAATTAGATAAAACCAACAAAATAAAGTATTATTTAAATATGACGAAGATTAATTGTATATTAGACGATAGTAAAATGTGTTACATTCGAGTTCAAAAAGTAGGGCCTGCAACACGGAATATTAATAGAATACCGAAAAATGTTAAAAAAAATTGACACTTTTCAACATTGATTCAATTCAAAATAATAACGATAAAACATTGAATATCTGTATATTATTGAGCGAAGCGAGGGGAGCGTGCAACTGTACACTATTTCACATTCTTTGTCACGAATAGTCTCGAAAACTACTTGACAGAAAATTATGAAATTGTGCAATCAAAAAGACACATTAGGGAATAGTTTAAAAAAAACATTGAAAAATTTCATGTCGTTGAGGAATAGTCGTGAAAAAACTGATATCCCATTGAAGTCAATGGGAAAGGATGAGCCATTACACTGAGCTCGCTTCGCTCAATATGCAAACGGCATCAGAGATTGCGTGACCGCAGCAAGTCGAAATTAAGGGTCTGTTGGCGCCCCTAGTACTTATAATGGTTGTCGAATTCAATATTGATAATATTGTAGTTTAATACTCAAGTATGCCTGCCTACGTTTAAGGCAATTCAGAGTCCAATATTGATTTAAAGTATTAACTTATTTTCTTTAATCTTAGAGAAGTATTGGAAAAACTTCAAGATGCAGGTAAAATTTGGTATTAGTTTAGTTTAAACTCTGTTAAGACTTAAGAAAAAGTATATAAAATCCGAATGAAAACCGAATGGTAGTTTTAAAATCATTCTGATATTCTTTTACAAAACTATTTTACTACTAATTCTAAAATAGTTTATATATATATATATAAAGCAATTATTTATAAACAGCGATTGAAGTTCTATGAAAGTCCGGTCGAAATTAACAATCCATCTTGATCCAATTTTTAGTACAAAAAATGTAACTATCTTTCTTAAATCAGTGTAGATATGTAAATTGAGTTATTAATAGATTAGAAATCAATCTAATCTAACCTCGGTTTGTAATTTGATAATCAATTTTAGTTGAATACTTTATTCTAAGCATCTGAAAAACTTCGCCAGGTTCAATAAATGCAGATATTTCGCATGTGTTAAATGTTTTAAAGTATCATTTTACTTATCAGGCGATTAACATTAATAAAAATGACAATGACGCGGTGCTGATTGGTTAACACTCTCCTCCAATAGTAAAACGGGAAAACGCGTGAATGGTCCCTACTCTGAGATAAGAAGTCATTACGAATTCGCTTTAAATGGTGTCTCGATTCGAAGTAAAATAAAGAGTGAAAAAAAAAACAGTTGAAAGGTTTTATTGGTTAGAAGGCATAATCTCACAATTAGCGCAGATAACAAAAACGAAGCAAGTGTTTGAATGAAAGAAAGTATTCTTCATTTTAAAGGTAAAAAAAATAGAAAAAATTCAATATTGTGTCACTTTGGGAGTTAAAGACACAGATTTAAACTTATAACAGCTTTCTTTTTCTCTAGTGATTAATAATAAAACAAGGTTATAAGCAAAATTATTTATCCATTGAAACAAAACTCCTCGTACTTGATACCTATTGTGTAACTTTTATCAATGACGTCACAGGCGGCGATAAAATCATCTTTACTTCTATATTTATACAAAATATTGGCGGATTTAAATTTACATGTAAACTGGGGATCGGAGAAGAACGGCTCAGACGTTTGTATGTCCAGCGGATGTTTTGGAAGCGGCAGCACTAACCTACGACAAAAATATTATAATAGATATTATATGAAAACAAAACAGTAGTATCTATTATTATTATTAAAGTTTATAGGAATTAGGACAATCCTAAATATATGAAATACTTCAGAATACTGGATTTAGGGAGTAAAGATAGCATAGGGGGGGGGGGGGGGGCAGAGAATAGAGAAATTAGGATACGTCGTAAAAAACAAACGTATTATACTCTATACGTATACTCTATTAAAGACTACTCACATCAGAAGTAACAAAGGTGATACATGGGTAAGAACAGTACACATTGTAAGAAAGAGATATGAGGGACACACAATAAAAAAAGGACACCACAATAAATAAAAGCCATGGGACATATCGGTAAAGGCAGGACACATGAGAGCACACACTAATAAAGTCTCATCCACCTGGTAGCGTGCAGGAACATCCTGTGAGGAGAACAGTCCACCGGCGCACTGTATGTGTAATCACCGAGAATAGTGTGACCGACCGCACGACAGTGCGCGCGGAGCTGGTGACGACGACCTGTGTTCAGCATTCAATATGACTTTCTTGTAAAATTAAAACAATAAATATTGCACGCTGTTTAAGCAGTTGTGTTGCATTTAAACTGGATAATATAATATTCACGTTATTCACATAAGATACTTCACTTCCATACCAAAGTGAAAATCTCACCAGTTATAGGCTTCAGTAGTACTACGCTAACGGGATCACCGCAGTAGTACCCAGTCTCTAACAGAAGCAAGCGCGTGTGAGCCGCCCGCGGTACTCCGCACTCCGTCCCAGCTGTTAGCGCCACCATCTTGTGACTGTTTCCCGGAGAGAGATCTACACCTAGGTACGGGATTAATTTACATTTAAAATGCTCGATTCGCTGCACCTTGTGTCTGGAATTACTGCAATGTAATAATATCTACCTACAGAAGATTGATAACCAATAGCTATACATTTTAGCATGGTATTTTAGAAGCTTCAATCTCTACTAAGATATATAGATAGAGATAGTTATAGTTAGAGCCGTTAACGGCTTAATTACTACTTGATTAGCTTGACTCTACCTCATTTAAATACATTATTTTTATTTGGACACGCTGTAGTTTAGTAGTATTTGTTGGATTTCATCTTCTTTTTTGTGAAGATTATATTGAGAATATGGATAATTTTACTATAAGCTAAGTTACTGCTAACTTACCGATAGAATATTTAATATCCGCCAACCCAAACTTCACGTGATTTCTTACAACTGCCAAATAATATTTTTTAGTCAACCTCTTTTCGAACAATTTTCCAGCTTGGGCTGCTGCAGATTTGGATTTGGCTATACAAATGACACCACTAGTCGAATAATCAAGACGTTGGACGAAGTGTAGCGGGTTCGAGGATGTTGATAAGTGAGAATCATGTTTCGCTATATGACATGTCAGAGTGTTCTACAAAATTAAAATAATATATTTAATAATAAAAAATACGATTATAATGGTTCCTGTAACGTGTGACGGTTTTTATTAATACATCACTATAATATCGATTTTATTGTTGGACAGACTGACGTTTTTTGACATTTGCAATTAATGACATTTCAATCGTTTGTTTATTAAAATATAACCTCAAATTATATTAAAATATATTATTTCTAATATAATTATAATATTGCATTCTCACCTTCTCATTTTCATCATCGGAATTAATATACATGTCGTATGGTTTATTAACTATTAGAAAATCTTCACTTTCATAATTTTTTTCCACTGCCATCTTTATTGTCATATGTTTTAAGTTCCACGATCATTTAAATTACTATTTATGAGCAGAGAAAAGTAATTTTTCGATAAATTTGATGATCATCTGTATTTTGGTACATTTGTATACAATTTGATATCATAGGACATAAATGCAATAATAGAGCAAGCCGCCTAAGCAGCCCTATTAAAGCCTGCGTTCAGTACATCCTTCAAAGGCATATTGCCTAGTGATATCAAAATATATATTTTAACTTTTCATAATAATTTTGATACTATGACAAAATAATAGGAGACATGAATCTGACTTTTTTCTAAAGCCTTATAATAACTTTTTCTTATTTTACATAACATTATAAGGTTTTACATATCTAATAAAATTGCAATAACATATTTTATTTATATTTAATAACTTGAAAAAATTATATAATTGTTACTTTAGATAATAATGTAATTTATCGGGACATAATTATCTTCAAATGCTTAGAGTTAACATTAGCCAAATATTAATAGCAAATTTAATTTGAATGTAGCCATAACAAAAAAAAAACTTCAAACAATAATAAAATAAACAACAAGCCTCATAAACAATAATTTGAAATCGGCTCAATATTCCAAGCATATTTATGAAGCCATAACCAGAAAAAAAAAAAATATTTTATTTAAATCCAAAATCTTCATATTTGGCTACCTATCTAATTTGATAACTTAATATTTTTTTATAATTAGTTAAATTTATCTAATCACAATGAGAAGAATCAAGAACAAGAAAGAGAACAAGAATCGGCTGCAACATCTTCGAATCTTAAAGAAGAGGAACACGATCTAGCTCATTACATTCACGACAGGGTGGAGTTGATGCACCAAGTTTTTTCAGTGATCAAACCCAAGGAATTAAATGCTAATTTGCAAGAACTATGCACTGACGAGGTTTGAATAGAAACTAGATTCTACTAAATTAAAAAATATTTATTGTACTTTGAGTAACTTGTTTATTTGAACTGTAAAAAAGATATCAGAAATATATCATGAAAATTTAAAGGTACAAGCAGGAAACACCTTTATGTAATTTTGTGTCTTGATAAATTTATAATGTGTGTGTAGAAGTCTACTTGAGAATGGTATATATTATTTTAAAGTTAAGTAAGCATAACATATTTATAGAAACAATAAAGAAGACAAAATCCTACTCATCAATATGTATGATATAACAAAATCTTAAATATGAAAATTTGTACTTGAAAATAAATAAAATTAAATATATATTATCATATTTTAGCTCCTTGCCATAAGTTCAAAATGCCTCTGTGCTATACTGGATGGAGCCGGGCCACCACCAGACACTGAATCATCCAGCTCAGAGCAGCTTGAGATTATATCCCTGGACAGTATATCCTCAGATGATGAGATATTAAGTCAACCTGTGTCTAAGAAGAAGGTGAGTTGGTTCCCATTTTTTCATATCTATAACAGATTTCAAATTCTCATAATATAAATATGAAAAATATTTTTTGATACACATCTAGTGTCTTCAATATAACAACTATTATTAAGTATTAAATTTGCTGATAATTATGTATTTTAAATTTTTTTCTATAATATAATTTTGTTAATTCCTAGCATATGCATAGAAAAAAAAACAAGGCAAAAAACAGACATAAACACTCCTCTGAATCCGAGGAAGAGAAAGGTGACAAGGAGAAATCTAAAGCCAACAGAGCTGCCCTCACTGTGCTCGAGTTACTCGAGCTTCAGGCGCACGCTAGAGCCATTAGAGCACAACTACAAAAGGATAATGCTAGTAAAGTGGAATCACTTTGAGCCTGAGTCCAAACAAGAGTCCATGCAGTAGCATAAAATTGGGACACAACCGCCAAAGTAATTCAAGGTGAAGGAGTCGGCTGGAAAGATGATGGCTACTGTTTTTTGAGATTGTGAGGGGATAATCTTGATTGATTACAAAGAAAAGGAAAAGACTATAACCGGAGAATACTACGCAACGATATTAGAAAAATTAAAGGATGCCATCAAGGAAAAGCGACGAGGAAAATTGACAAAGGGTGTGTTGCTCTTGCAAGACAACGCGCCGGTTCACAAGAGCAGAATTGCAATGGCTGCTCTGCACACGCATGGGTTTGAATCCCTAGTTCACCCACCCTACAGACCAGACCTGGCCCCAAGTGACTTTTTTTTATTCCCCAATTTAAAAAAAGCCCTAAGGGGAAGGAAATTATCCGACGACAATGAGGTAAGGGAGGCAATTTCGGCTCATTTTGACGGAAAAGATAAAACATTTTTTTATAGTGGTTTAGAAAAATTAATTCATAGGTCTAATAAATGTATTGAGCTTAAGGGTGATTATATTGAAAAGGAAAAATAGTTTTGTTGTTTTATTTAATTTAGATCCCTTTCATTCCACGAACTTTTGGACCTCCCCTCGTAAGTCCAGGTGTAGACAACTCACAGTTCATACATGACAATCAAACTAAAGATGGACAACCAAATTACCCCGTCTCTTACCTGTCTCATATCTTCTTTATATTGCAAATGTCTTCAACTATAAATGTTAAAAAAATAAACCATAAAATTTGTATTTAAAGTATATTCAATTATCAAAAATCCTTATATTGAAATTAAATATAATAATCAAACAATTCAAGTAACATTATAATTCCAATATATTGACATATAAGATAGCAATAATAAAATATAAATTACTTGGAAAATAAGTGATGAAGAAACTGATAGAGCTAAATATAGGAACAACTTTAAATTAAATATAAACAATACATATGTTACTTCTGGCTTTAAGATTGCAACTGCATTTGAAACTTTCTTTACTGTTACTTCAGCTACCACTACTAAGTCTTTAAACTCCTCAGACCTCAACCGCTACCACTACGATATTACTTGCAGACAGTGTAGATCTATGTTATATTAATATTAATTTTAAAATAGTTAATGCCCCAAAAATAGTAAATATTTTAAAATTAACTAGTGTTAAAAAGACAGGTGATTTATGGGGAATATCTGTTAACATACTTAGGCAACTAATAGACTGATAGACTAATTGCTCCGCCAAGATTAGCACTAATATTCAATAAATGTATTGATTGTGGGATATTTCTTGATCTTATGAAACAGTAACAAACACTATTATTTAAATTGAGCTGTACATTAGATCCACCTACTTATTAGGTCTACAACTTTGCTCCCGCCGTTTTCCAAAAGATGGCGCTAGTAGCCAGTAATAGTTCAAATAAATAAATCACAGTTGTTTTCCATCAGTTTTGACATCTATAAATATAACTTTACATCGATCGATATTAGTTAATTTTTGTTTGCGTTAGTTACACTTAACTAAATATGTCAACTTATAAACCGAATTCACGTAATTTGCGGGAGATTTTACTTTTTCATTTCAACATGAAAAAATCGGCGGCTGAGGCTCATCGGGTTATTTCAAGTACTTATGGTGATGAAACTATTAGTAAAAGAACGTGTCGCGAGTGGTTCCAGCGCTTTAAAAGCGGTGATTTTGTTGTTGAAGATCGGCATAGCGGTGGCAGAGAAAAAACTTTTGAAGATGATGAACTGGAGGATTTACTTAATGAAGACTCGTGCCAAACTCAAGAACAGCTAGCAAAATCATTGGGAGTAACTCAGCAAGCAGTATCAAAACGCCTGGAACAGCTGGGGATGATCCAAAAACAACGATACTGGGTATCGTATCAGTTGAAACCAAGAGATGTTGAGCGATTTTATTTGCTTGTGAACAGCTGCTTGAAAGACAAAAACGAAAAGGATTTCTTCATCGTATTGTTACTGGGGACGGAAAATGGGTGCATTACGACAACCCTAAGCGACGCACATCATGGGGATTGCCCGGCCACACTCCTACGGCGACACCTCGACAGAATATTCACGAATCCAAGGTCATGTTGTGTATTTGGTGGGATCAGCTTGGCGTAATTTATTATGAGCTGCTAAAACCTTCTGAAAAAATTACTGGTGCACTTTATCGAACGCAATTAATGCGTTTGAGTCGGGCATTAAAAGCAAAACGGCCGCAATACGCTGATAGACACGAAAAAGAAATTTTGCAACACGACAATGCTCGACCTCACGTGGCGAAAGTAGTCAAGACGTACCTCGAAACACTGAAATGGGAAATTCTACCTCACCCGCCATACTCTCCAGATGTTGCTCCATCTGATTACCATTTATTTAGGTCGATGACACACGGCCTGGCGAGCCAGTGCTTGGATTCTTTTGAAAAAGTGAAAGAATGGATCGATTCTTGGATCTTATCAAAGGATGAAGAATTTTTCCGACGCGGGATTCATTTGTTGCCTGAAAGATGGGCCAAAGTAGTGGAAAGTGACGGACAATACTTTGAAACATAAATAAGATACCATTTTTTTATATAATTTTTAAAATTAAAAAAAAAAACGGCGGGAGCAAAGTTGTAGACCTAATATATACATTATTATCCACTTTTAGTAAGGTCTTTGATACAAAATATTCTCATTCACCTAGTTCAAATTATAATAAAAATAACCGTTTGCATAAATACAATTAGGTTTCACACACGGTCACTCAACAATACATGCTTTTGTTTAGTGATTGTTTAATATTTTAAACGCCTGTGAGGAATCTTGATATGCGCGTGGCATTTTCTGTGATTTATCGAAGTCGATATTCGATTCAGCACAGCATGAAAATATTATTAGAAAATTATATTATTGTGGAATTAAAAATAAAGCCCTTGATTTGAATAGTTCAAAAAGTAAATGTAAATGGAAAGCGTTCCCTTGGCCCATTTGTGAAAACACACGTGCCACAAAGCTCTATATTAGGACCTTTCTTGCTCCTCATTTACATAAATGATTTGCCTTACTTTGTGAAATTGCAATGGGACCTTCACATAAGTGATTTGTCTAACTGGAATATTTTAAAAAATACTATATTATATAAAAGTTGTTTCATTGTTATCATAATGTTTGATATAAAGTTTGCTTGACCCATATCTACCCAAATATTTACCTAAATTTGAGATCTAAATAAACTAGACAATGATGTATATTATTATACAGAACAAGAAGGCGAAAAGGAACATTCCTCTGACGAAATTGAGATAAAAGAAGAGCCTGCAGAGGTATTTGAGATCAGTAGCGACGATGACAAGCCCAAGCTTGAGGAATTGCAAAAGTTACTTGGTATCTTAATAAGTACAATATTTGAGTGTTTATCTCTCAAATTCCGAAAAAAAATAACTTAAAATAATATTATAACGCCAAATCTATGTCAATTTAAGTATTAATTCAAGTATTTTTGATTTATTTGTCCCTCCTGTTGCGATAAAATTGAATATTACAGAAAAACCATCATCAAGCGCAGAAAGGACTTCAGAGAAACGAACTGTAACTAAAACTATAACTAAAGTTGTGAACGATTTACAAAAACTGTGCCAGCAAAACCAACGCTTAAAATAAGACATAATAGAAAAAGATCAGTTAAAACCAATGCCCGTGAAGTAAAAGACGGAAACGAGTGTGTTAAAGATAATACAGTAAATACAGAAGATACTAGAAAAGTTGAAAAAGACAAAAAAGAAACAAAAGATAAATCTAAAAAGAAGAAGAAGAAAAAGAAAAATAAAAATAAAGACGGCAGTGATCACGATGAAATAACGCTACAGTTGTCGGATACAGAGAAAATGAATCTTTTAGAGGATTTTGATCGGAAGAATTTTGATAATTATACAAGCTCTGAAAGTTCAGATAGCCGTTCACCTGGAAGAGGGACTGAAATAGTTACAATTTCTAAGTTGAAAGACAAAGTAGTTGAATGTTCTGAAATAAGTGAAAAAGCTATTTGGGAACTTAATAACAAAGTGACAGACAGTAATGAAATTATTGAAAATAATGAGAAGGCATCTAATAAAAAGGGTGTCTTCACCCTTTTTATTGGATGGTAACGTTGGCTATCAATGACGTTAATGTGTCGTCTGAGAAGAGTGATATTACTGAAGATAAAATATCTGAAATATCTCTATAAAGATGTTATCGAAGAATCTGAGAAAGATATAGTATATCAGACGACGAATCGAAAGCACAGAAAAAGAAAAAGGAAAAAGAAAAGAAATCTAAGAAAGACAAAAAGAAGAAGGTAGAAGATAAGTATACTGATTTTTTGAGAGCGGAGATCAACATTTTTTTGACGAAAGTGATCTAAAAGGAAGATCTTCAAAACTTAGATATTGTGGCAGTAGGTGAGAGTGATGCTGATTTATGCGAAGTTCTAGAACTTTCTGATTCTGACTATGAATTAGACATAACTGTATCCCAAGAGCCAACGGCTGATGAAATAAAGGCGTTATGAGCAAAGATTGATGAAATTGATCCAAATGAAGAGACACATAGTATTGGTGAAGTAGAGTCGTGGAGAGATCGTTACTTGGACAGTAAGAAAGTTAAAAAAGTATTGACAACCGCTAACTTATTGAACGCTTTACGAAAGAAAAATAAGGAACTCAAAAATAAGTTAGAAGTAAAACCACAGGTTAAAGAAATAGAGAAGAGAGTGGAAGAAAGCGATATGAGTATTGATGGAACAATAGAACAATTCAACACACTACAAGCATCTACTAAATATGTAGATCCAGTTGTAGAAGAAAAAAAGACGGATAAAGAAGTTACTAAAGAGATGAAAAAAGACGCCGAACAGTTGCTTAAAATGTATAAAATGCTACTCAAATATAACGATATAAATAAACAAAAGGATCCAAATAGAAAGAAAAATAAGAAGCAAAAGAAGAGTAAAGAGAAGAAAAATGTAGTTGAAGATAAGTGTGTTGTTAATAAATAAATATTTATTTTATTTAATGCGTTATTTCTTATCTGTGAAAAGGATGTGTGTCTTGAATGGATAAAATATGAAATGTATGTAAGAGGTAGTTTGAAACTAGCACTAGTGAAGGAAATATGGGTAGTAACCGTTTCTCGTGGTATGGTTACATAATGGCGGAATTAGAAGAATTTAAAACCTAAGACTTTCTGAGTAACTGACAAATAATTATATATTTATTATTGAAAAATGTAGATTTTTTTTAAAAGTAGATTTCTGAAAAATAATGACTAGGGCTATTCTATTGAAAGAAATAGTTTGTACCTTACGTACAATACAGTTTTGTCCGTAACTCTTTAAAATTGAACATTCGTCTCGTACGTATGTTCAATTTTAAAGAGTTACGTGAAGTGAGTTTGCTCTTGCTAAGATTACATTATATACGTATTTATATTTCAAATTAATATAAAATGTGTAAGGATATATTTAATATTCGTATATATTTAATTCTTTACTACGAAATCGAAAGATAGTTTTTTAATATATAACGAAACCAAAATCTCTAAAGACTTGAAAAGCCAAGATAATTGCAAACAATTTCTTAAAGTTTCGTGCAAAGTCCGAACAGAGTGTGAATTTAGATATTTTTTTCATAAGGTTCATGTTATTTTTCAAGTATTAACATAAATCAAGATAAAACCACAAGTCAATAGCAATTGCAATACAAGCGAAGCATTGTAATGGTATGAAGAGATATTGCACTGCACTGGTAATCTGGGCCTCACTAAATAGTACATATGAGCATGATAGTATGTGACATTAGACTGTAGGACTTACAGGAAAACAATGTTATGTTCGAGGCATCTCTTCACAATGCAGGCCAGAGTTTCTTTCTGGGAGCTATCAGTGGGGATCAACCAAGAGTAGCACGTTTTCACCACTTTATTTCTTTGCGTTTGATAGTAAATTTATTGACGAGTTTTATTGAGCTGAGCGTAAGCGAAGCTTTTAATCGTTTGGGAAACTTCTTTTTAAAGCAACATCACATAAAAACTACTGAACCGATTTGAATGAAAATCGGCAGAGCTGCAGAGCTAAGGAATGGGCATGTTTTAAAAAATTAAAATATCTCATTCCGTTCAGAAACGAAAAGTGTTCCTCCCATTGATTTAACATGAAACTCCGTGCGCCTTTCGATCGTCAACCTAGAAAAACGCTTATAAGCAACATCACATAAAAACTACTACATAAAAAAATATTAATACAATTTTATTTAAAAGGGGACTCAGCTCAGCTCAGCTCAACTCAACGCACGGCGGCGGATCCAAGTTAATATAATATGACACTCTTTATTCACTATTTATCCTTACCTGGTTATAGACATTTCATTGAAAAAATGTTTTAACACAATATAGTAAGAATCGTCGTATGGTGTCTTAAATTATAAGCTTGGGCTCTTTGTACGATCGTTATATAAGTAAAGATAATTGAGGCTCAAATTGGCATGAGTTTTACCAAACCCATGATTTTATGTTATTAAAAGTTTAGTCAGTAAGATTATTTCCATTTATTTGAATTTTTTAAACACGGGTTTGAAATTATCTCCTCTCCTACTCAAAAAGAAGTATTTTTTTTAATATAAAACGTCTCACCTTTTCCTTGAGGCCCGAATGAAAGAAATTTAATTACTAAAAGATTGTTTTGGTTTTGGGTTTGCGTCGTGAAGTGAACATGACAAGATATAACAAAATACTATATGTACAAATTTTGCCCCGTTGCCATTTTATTATATGTATTAATTATTTTGATTAATCAAATCTACCAAAGATTAGTATGTCTATATAAATATTGACGAGAGAAAACTTACATTATTTTACTAAGTGACAGACGTTCTTTCTACGTTTAGAAAAACTTTTACAAAGAATAGGTAGGTGAGAGGATTTTTTCATATTGTACAAATAACGTAGTTATTATTTAAGAAATAAACAAATTTCAGATACAAGCAAAAAAATATATAGTAAAAACAAGAATATATGTGCGTAATTGGTGTAAAAAGCCGAAGTTATCAATTTAGAAAATTTTCAGAGGTCTCCTGTACAGTAATGACGAAATTAATTATCACACGTAGTTCTTCTATAAGTTGCTTAGTTAAAATTTATATTTATTAAGTCCAAAACTTATAGGGTAGGTGCGATTATTTACTGTAGATACTTAATTCCTTGATCGCTTCAAACAATAAAAACATATGATCATGTGATCTAAAAATTACTATTGGCTGTATTTATAAAGGTTATCGTACATCGTACTCCTACCTTCATGGACGTCGGCAGAGAATCTGTGTGTATGAGGCCTACTCAGACTGGGCAGAAACCTTTGCTGGCGTACCACAAGGCGGCGTTCTATCTCCTCTTCTATTCTCTTTATTTATTAATCAGATCTCTAAAGTCATTTCTTGTCACTACCGTCTCTATGCAGACGATTTGCAGCTGTACCGACATACATCCCTAGCCGACCTTAATGCTACTATTGAATTACTTAACGATGACCTTAGGAAGATTAAGCAGTAGGCCGAAGAATACGGCCTCCTTGTCAATCCGCTAAAATCACAAGCATTAATTATAGGCAGTCATCAATTGCGTAATAAAATTGATGATACACTTTCACCCACTATTATCTACGATATCATACCCTTACCTTTAACAGAGCAAACAAAAAATCTTGGCATCATATTTGACTGTCATCTCTCTTGGTCACCGCAAATTAATGAAATTAGTAGAAAAGTTCATTATTCTCTTCACTCTCTCAGACGGTTGCAGAATTTCCTTCCTTTACAAACTAAAAAAATGCTAGCACAAACTTTTCTCCTTCCACTTCTCGACTACGCTGACGTTTGCTATCTAGATGCATCCGAGGAGCTACTTGATAAGCTTGAACGACTGCAAAATTTGTGCATTCGTTTTATTTACGGATTGCGCAAATTTGACCATGTATCCGAATATCGATTACAATTAAAGTGGCTCCCTATTCGCCTTCGCCGGAATGTGCACATTCTATCACTTCTTTTTAATATTTTAAATAACGCTTCCCCCCTTTACCTGTATGGGCGTTTTCATGTGACGCCACCAAGGACGAGACCATCTCGTGAATGCGTTTCTTCAAAATCCTTAGTAGTGCCTTTTTACAACACTATTTTTTTCTTTCTTGGTTTTTGCAGCTCGGCTATGGAACTCTCTTCCCTAGAGTATTCTGGATGGTAACCCTTCCCTCAACTCTTTTAAGCTAAGGGTTAAGCAGCACTACCTATCTTCGGAAAGATAACTAGTATTTCTTTTTATTGTTATTATTTTTATATTATCTACAAATGTATATATTTATTTACTTATATGTATATGTATATATATATATATATATATATATATATATATATATATATATATATATATATGTGTGTGTGTGTGTGTGTATATATGTGTATATAAGTATGTATATGTCTAAGTATTTTATATACTATATTATACAGGTAATTTGTTAAATAGCTCTTAAAAGATTTATCTATTTTGAATATCATTTCTTTGTTCTCTTTTATTTGTATTTAGTTTAAGTGTACCGCACTGTCTTGAACACCCTGTCTCACACCAAAGGGTAACTGGGAGAGATCTCTAAAAGGGATAAGTAATCCTTTGTACTACATTGTTTTCTGTTTTATGTATTTGTGATTTTAATTGGTACATAAATCAATAAATAAATAAAAATACATTGGTAATACCACTTATTATTCTAAGACAGTCGTCCGCTCCAAGTTCTGTAGCCGGTTAACCAAATTTAATAACATGATTACAAGAGTTAAGGATACGAAATTTAAATACAATAATATCCTTGAACCAAAGACAAATTATAAATTTTAGATGTATTAGTCGCTGCTTGAAGCATAATTTTATTATTAGGCATATTTGCTACTTGAAGTTTTGCTCTCTAATGAGTTTTCTTTTGATTAGTAATATAATAGTTTACTTTCTGTCTGAAAATTAAATAATATTTGAGGTTATGAAGATATAATAATAATGTTATAATGACATAAGTTGATGGCGATAAAAACATTAAATATTGATAATAGTCTAGAATGCAGTGTCCAGAAAAAATATGTCTGCATCAGCTGTGAATATAGCGTTCCAGACATGACTTCTGTTATGAGATTTTACTATTTAATGGCAAATATTAACCAAAACATAATGTTTAATAAATATTGAATGAAAAATTTATTGACAATGACTGAATTAATTAAAATTAGTTTACAAACAACCTTATAGAAATCTAAAATAATATTTTTTTTTCATTACAAATATCATTCTGCATTAAGCAAATAAAACAATTCTATTATGTATTACTATAAAAATATTGTACTGTTATTTGTTTATTCATTTATCTGAACTGAATAGTCTTTGTTGTAATAAAGATTATTATTATATAAAAGTTTGTTACTAATCACAAATCTCGACTACATCACAAATAATTTTGGAATTTTAAACACTTATAGCTTAGAACACTATTGCGAAACTTGCGTTAACATGCATTTACACACACGCACACACAATTAACAAACATCGACTTTCTTGATATCCAACATTTAAACCTCGATATTGTGGATCGATCTTTATGCCATCGATTAAAATCCATCCCTATTTTATTCTGCAACTGTTAATACTGTAAACTAATTTAAACAGCTTATAAAAGTATCTTTATGTTTCATACAAACTGGTTTATGATCTTGTAAGTTTTAAACATGGTTATGATCGAGGACAAATACACTGATGTTTTCGTTTTATATAATTTACAAAAGATCCGATAGATGGCGTTGTATTCAATTTATACTGAATATATAATAATGACATACTAATATAGATAATTTAAACAAAATTGTTATTCATATTATAAAATGTTATGGCTAAGATTAGCTCCCGATTATAAACTGAATAAAATATTTACAATATCTAAAGGTTAAAGAACTCTTATCATTAAAAAATTATACGAATTAATTATCTTATTTTGATTATTTAGTCTGCCCACTTCAGACTAAATTTATACTAGAGGCCTTCACTCTGAGCTGAGCTAAGCCCCCTCAGTTTTTTGACCATCATTTCTGAACGGAATGAGACACTTTAATTTTGTTTTTTTAAAAACATCGTTTCCAGGCTCTACAGCTTTTCATTTAAATCGGTTCAGTAGTTTTTATGTGATGTTGCTTCAAAAAGAAGATTCCCAAAAGGTTAGGCTTCGCTTACACTCAGCTCAATAAATCTACAAGTTACAGTCCAAACTAACTTAATATTATTTTTACGAGTGAGTGAATTTTCTGTAGTAAATAGCACACTATATGTTATTTTGATAATCAAAGCGGGCGTTAGCTAGCTCAGAGTGAGGAAAGCACCCATAGTGCTGAAAGTCTAACTCTGTATATATACGCGCAATATCGATTTTTTTATACAGGAGACCTTCTGGTATGAGTGTGGTATTTTTAGAAAGCCCTTGGCCCATAGACCCAGAAAATGCATTTACACTTAGCAATATACCTACCGCCTCACCTCTACAGCCGTTTGAAAAATGAGACTAAAATTTAGTTTTTGGCTCCGCACCAGTATAAAATCACTTATTGCCACCTTGAAAAAGATTTTCCTAAAGGTCCTCGTCGAGACCTTTTCAACAAGCCCAAAAACGCCAAAATCCGACCACCGGTTGATGAAATATGACATTTTGAAAATTTTGACTGGCGCCTCCATCGATGATTACTTTGTCTGTGTGTGGGTATATTCGTAGTTTCAACTGATTTTGTTCAAACTTTCAGGGATTGAAGTACATCAAAAACTAAGACTTTTTTGTTCTACGACATTTCGATTTGGCCGCCATGTTGGCCGTGGCCAGCCCTCGAAAGGCCAAAAATGGCCATTTTTCGTACAGGGACTGTGGCCAAACCAGTTGACGTACATTGACAAATTGGGCATCATTGGAAAGGTCTCAAGCTTATCTTTTGAATAATGTCCATGCCATGCCATTGCCAAACAAACAAACAAACAAAAAAACAAACAAAAAAAAAATACAAACAAAAAATGTGAATGTGCTCGAAACGTTACACAAATTGCATTTTTGATTTTATTTTATTAGATTGATCAAGGCAAGTTGGCAACGTTCCGAACACATTCACATTTTTTGTGTTTGTTTACGTTTGTGAATAAAAATGTTCGTGGTATTTTCGTCGCAAAATTCATATCAGGAGTTTTGTCAGTGGATTCGCTTTCGTCACTCGGTATTTACTTCGTTGAGATAAGTAATAAACAGAAAGCAATCAATAAAGGCAAACACATAAAAATCACACTTATTTGTTATACATATTTAATAGTTTGCGTTATGTCAATAAATACACTAACAGAGAAGCAAACAACTTAAAACCGTTTAATTGTTTTGAGTTCCGTATTCTTTCTAAACAAATTAATTATTAAAATAATATTTTATGAATTGATTATGCATCTTTACTTCTTTACTAGAATCCACCACCCGTGCGCGGCGGGTGTTGAGCTGAGCCCCTCTCCTTTCTTCTTTTACTGATAACTTTTGAATGGTTAAACATTTTTTCAATCTGTTTTCGCTATAACATCCGCGTTCGGCTCAAACATACATGAGAAAATTTTAAGCTAATTATCTCGTCGCATTCTGGAAACAACTAAACACAAAAAAAGATCTCCCAAACGGTTAAGAGCTTCGTTTACGCTCAGCTCAATTATGTATATTAAAATAATGATGTTTAGAAAATAATTTACGGAACTATTTGATAAAACCGAAATGTATTTTTATATCATAGTATTTTGAAAAAATTACCTTGCATTGATAATTAAAAAGCATATATTTATAATAAATTATGTTTATTTTATTTATAACATAAATATGTACGTATAAGGGTTTAGTTAAATAATATTACCTATTATAAAATGATTAATATTTAAAAAAATTATCAAAGATAAAACTAAAAAGATGACATTATTTAAAATATTTGTTATAACATCTCGTTCTGAAGAGTTGAATGAATCTTAAAAAAAGATAAGATTTTTGTACAATTATTTTTTACTACATTATAATATAATTTTTAAAAGTTATGTAACACAAGTATTTTCAAGTACTATATTGTGTATTCTTTGAGTGTTTTTACGTGTGTTTTTACGAGTGTTTTTAAAAGTGGTATTGATAAGATTGTTTCACAGTAACATAATAATATCACTTGCCAGTATCAATATATTTTATGTAACTTGAATAAAAGTTTATTCAATCTTTGGTGACCATTATGATAATTAAGTATATGAATAATTATAATGAAATACTTTTTAATGATTTAGTGTCGTTATTTATGCTTTAAACTCTGAAGGTACGGGCGTATATTTGAGTCCAGTATCGTTAAGGAGTGTTACAACCCACGCATCTTTGGGCAGCTTGCCCGACTCCAGCAACTTGACGGCAGCAGCAATATTAGCAGCACTTGTGTATCCAACGAAAAGACCTTCCTTTTCTCCGATCATTTTTTTATATTTAAGAGTTTCTTCATCAGAAACACTTATAGTGTCGTCCATGTATTCGAATTTGAATATATTTGGGACGCACCCGTATCCAGAGCCCTGAAGTAAATGAAGAGGCTTCGTGATTGGACAACCCTTGATGGGCTCAGACCCTTCCGGCTCAACGACACAGCACACTACATCAGGATTCTTTTCCTTCAAATATTTGGATGTTCCAGTGAAAGTACCAGCCGTTCCGACGGTAGCTATAAACGCGTCCACGTGATGCCCCGTTTGCCTCCAGATTTCTGGACCCGTAGTTTCATAATGAGCTTCAGCATTCATTTCATTATTGAACTGATTGACGTAATATGCACCAGTTTCTTTCACTATTCTTAAACCTTCCTCTTCAGCAACACCAACGTCAGCTAAGGTTACATTACCGTAGGTTCCTTCAACTTGGGGCAGTCTGATACACTTTGCCCCGAGCGCTTCCATGTGTATCGCCCGTTGTGCGCTATTGCCCTGAGACATGGTCAAAGTTAAGGGATGACCAAGAACAGCGCAGACCACCGCCAGCCCACACCCCTGATTGCCAGATGTAACCTCAAGCACTGGCGCCCCAGGTTTCAACTTCCCACTTTCAAGCGCTTTCGTGATCATGTGAAGGGAAGATCTACATTTGATAGATGCTCCAGGGTTCATGAACTCACACTTAGCCAGGATTCTTCCCGGTCCCGGCCAGATCCTGTCTAACGCCACGATAGGCGTGTTCCCGATGAGTTCGAGAGCAGACGATTTAATATCAGTAGTGATGCCATTTACTGCAGCCATGTTGTAAACGACTTACTTGTCCGACCTTGTTCACAATACTGAGCGAGATATTGTATAGGTCTCTTTAAATCAACTTATCAAGCTATTGAAGGCGAGCTAGAGGTGTATAGGCACGGTTGCGGAATATATTATGTGTTAAATTATATCTATTGATACATTGCACAATAAAATATCAATGTTTTGTTATCGCTCAATTGAAATTGACCCAACATTAATCTGAATGTTACGCCTTTTTAGCTAATACCACTTGTAATAGCAAATATAATAGTTAGTTTTAATTATTATTATTATTATTAACCTTACATTCAAACCTTTAATTTTTTACGTACTCTATTATCATGTCTTTAGTTATCTTATAAATGTTTATTTCGTTATTATCTTTTATATCTGAAATAAAGATAACTTTTTTTTTAATTTATTGACAGTTCAACTTATATAGTGATGTACCTATTAAAGATGTTAGGTCTGACCTTGACTTTGACTATAAATTGAAACACGTGCAGAGTATGATCCATAGATAATGTTTAGATTTGAATTTATGATCAGTTTTATTAACAGCATCCAAATGCTATGTAAAACACATTGTATTAAGGTGTTGATGATGAATAAATTATAATTTAAATTAAATTGTTCCAAAATGGCCGACTTCTTGACTCGGGCGAGACGGACTATATTTTATTTATAAATATATACATATATATTTGTATTTAATATTAACTTATATTGTCATATTTGTTCTCGTATCCGTCTGTTATGTGTTAATTGAAATAAATAGTATTATTTACGTTATAAATTATTATATATACATATATTAAAATAGTAACGAGGCGTAAGTATATATACAATATCTTATACTTTTTAAACCTTATTTCTATGGGTTCGGTAGATGTCAAAGAAATAATTTGTATAGGTTTATTTTTTTCTGTTTGTTTGTGCGTGCATCACACAAAAACGAATATATGAATTTCAATACAATTTATTCTATTTATAACTTATTAATCCGGTCACCAGCAGAAGGGATTAAACTTTCATATTTTTAAAAACAAGGATCTAATCTCGAAAGATATAATCTCAAATTATATACATTTTTCCCAGCAAAGAAACAGGAGCAAAAATACATACAAAACATACATTTATCTAAAAATACGATTTTACAATATACTTCTACTAAGGAAGGATTACGAAATTTAGTATACATTTTATCTGTCAATATTTAGGATGATTACCACTCGGTAAAATCTCGTTAAAAAACCTTATTTGCTACAAGGAAATTCAATAAGTTTAACGTATACTTTTTAAAGTGATTCTTAAAGCATGACTCTAAAAATATACACATTAACTATCCGAGCTCTTCATACTCACGGTTAATGAAATAGTAAATACTTTCGTTATTCGGTACCACCGTAGTATCTCTTATCATACCACTAAAACGTGTTCTGGGAGCTTATCATTAATTAATTAAATTCTTCATCAACTACTTACTGATTGTTTTGTGATAAATATTTCTTATCATATAATAGTAGTTTTGATAATAATTTAATATTTAATGTTGCTAAGTAGGTTTGTTTTGAGTAAAATTATCTAATTATATTACGATACATTGTAGTAAATGATGCTTAGTTAATGCTACTCAATAATAGATGTCACTAAAAGATATTGCAGTTATTTACGGAAAATACTAATAACCTGTCTTCAAATAATATTTATTCTAATCAAGTTATTTCTTATTCCCAAAATACCAATCGTGCAAAGTTAGGTAAAGTTTAAATTACAAATAAATAATCGAACACAGGGAGAGTCATATTATCGGTTATTGATCAACTGCGATCCTCGAGGTACGTTAGGAGATGTTGGTTGATGTTTCTCTCCATTATTTTGGAGAGAGGTAATGGTGATTGGTCTATAGTTAGCTGGGTCCGAGCTATCGTCTTTTTTAGGGATCGGATGGACAATGGCACACTTCCATGAGACCGGGACTACGCCCTTACGATATGAGGAAATAAACGCGTTATATATTATAATTTTTTTTTATCTTTTGCCAATAACAAAAATTCAAAATATATAATTCTATCTTAATAAACGTTTTTTTAATATATAAAATTACATCAGTCATTCTATTGCTAAAATTATTTTGATACAGTTTGTAAACATAATTAGATTCCTACTAATCTAATGTAAGAACGTCAGCTTCGAGGAAAGAAAATGTATTTAACACCTATACAATAATATGTTTGATATACTTATGAAATACTAAATCAATTATAAATAAATTAATAACATATAGAATGTAAATTAAAGTATGAGTGCGAGGCCATCTTGTTTTGAAGGTGGTGTAATTGATATATTACATCATTGTCATAGTACATGCCCTTCTAGTTTCTTAACTTAATATTAATAACAGTAATGAGGCAAAATCCGTACATATACATAAAGAAATGCTGTTAAGTAAATGACATAGGCTTCAAATCAAATATTTTTTTTTGTTCTGTTTTTGTAGTCGTTATAGATTATTGTTTTTAACACATGAAATGCTTTTTAAACTCAAACCCTATTTGGTCTTTACAATGGAACAATACTCAAAATCTTTTTGAGATATTAAGTCGGGAAAGGGGAAGGATCTTCGCAGATAAAGTCGCTGACGACAACTAGTAGGATTTAACAAAATCTTGTATGATAAGGTATCCCATTTATAAGGAAAATTGAGTTATAAAATATTATTTATAACACTTGAAGATAATTTACGCTATAGTATACTCGTACTCATGTCAAACTCTATTACATTGAGCCATCGTCTGTTTAAAACTGAAAAATGTACCAAACTCATTTTGATTTTGAAGGCTTCATAAAACTAATTTTTATACGACCAATTCTTGAATGCATGTACATAAAAGACATATATAAAAGAAAGTAAAAATGCAAATTACGACTGAACTCTTAGTAATTTTGATATAATTTAAAATTTTCGAAACAATGGATTGTTGTTAGAAAACTTTTTATGAAAACTAATAATATAACTATACCAGTAAATAAACAAAAAATAGACATTAATTTAACATAGTTTTAACTTCAGAAAAATGATTATTTTATGCATTTAAGAAACCAAGTTCTTGTATGTTCGTGGCATAATACAATAACTGCTACTGAATAATAGATGGCGCTGTATATAGTTTATATATCATTAAATACAAAACTCGTGCATAAATACAGGATATACGTAAAAAAAACAAAATAAAAACAATCACTTTACTTCAATCATACATTTGGACAAAAACTATTATTATGGTTACCAAGAAACAAACGGTAACAAGAGATAAGGTAGAGATGATAAGGCATCTTAAATTTCTTCCCACCCATGAGTTTTCTCCGTGTAAGGGTCCTGTCACTCTGAAAGCGTTCTCAATAGCCGGACCCTGCACATTACTTTTCGGCATGCTGTTTCATTAATTTTAGATCCTATAAAAACCGTTTAAAAAATAGTGTAAAAAAAAATCTATAATAAATACTATCATCATATCAAATACTAGGGGCGCCAACAGACCCTCAATTTCGACTCGCTGCGCTCACGAAATCTCGGTTGCCGTTTGCATAATGAGCGAAGCGAGCCCAGTGTAATGACTCATCGTCGTGGACAATGGCGGTAATGTAGGAGATTTCATTGTAAAGCAAATTTTTCACGCGATTTTTTTCCCATTGACTTCAATATCATATCAGTTATCAGTTTTTTGACGATTAATCCTCAACGACTGGACATTTTTATTTTTTTTTTAAACCATCTCGTAAAGTGTGTCTTTTTGATTGCAAAATTTCATAATTTTCCGTCAAGTAGTTCTCGAGCCTATCGTGACAAAGAATGTGAAAAAGTCTCCAGTAGAACCCTCCGCTCAATAATCTATTTTATTATAATTTGACTAAAACCAACTCACTTGATTTCGTGCCTGTTCAATTAACTTTATAATAACGACAGTGAAAGCTATAACTGTTCCCGTGAGACCGATTAACACGAGCCAGCCTACGGGGTTATTATAAAACTCTTTGGTGCACGCTCTGTAGAATGGTGTCGGTGATCTTCTTAGTGATTCTGTAATTAACATTTTTCTTTTTATAAAAACGCGCTTTATTTATGACACTTTTTATATCACTCGTACAAATTGGGCGAAGCAGTTCCTATTTCTCAATGAGCAATGCATTTTGAATTTTAAATAGGTAATTGTACTTATAATCACCAGTAGCGTCTGCTTGTTTGGCATCTAGTCCCGTAAAAAAATAAAAAATTTAATTAAATGAAATAATTAAATGAAAATTTTGATAAAAATTTAAATTATCTTTTACGGTTTTTAAGAGCTCAATCCAAACTCGATAGCTGAATTCGTATAATAAACATATAAACTACAAACTACGAAGTCCAAATATAACAACATAAAAAAGTATCAAAATATTTATAGTATTATCTATTTTCTCAAATTATATAATTAGTACAAACCATCCATAAATTGATAGATTGAGGTTTTGTCATTAATAAAAATTATTAACAATAATTTTAATATCAAAAATATGTTTCAATTTGAAATACATTTACTTTGACAGTTGACATTTTGTAATTTAACGGTAAAGTCAATTTATCTAATATAATACAAATATTAGATAGATTAAAGATTAAAGTAAATAATTACTTCTTATCTGTGAAACAGAAGAAACAGAGGAAAAGAAGAAAGATTTGTCAACAGTATAAATCTTTTTAGTGTCTTTTCTTAAAAACGTATTCAAAGTGAAATATAGGAATATCTGTTTTTGTAAATGAACAATGAAATAAAATAGTTAATTTATTCCTGTGTTTAATATTCTACTTGTAAGTTCGTATTGAAGTTGTTCAAGTTTGGTAATTGTTTCTACACTTTAAAAATCAGAAATTAAGGTCAATCCTAAATAAGGTTTGTTGTTTTTAGTATGAGTTACGATAAGGGAATTTGAAGAGAAACGTAGAAAGTCATTTTTGCCAAGTCATTTAATGTTTTTACGTAGTTTTACAAAATATCTTTATAGTAATCATGTAATTGGTTGAACATTCAGTATTACGTTAAATAGCCCATTTCATTATCCATACTTAAACATACTATTGTACTTTAAAAATAGCAAATTATGAAAGCGATCACTTGGAATGTACGATTTTAGTGTGCTATTTCACCTAGCGTGCGGTAGATTGGTTAATGACATGGCTGCAACACACAAAAGCAAGTACTTAATATGTGATATAATGTAATAGGTATTTTGGCAAATTATTGATTAAAATTTTTATAACTTTGATAAAAAGTTTTTATATAAATGACTAGTCCATTTAATGTTTCTACTAAAGATTTATGTGACAACAATTTATATAAAAGGCATGAATTTTATTGTAGACATTATATAAAATATATATTTGTAAGACACAAGTGAACACTGCTATGTTATCTTGCAAGCTTCATCTTCTGTTCTTTGGTGAGTTTCTTCCTGAAAAATCATAATATATTTATTAATAACAATTTCTTATTAGTCATTAAACAATTTCAAGAGTTTAAGAAAATAACAGATTTAGTTTAAATACTCTATAATATTATTAGAATTAATTGTGATATAGACATGATATGATTTTATATAACAATTAAATTTGATATACTAGAATAAATTATTAATAATATATATACATAATTATATACTTATTTATATCCTAGTAATGTGATTGAGAAGCGAGCTATTTGATAAGTATGGTATCAAACCCTTGGTATCAAAACAAGGACTCTTCCATTTGATACACAAATGATAACTCGTAATTGGTTCAAAGTGGCAAGATATAAATAAATAAATAAAATAGAAAAATTAGAAATAGCCTGTCATGGTATAGGCATGTATGAGGGATGCAAAGATAGAGGACGGACAAATAAAAGATGGATGGATTGAATAAAACACAATATGAAGGATAAAGGGGAAATGGATAAAGTAAATCTGGATAACATATGTAATAATTAAACCAAACCTAGGACTATTGCAATGTATCAACGTTATAGTATTTAACCCCTTAATGCACATTTGTTAATCAATTCCGAGAATAGCAATAATCTACCATCCAAAGTGACAGATACGGACTTAAAATATAAAAAAATATTATTCTATATTAAAAAAATATATTTCTATATTAACGGTGACCCATACGGAGCTGTAATATTTTGAGACATATTAAATTACAGTTACCGTGACTTTCACGGAGCTGCACAATTCTGCCATTAAATGTTGCCCGTATATGTCAAGGAGGTATGCATTAAGTGGTTAATATGTCTTATAATAAATTTGTTTTTAAATGTATCGAACAGACATTACAATATCTTTATCAGTGAGGTGAGGAGCCGGACGCTTGAACAACCACGAGAGGGCGCCACGTTTGGTTTTCGCCTGAAATATATATTAAAATTACAAATTACATTTAATCAGAAAAAGTAGGATTTGGTTCATATGTTCTTGAAGGAACAGTTTTTTATTAATTAATCTTTAGATAGATTTCTTTAAATATATTTTTAGCTTGTATTCTCCAAAAAACCATATAAAAATATTAAATAAATCTAATATAGATTGTATTTTTGAAATTGACTATTAACATCTAAAATTACTAAAATAGCTATTTAGCAATGGAAGATATAAAGAATGTTAGATTTATCAAGAGAGGGTGTAGTGACAGGGTAGCTCAATAGTTATAGCGACGGGACGCTTTCAGAGGTTACAGGTTCAAATCATTAAAAGAAATTACATATATGAATAATTATCATTAATATTTAATAAAAAATATGAACGTAATCGGGAATCAAACCTGGGGTTTATTTCAAATAATCATAACATAAGATACTTACATCACCGTTAATTTGTTTTCCTTCAGTTTTCAATGAATTTAATTCTTTATTTTCAGGTTTGAAATCTTTTGTTCCATTGGCGTATGTATCTTGAATAGTTCGGAGTTCTTCTGAAAGTTATATACAAAATTTTATTTTATATCGAAATTCATGGTAAGAGTAATCGAACCTATGACTGTCTTGGCAGTATTATTGGTCTATGAACTGAGCTATAGCGTCAGTTCATACATTTTGTATTGAATAGTTGTATTTTTGTCTAAAAATATTAAACAATTATTTTTAAATATAATTCAAGTTTGCAAAGTATACATTTTGGTATAAAAAAATAAATTTTATTTTTTTTATTTATATTTTTAAGTATAGAAATAGAAAGAAATTATATTAAATTAAATATAATATGAACATACGAAACTCATAGCCAGTGTCTGAACCCTGGCCGCTGCTGCAGCCGCAGATGGGGCTCCTGCTGGATGCCTCCAATGCTGTCCCTTGAGTATTTTGATCGGAACTATGCCCGGTGAGTAGCCGTTTGATCTCTTCAGCTCTGTCCATGTAACTGAAGCATTTGTTATAATATAGTTAAAAGCTAGAACTTTTTACCAAACTATTATGTTCTAACAGATATATGAGGTCTATGTGTAATTATAGAGATGCATACTATCCTGCTTTTTCTGCAGCACTACCTATATCTTTGTCTCTTTCCTCGTTAGTTTTTCTTTTCTGTAGTCTGTATCACTATTGTGTTCCCCAAAACTATTTATTATTGAAACTTTGTTATCTTTTCATACAGCGCTATCTGTATGTCTATCTTGCTTGACCTAATCTTATCATCCATATCCTCGTCTCTTTTCTCACCTGGTTAACTTCTCATGCCGCGCTACTTGTATGTCTATCTCGTTTCTCCAATATTATTACCTGTATCTCCGTCTCTTTCCTCACCTGGTCAGCTACCTTTACCGGCGGCCTGTATCTCTATCTCGCTTCCTCAACATTATTATCTACATCTCCATCTCTTTCCTCACCTGGTCAACTACAGTTCACCGCGGCCTGTATATCTATCTCGCCTCCCCAACACTATTACCTATATCTGCGTTCCTCTCCTCACCTGGCCAGTTTCCCCTGTAGCGCCGCTCGTCGTGCGGGATCGCCGTGTGTTCGAGCGGCAGGCACCAAGTACCGCAATCCCCTTCGGTACGCGTCCAGAGCACCCGACAACTCGCCCGTACCTTCCAGCTCTATGGCGCGCTTTATTAACCCAACTGCCTGGAAGATGTACGAGATAGCAGTTCTGTGGCTTTAATTAACCCAAGAATACGCAAAAACTATTTTGTATGCAATAAAATTTTCACAAAAGGATGAAACCTGTCCAAAACCCAGCCAGCCAGCCCAGGAGCTTTCAATGCTACCGAAAATATTAAAAAAAAAAAAAGATTTCAAATGTCATTTAATCTGGCATCACTGAATATAATAAAAATTACATACGCCTACTGTCTCTTAAAACACATATTCATATGCTCTTTCTCTCTCTGTCATAAAATAATTTTGATCTGGCTCATACCGCTGTACAATTACCCTATCTCTACCATACTATACTATAACTGGTATCTTCTCTCTCGCTCCTTCATTGTAGCACAATTATCTCCCCTCTCACTCACCGTGGTGTAATTCTGCTTGGACGGCATGTGCTCCAAGTCCAAGTACTCATGATTGAAGAACTGTTCGTAGCTGATACGGTTATTAGGATCGTGTTGTAAGAGTCCAGTCAAGAGGTCTCTACAACCGGGTGATATTGATGAGTTTGGGGGTATCTGTTGAATTAAATATATTAAAATATCAACCAGACGGAGCAGGCAGCAATAACTAGTATTAATTAAATTACCCGTATGGGATCCTGTCTTTTTACTTTTTCCAACAGTTCCTTGTAGGTAACAGACGAATATGGCGCCCGACCGAAGAGACACTCATACATAATAACACCTGGACATATTAAAATTTAACTAAAGTACAAGGTGTATTATTTCGTTAAATAAAAATATTCTGATTAAATTACTAATTATTATTTATTTATTTATTTATATATTTTCCACTTTGAATCCATACCAGTGATCACTTGTGTACGTCAAATGGAAGTGACAGGAGGGCCTATTTTGATATCGTATGTATTAAAATAAGCCCTTCTGTAAAGACACTTTCCAACTTAAAATAAGGCTACGTGGGTTCCAAACGCGCCCTGGTCTGAGGAGAACCACACAACAAACTCAGCCGGGTTTTTTTTACACAAACGTCAATATATTTAGTGAGTAATTTAATTACACCCTGTATATAAACCACTTACCAACACTCCAGAGGTCGACCCTGGCGTCATAGCTCCCCATCACCATCTCCGGCGCCATGTACAATAGAGATCCACGGACAGCACGCATCGATTCTTCAGTCACGAGCTGAGCGAACCTAATGTTAGCAATCGCTTACTACAGATAGAGGATAGAGAGCAACGTGGGGGTGGCAATATGGGGATGGCTTTCATCGTTTTGTGTATAATTAAGAAGTAAATGCTATAACTAAAACTAATGTGCCACCTAGCTGGTAATGTCAACAAGATAAGTATCCTAAGCACAAGTCGAATCATGTAAGTGACTGCATGAAACTCGCAAAAATCAAACTCCTGGAGAGGCCAAGCCAAAGTGCCGACTTAAACCCGATAAAACATCTTTGGGGAATAACTGTATCGCCGCATAAAATGTCGGAATTATTCAAACAAGGTAGCTATGTACGAAGAAATAACTAAAGAATGGAGCCTAATTCTTATTAATCGTTTACAAAAATTAGTTGATATGCAACGGAATATTAATAAAATAATTAGTTTTTTTATTGTTTTTTTTTACCGTTTCATACCTTTTAGATATCTTTATTTGTGAAACATGACATCCCTCCCTTAAATATATTATTTAATTCAAAAGAAAACCTCTTTTCTTTAACATTAAGTAAATTGTACAAGAGAATACAAGGTAAATTGAACAAAGTAAATTATACAAGGGAGTACAAATACGAGTTCTTAACTTCTCAAGTATGGACACAATAGCTGAGTAGAACAATTTGAGCGGTTCCTCAGAGGTCACAGATTCGAGTCTGATTGTGTTAATTTTTCAATATATATATATATTTAATATTAACTACTCTCTTATTGGTATTTATATAAATTTCTGATAGTACAAATCATGTATGTGATGTTGCCTTCGCTGATAACTTTGTATAAAGAGAAGTGATATAATAATGATGTAGCTCTGACATCATCCATACCAACTAAATTATGAATCAACAATCCTTTAAGTTATCAGTACAAATAATCAATTGGAATAGTAGAAAAATATCAAAAGTAAAACAGAGATTAGATATTTATTAAGTATGAAAATTATAAAATTAAACAACATACCCAAAATCAGCGACCTTCAGCTGGTATTTGTTGTCCGAGTCCTTATGAAGTAGTAAGTTCTGTGGCTTTAAATCCATATGGACAACACCTACAAACATACAAACATACTGTTATATATATATTTATAGATATATATTGACTATAGTCAAGCCCTATAGGGAGGGGGAAGGGGGTTAGATATATTTATAACTGGTTTCCGTAACTTAAAAAGATCTTTAGTGCAAAGGGTTTAGTTTAGTATTAAGTGTTTATAATTTTTTTGAGAAATTTGTAATTATTCCAAATGAGAATGAAAAATTATTAAATAATAAAAGAAAAATAATTTGGTTGCTTACTTACTTTTCTCTCTTAAGAAACACAGAGCTGAAGCCAGCTGTTGCAGAAAATATAGTACCTGAAAGAATGAAAAAAAAAATTAATAGTTTAATTACTTTATATAATGCATTGTAAATTAATAATACTATTAAATAAAAGAATGAAACATTTTTAAGATTACCAGGACTCAAACCTGTGGTCTTTTGAATCATTTATTAACGCTCTGACAACTGAGCTATTGCATTCATAAATTTAGCACTATATTTATAAAAAAAAATAAGATGTTATCTTACTTGGTGTTCTGGAAGTACGCCATATTTGTGGATGTACTTAAACAGGTCTCCACCACAACAATATTCAGTTATTATGTAAATATTCCTGAAACAATATAAATGTCTACAGAATGTTTTATGATTGTATGTTTGTAAATATATTTTGTAAGGCTACTTTGAATTTTTGCCTTTTTTATTATATTATATTTAAAACCTAAGGTAACATATCATCAAATTCAAAGTAGTATCATATGGAAGCTACTAAAAGGATTTTTGATGTAATTTTCTGTATCAAATCCATCCTTTTAGTTTGATTTTTTAAATTGAGTATGAATAACATCTCTGGAACTAACATCCAATTATAATCTTTTAATTGCAGAAGTTTATAGGCAATATAACATTATACTATAATCATATATAAATTACGATCCATAAAAGAACAGTACCCGAAGAAGTGACTCTACCGTTTGTTCCCTAGATTGACACAGTTCAGTCCAAACATATGTGTAAAAGGTGGTATTAAAATAAATGTACAATTACTTTGTATCCCAAGTAAAATCCTTCATATGTACTATATGAGGGTGTGTTAACTTCTTCAGTAGATATATCTCAGATATAATGTTATCTATCGCCGCTCCTGAGTGCTTCACTCGAGATTTGTCTACGCATTTTATAGCCACCGTCGATCTTGCTCCTACCTGCAATTAAATTAAGGTTGATTTTACTTACTTTAGTAATTGCCTGAACACCTCAAGTTCATCATTTTGAGATTATATAATTTTACATTATTACTTATAAGGAAACAAACAAATTAAATTTTGTCAAATATAATAATGTTATCAACAATTTACCTTTGTATAAGCTTTGTAAACAGTAGAGTAACTGCCTGAACCTAGTTTTTCAGTAACTACATAACCCTTTAAATTCGGGAATGACATAGTTGTAATTTAAGGCATTATTAGTAACAAAATTCGTAATATTTAACTCATTAATCCTTCATTACACTTATTGTTTACCCTTTACAAAATAAAATTACACTATTCAGTATTTACAGTTTTTGACGGTGACAAGTGACAATGGCAATAGTCTTTATTTTTTATTCGGTCAAAATGCAGCTAGGCTAAAGTCATTACGGCTCTCAGTATGTAATCGAAAATAGCAGTATTAAAAAATGTTATCGAATTTCGTTATATTTTCACAAACTGCACTATCTTTGGATATAATAGTTCAACTTAAGTATTTATCTCGATTTTTTTGTTGCGAAATTAAAGTTTTCAGTACCTAAAATGTTTAATTCATTTCCAAGTTCCGTAAGTTTCTAATAGATGGCAGTATTAATAATATTAGTTTCATTGTTGTAAAATAGTTTATGAAGTTGCAAACGAAGTCGCTAGTAAAAGTTAGCTGTTAAACTTTTTATAAAAAAACAATAACAGTAATTGTTCCAAACACCAAGACAACGCATAACAAATCTTTATTATTACATATTTTGATTATATGTTTAGTTGTCAGTATAAATAATGCCTTCGAGACACACTCATTGTTCGAATTTAAAACTAGGGGTGCCAACAGACCCTCAATTTAGACTCGCAGCGCTTTCGGAATCTCGGGTGCCGTTTGCATATTGAGTGAAGCAAGCACAGTGTAGTGACTCATCGTTTCATTTTCTTCATTCACTTCGACATTCGTTTTCTTCATTGACTTCAATGTGATATCAGTTTTGTGACATTTTTAAAAAAAAATTTTTTTTGTCATTTTTCAATTTTTTTAAAACCATCACGTAATGTGTGTCTTTTTGATTGCAAAGTTTTATAATTTTCCGTCAAGTAGTTTTCGAGCCAATTAGTAACAAAGAATACAAAAAGCCTCCAGTAAAACGCTCCGCTCACTTCGTTCGCTTCGCTCAATAAAATGCTTCGACTTGCTACTGAGTACCAAAAAATTAATTACTTGAAATTTCAAAATAGTATCTTAAAATATAAGTTTCTTAAACATGAATGGTAATTATAGTTTAATTGTTTAATGTTTCATTTAGCTATAATCTGTACCCTGTAACGCTTCGCAGTGGCACATTCTGGTTGTATGGGTGAGAAATAGTTGTTAGCTAGTTGCGGCAAATTGTAAACAAAAGCGATAAAAGTATTCAAAACGATCGAATTTGTGGTACCGCATTGGAAATACGTGCTATTTTTTAACTCTTCGTCTGAACGCCCGTGTAAGAAAGAAATGTGCATTAAATCGATTATAATTATTAAAAAAAAATACAATAAGATAATAAGGGTGGATGGAAGTCAAAATGTGAGCTGTACTCAATCGGTTCTGTAATTTTTGAGTTTATCATATATTTATTTTATTTATTTATATCTTTTCCACTTTGAATCATTATCAGTGATCACTTGTGTACGTCAAAATGGAAGTGTCAGGAGGGCCTATTTCGATACCAGATTTATCATAATAAGCCCTTCTGTAAAGGCACTGTCCAACTTAATGTTAAAGCTATGAGGGTTCCAAACGCGTCCTGGTCTGAGAAGAACCACACAACAAACTCAGCCGGATATATATATTTTTTTATATTGTGATCACTGTTTCACAAATGTCAATCTTAAAAGCTATTTTGGAACAACTAGAACCGTCGCAATATAATGAAAATAATAATAATAATAATAATAATAATAATAGCAAAAAAATAATAATGATAATAATAATAAAAAATAAAAATAGGCCTGCTACTATATAAATTGAATTTACATAATATAAAAATTTAAACTGTACATAGTTAATATTAAAAATTAATACGAGATCCAGATCCAGGTAAGGTTGAATTTGAGTTTAGGATAGGATTAATATAATGAATTAAATTATTTGTGGAGAGATTATGAGTAATTGACTAACGGATAATGATTAAAGGATATTAAAAAGAATAATCCAAAAAATAACATAACATAAATCAATAATTGGTTTTTTTATTTTCAGAGAATGTTTAGTGATGACAAATTGTCGTTTTTACACGTTTTTTTTTTTATTCAATTTTAAGCGCACTAACCTCATAAATTGCGAATTAAGTGTCCACCTCGTTAACAGACTTTTTACTGTGGTGTTAATATACTATATGATTTAGCGTGCTGTAGATTGGATAACGATATGATTGCTTTAGTCAAGTGGTTCTCTCCTATTGCATAGACAGATAAACAAGTAAACAGACAATAAAATCAAGAACTATAAAAATACCCTCCATTACCGACGCCATTTTGAAAATATTCTTAATGTCCAATATCATATCTATTTTTTATTATGTATAAATATATAGATGAATAAAAATTACTGTTCATTTGGAGACCTTTATACATTACCAGCGACTGATGTGGTCTACCTTTTCTTAAAGTCCTAGGGGACTCGCAGGAAAATACAATTTTTTTTTGCCTCTAAATTATAATAACACTTAATGGAGAGACGCAGTTCGGACATCTTGTTTGTTGAATTTAAAAGTTTTAACGAGTTAACGTCTGATAGTTTCTTTAATTAATGTGCTGTCATCATAGTTTAGTTTATTATATTTTATTCCAAAATGCCTGCGTATTTGTTATTAACGGCTTTCGCAGCTTATAAATTACAATGACCTTAGCTACATTGCTTGCAATTTATAATTAATTAAAAGCTAAAATAACACTTATTTCCTTTTAAAATAGAGGTCATTTTTGCGAATTAAATCGCAAGATGTAATGTTTGACGAAGGATGCTGCATTGTAATATGGTTAAATAAAGTTGCCATGTTTTAAATTTACCTCGAAATAAAGTAAAAACAACTGCATATAAATCTAAATTCACCCAAGATACGGACAGCGTGGCTCAGTTAATAGTGTGATCATATGATATCTCAGGAATCGCAGGTTCGATATCTAAATAGTCTAAATAATGATACCCTTATGATAAATTAAAAATACCATAATAAAGTTTTGTTAATATCTTTATAGTATTTTTCTGTTTCTATAAATTAATATACTAATAATATAGAATTAAATATTTTTGTTATACGCATGGTAATCTTATTTCTTTATATGGCAACCCAAATAATACGCATCTGGTAACAGTACGTATACGGTTGTAGCATAGAGCGATCGTGCGAGACAATTCACGTTACGACAAAATTAACGTGACGTACGATTATATATTCAACGAATTACGTGTTAACGTCACGTATAATTAACGTCACGTACGTGAGGTACACGTTTATTAAGTTTGAAATTAAAACTGAATAACATTACTTTGAGTTATAATAAGTAAGTTTTAATTAAATCAAAACTTGCTAGTTTTATTTAACGAAGTATAAAATAATTCTAGATTTAAAATTACAGTGTTACCAACCTTGTGAAAAGAGACCATATTATTTTTAATTAAACTTTATAAATATATTTTTTTAGTTTTGATTATAACGATTATTATTATAAAATACTAGGGGCGCCAACAAACCTTCAATTTCGACTCGCTGCGTTCGCGAAATCTCGGGTGCCGTTTGCATATTGAGCGAAGCGAGCTCAGTGTATTGACTCATCGTTTTATTGACTTCAATGGGATATCAGTTTTTTGACATGATATATTTTTTTTTTGTGAACATTTTTAATTTTTTTTGAAACCATCGTCTAATGTGTGTCTTTTTGACAAAGTTTCATAATTTTCCGTTCAGTAGTTTTCGAGCCAATTCGTGACAAAGAATGTAAAAAGTATCCTGTAAAACGCTCCGCTCACTTCGTTCGCTTCGCTCAAATAATGACTTAAATCTATAGGTACAAAGATCTATTTATCTATTTTTGTTTGTAACAATATATTATTTTTAATATCTATATAACCCAAGTATATAATAATAATTAATTAATATAAAACTTTTAAAACATGTATAAAAACTGTCTTTCCTATTTTATATAGAAGTTGGTAAGTGAATATTTAAAACGGCTACATTTAACAACTCCCTCGACACTGTCCAATATATTCTGACCTCCCTACCTACTGTATTGATATATCTTATTTAATTATTTACCAGCAATTATTGTATACACGCCTTTATAATATAAGATAAAATTCAAAGGCGTCCTTTTTAAAGTATATATTATTAATGCTCAAATCCATTTTCCTACTTTCCAGTGATCATCATCATCTTCCTGCCCTTATCCCATTTTGGGGTCGGCACAGTATGTTTTTTCCTTCCATACTCTCCTGTTACTCGTCATCTGTACACACTCCCTTCTTCTCCATATCGTCTTTCACGCTATCCATCCATCTTTTCTTCTGCCTGTCTTCTTGTCCTCTACCTGTCCATCCCTCCACTACCATACCTAGCACTCTTTTGGTCACGTGCCTTTCATCCCTCATAACATACCCATACCATGACAGGCTACCTCTAATTTTTTCTGTCCAGTGAAGATATAACTTTTTTTATATCTAAAAGTAATCAAGGGCAATTAATAATAACAATAAAAGTGACATCAAAATTAGCTTATTTATTCTTCAAATACGAATTAACAAACAGATTTTAAACACTCTTTTTAATGTTTCTGTCATATTCATACTGAAAAGTTGATTAAGAAACGAACTAAATTTGTTTTTATGTATGTATGTATTAGTATTTTATTAAGTATGTAAATATTATACAATATTTATATAGCATATATTAATTCTAAATGATTGTTTGTCACGAGAGAAGCTTAGTCATACATGAGAATAAGGTTTGCGTGTAACTTTCTATCCGATTGCAATGAATTTTTTATGTATATTTAAACCTTGCACTTAACAAGTGGTAAAGAGAAGAGAGAGAAAAGGGAGCATACTTTTGGGACAATTACGTTAATTTAATCATAAAATAATTACACAAATTCATTCCTATTAGTATATTTTTATTCTTTGCCTTCAAAAAATATATATTTGACGCCATTTTGGGTTTTTTTTTTAATTTTCTTCACTAATAGTCTCATATAATAACAAATTTACGGACGGACAACAATATATAGTATGTATATCTTTTTGTATATAACAAGTAATACCAAGTACATAACCGTAACGAAACACATTACTTAAAGTGAACCCTTGAGATATTTAGCTGACGAAGCTCATATTATTTATTAATGAATACTTAACACTTAATTTGGATTAACGAGTCCCAGGTTCAATACATGTAACAAAATTGTAATATATTTTTGCGTTAAAGAATTTAAATATGACGTAGTTGGGTTATTTCAAGTATTATTATAAAATACTCATATTAACATTGTTTTAATTAATTAATAATATTAATTATTTGTATTTTGCTTTATTAATTATTTCATTCGTTATAATTATCATTAATTTCTCTCATGTCATCAATTGAGAATTGCTTTTCGTATTATAAGTGTTCTCTTACATTTATGTCACGCTAGCTTTAAACTCTGACTTTGCTCGCGAAAGATTAAAAAAAAGAAGTAATGTCATAAACAAAGGTAGTAACATCCTAGCGCCCTCTAGAGAAGGAACAATGTTTTATTTTCCACGGGAAACTCAGGATATAAATTAACCTCTCCAAGTAATGGCTATTTGTGTATAAAGTTGTATACTTAATCGAGTATTATTTTCACTGTGGAAAGATTTGAAGTATAAAATAATAAATCATATAATAATTCGTAATATCATGATATTGCTTGATGTAAGAAGGATGTAAAAATGTCATAAAATGACTAGAAAAAAAGAAAAACAAAGAAAATAGATTCATGTATGGTTTAGTTAAATTAGCAAAATTTAAGCATGTATTGTGACAAATATGCAAAATATTTGGCAAACATTTGGCGTCACTCCAAAGATAACTTTTATGGGCAGCTTTGGCAACTAACAGAAACTTTTATATATATTTTAATGCCCAACTATTTTGTGTTAAATTTAAAACAACGCTATCTAGTGGATTTTTCATTAGGTTCTGTGCTTGGGATATAATTAAAAACATTTTTACGTCTTTTCCTACATTTAATAACAGTTATTTGTTATTTTTAAATATATACATTTTGTTTTTTTATATGTAGTCGAATTTAATTTTTACGAGATTATTTTTATATTAATATTATAAAGAACCATGAATGAAGCACGCTGTAACACTCAAAATTAGTTTTTTTAATATCTATATTTCCATGCTTATAAACAAAAAAAAATGTAAGCATTAATAATAAAAAAAAAATTAACATTAAGCTTACAGAACCCAAACCCGTATACTTATCTTATATTTTTCAACTTAATGAATACGATTGTTTTGAATACTTTGATAGAATTGGGTCAGAAAAGTGTATCGGAAAGAACTCGTACGTTAATTAAGTCAGTCTCGTGATGTACGGAGTGGTGGCGGGACATAAAAATGACTCAAAAACGAAGGACACAAAAGAACAGGTAAGAACTCATATAATTATGTTAAGTATTCTAATATGATAACTTTATTAAAATAAAATTTTTGTTAATTTTAGAATTCGTCTGTTTCGTGAAAAACGAATATATCTATAGGTATATCTATAGGTATATATATAAGCGATTTACCACTCACTGACTCATTACGAAATCTCCGAAACTATCTGTCCGATTAACTTAACATTTTACATAATTACTTCTTTTGTGACGTAGACGTCCACTAAGAACGGATTTCGGAATTCCTATTCACTTAACGCGGGGAAAGGAGTTAGTTAAATAAAGTATATGCTTTCATAACATAATATATTTTTGTTCATTTTTATACTAGGATCCGCCAACTGTGCGCGGCGGGTGTTGAGCTGGGCCCCTCTCCTTTCTTCTTTTCTTGATAACTTTTGAATGGCTAAACATTTTTTCAATCTGTTTTCGTTATAACATCCGCGTTCGGCTCAAACATACATGAGATAATTTTTAGCTAATTGTCTCGTCGCATTCTGGAGACAACTAAACACAAAAAAGGTCTCTCAAACGGTTAAGAGCTTCGCTTACGCTCAACTCAATTAAATTATAAGTAAATTTTATCTGGTCATGGAATTTATTATAAATATTATATATAGAAAATGTGTACATCATAATAATAAAAATAAAAAAAACTTATTGTGTTATAATGTCAAAAAGTTGAAGGGGATCTTTAATTCTATGCTTAAAACTAACCACAGACTAGTAATATTACTAAGAATTTAAATAAACGATAAATAAAGGTTTTATATAAATCTTTTTATAGTATAAATCAGAAAACTTGTCACCATTAAAAAACTCTTATAACAGTATATTTCATTAAGCAATAAATTATTCTCTGAAGGTGTGTTCCGGTCAGTAATATATTGCAGCTGCAGCCAATGGCTCGTGAAGAACTTGATAAATTGACTGAACGTTTTTACTCTGCCCAAATATAAGTTTTTTGTTCAGACCTTCTTAAATAATATATTATTCGTTTGTTACAATAAAATGATAGGCCGTCTAGATTACTTCCATGATTCAAATCTTTAAATAATTTTAATTTATTTTTTGTTTTTTTTTATTTGTTTGACATTTTTTGTTTTAGCTTCTCGCCCAAAGTATGGAAAAAATTTTGATTGTCACTAAATGAACGAATAAATATTACTTAGTTTTAAGATACTATTTTTAGTTAATGGTTTTTGTATTTTTTATTTTTGATGGAAATAAAGTAAGTAAGATGGAATAACACTTAATAAAATACTAACATAAGTACACCTTATAAAGTTCATTGTTAGTCGTGAAAAAAAAAATATTATAAAATTAATACGTCATATTGGCATGTCCACCATATTGAATTTTGAATATTTTTTTCTCAATGTAAAAATGTTGGTGTTGGTGGTCGAAATATTTAATTCGAATATTTTTTTCCAGGTCGAAAGAAAAGAAGAAACAAAAATAAGCATCAAGGATAAGATTGTCAAATACTTTAGAAGTAAACAAGAGAGCAATGGTAAGTTGTTTTTTTATTCAAATTATTCCAACGAGAAACTAATTTATAGACACAACAGTAACAATAATTATAGTAGTTATTGTTTACGTTTATTCCATTGGAAATTATTTATTTCAAAAAATCGTCTTACAGCTGTAATACATATCGTAACAGCGTTCTCACCCATTTATAGAACTGTATTTTCAACTTCATACCTTAAAAAAAAAAATTCATGTAATACTCCACAACTCCATCTGGTTTTATTGTCAATGCTATACAGCGTAAGGTATTATAAAATTGTCACAATAAAGGTACTGAAGGCAATACGTTGGTAATGTAAAAAGACATTTACGAAGCTATGAAGTAAGCAGCTTCGTGAAAATCTCAAGAGATGGCGCTGTTATCAAATAATGCATCCGCCATTTTGCTATATGTTTAGTTTGGTTTCGGAGTTTATTATTTCAACTAATTGCTAAAAAAATATCTAATCATATCTATGATTTATGTTAGTAAGATATAGAAATTAAATATTCTGTATAAATGCATCAGTTAATTAAAAATGTACGGGCTTATATATATTTTTTATTAGCAAATTTATTGTAGTAATAACTTGTTATCTTTCTGAATCATGGCAGGACATGTTTAAGGAATCACGAATAAAATGTAGGTGAGGGGGAGAAGGGAGAGTATTCACATTTTTAAATAACTATTATTAACAAAGTTATATCTATATTATTACATCATAAATAGTTTGAAACCAATAATCTATAGGCTGTTATGTATTAGAATTATCTATACTGATATTATAGAGAGAAAATAATTTTAAATTTATTTATTCGTAATGAGTAAAGTCAAAATCCACTGGTTCGATTTTTTTTTCACCATGACAATGCTATATTACCAATGAGTTAGATAGGCTACTTTTTATCCCGATATTTCCACGGGATCGTAACCTACGGGAATGAAACCGATGTGTGTCGGATTAAAAAACGCTAGTGTAAATTGTCCTATTGTCAAAAAGGATTTTAGTTACAAAAAGCGGTAATTACAAACTCTCACTTATGTCAACGCGGATTGAGTGCTGTGTAACATTCAATTTGTTATAAAGTATTTATAATAAAAGAAACTTAGCAATACACCCATACCTCACTTTGCGTCGTGGTGAAAAAAAAATAAGCACGCCGCAAAGTGAAACGACACAAAGTGAATTAAAATTTTCTACAACAAACTATGTAAAGAACGAAGATACGAGTAGGTTCCAGGGTTACGAAAATATTACGTTTTAAAAAGAAAATTGAACAAAGTAAACATTCAAAAACAAAAATAATAGAAATCTTCCATTAAATAAATTAGAAAAATGTTTACTTATTTTGTAACCAGAAACCAGACGTAAAAAAAATTATTAAATAATTATTCTCTTTTAAAAGCACAACACACTATGTAATTGAAAGTGAACTCTAAAATTAGCATGTCAAAGATAAATAAAACTATTAAAATTGTGTTCATTTTGTAGTTAGAAAGAGAATTCCCGAGTTTTAATGTCATGGCGCAATTAGAAACAAAAGTATTGCCACCATTTAGAAAAAAAAAATAGAAAAAAAAATAATTAAAGAATCGAACCCAAAACAACGCAACATCGAAAATCTAAGGACGCACAGTAAAAATTAGTACTAATTAAGCAGCGACGCAACTTCGAAATAAAACGCAAAACGAATCGACGCAAAGCGAGGTATGGGTGTAATAATAATAAAAACAAAAACATCAATAACAGGACTTGAACCTGAGACCTTTGATATTACATCTCCGTAGCTCTTTCCACTGAACTATTGAAACATAAAATTAATTAAAATTAAATAAGATTAATTAAGATTAAAAAACCTCATTGATAATATATATAAATGTTTACAGCTATAATGTAAAGTAGTTTATTTCTTAGATGACACTTACAGAAAGGAACGGTCAGTTTTTTTTAGTAAATTATGTTTTTGTTTAATTATTTATTTTGGAATTATATTTATAAGTACTCCTAAATAAAAGATGGTACCTACCTGAAAAGCAAGTAATACTCAATTAAAACAAAAAACAATACATTTTTTAGTATATCTGTATAACCTTAAAGTTAAAAATCTGCTGCTCTATAAATAGAAATTAATAAAAAATATAAAAATCTGGCGAAAAAATAACTATTTAATATCCTTTTGTAACAAAATCAAAAATAATATGTAATATTCTGTATAACACTAAAGACTCCGAAGTCTAAAAGCAAGTTAAAAAACAATCTAATTGCTTGCAAGTAAATATTCTACTCTAATTGCTTCTAAGATATACAGTTAGAGGAGTGAGTCGCGTCGACCGGAAGTGCTCGACCCCTCACTCAGCAGCTTGTTTACATTCAGTCTAGAGATGGACATTCAGTCTGATATCGATACTTTTTATTTGTATCGTAATCTGTGTTGTTGATTTAATGCTGTTGTTCCATATTAACCTATGATTTTGTGCTGTGTCAGAATATATGTGAAAATGAGACTTTCCTAGCACTAGAAGAGAGATTCTTGCATTTCTATGACACACCTTTTATGCTTTTTAACTGACTTTAAAAAGGAGGATGTTCTCAATATGGTTGGTACATTTTTATGTATGAACACAAAATTGAAGTTTCTGATCCGATTTTAGTGATTCTTTTTTTAACGGTATATCTGTTGGAGTTAAAAAAACACTATTTCTCTTTGTTATGTGTTGAACACACAAAATTTTAAATAAATAAATAAATAAATTATAAATGTGATATTTAGTGTGCTTTAAATTATTAAATATATTTTATCGATATTTTTAATCGTTACTAAAACATCACTACACAGGTCAAGAAGCCTGCAGTTTTAATTCACAAACGCCTTCTCATAGGCTCGTTAAGAGTTTTAAAGGCTCCGTAATGATCATCTCAAAATATTATAAAGAAACTTTACAAATTGAATTTTCTTAATGAAAACCTTTAAATATTAAATTTGTATTTGTAACAAGCTAACCTCGTGACTCCGTCTGCGTTAACTCTAAAAAGGTGTCACATGTTACTTCGTTCATAGAAACAAAAAGAAACCCTTTAACTTAATTTTAACGATCTCGTTTGAATCTAAATACTGATAATTCATTATCGTTTTATCATTTAGTATCAAACATATAATTACATTGAAACTAAGAGGCAAAGTTTAATGAAAATTATTATTTAAATCCTGGTTTAGTGTAACTTATACCTCAGATAAATCCGGATAAAACAGGATTAGGGAACATTACATTTTATTATGAAATATTCAAGATGAGATAATATTTATTTGGTACTTTGTTTACTTTAGGGTTTACTTTCTCAATTTAAGTAAATATATATAAAAATAAAGTAGTTATCAATGAAAAGTGAGAGTTATAGTCTGAATAAAGAATGCATCATTGGAAGATGAGTTTCCATTTAGTACTATTTGTTTTATGTCTCTTTGGGACAGTTTTCAAATCTTTTTTTGGAAAGTTTCTTTGCAAAATAAACAGTAGCTATGAATACACCACTGGTCATACTCAAATTGCAGAGTAGGTTGCATATTATAGGTTTTAAATATTGGAAATTAGAAAATAATATTTTTCAATGTGCAATACGGATAATGTTGTGTGTAATAATAACATACAGGACGGACACAAAGTACTTTTAAATTGAACGAAAACTCTTTATACACTAGAAAAAAACAGATTTTCTTTAATGATGGGATTACGATCAAGTATTTTTTTTTAAGTTTTGGTAGTTCAGATCTTACAGACAAATATACAAATACTCAAAAACATAACTTAATTTAAACTAATTTATCCACTAAGATGTGTAACTTTACTCTTGTCAAAGCTAACCATTTCTAATTTTATTTCATTTTTATAATTTTTTGTGCATTATCTGTCAAAAGTCTTATTTGTCCGAAATTAGAGTAAAACTTTAATATTAGACCAAATGACCGGCTGACAGATTACTTTAATTTATATTATCTATCTTTCTACCTCATCGATTATAAAACATTATAAAATAAAAGATTTACATTTATTCCTAATATTTAACCAATAAATGATTGTCACCCTACAACCCGAAGAAGTAAAATAAACGCCGCCATTGAAAACTAAGCTGTAACACTCAAGACATAGAATTCAAGTTATCGATTCATAAACAAGGACACAAATTGGACAGTTTTAGGTTGTAGGTGTAGTTGTAGAGCTCGCCTCATCTTAGGACGGAACAAAATATTCTGAGGTAACCTTCGCATATTACCAGAAAGATAATGATGGAAAAATATTGAGTATAATAAATGTATTCTACAAAAATAAATATTATCATTTCTTTATTTGAAGATATTCGTTTTCCTCGTACACACAGACGAAGCCGTGGAAAAAAGCTAGCTTTAAATAATATAAATAATAAAAAATAAGACAAACAACGCGAGGTACACATTCCATCAAAGTAGAGTGTAAAATGATATATCGTTATATCATGTTAATAATGGAGTTAGGGGAAGATGGGAAAAAAATAACCACTTGCTGCTTCACCTGTAGTCTATATGTTATGAAGATTATTTCTATCTTTAAATATATTATATTATCCTCGACTTTCACCGAGCATTTCATTTGTGTCACTTGCCTTAACGTAAATGTAGTTAAACATTCTTTTCTTTTTTAAACTCTTCTTGGTTTAATGGCATTTAGTGTTAAACTTCATCGACTATCAATATAGAAAGTGGAAAGTATTGTATTATTTCTAGGACGGGTATTTCTAGTTGCAGAGTTTAGTTGCAGTTGCCGATGGCAGTATTTTTTCATTATTGTTAAGGATCTTAATGTCGAAGTTGCCAAAATCAATGCAGCACCAATTTGTGTTTCATGCTCACCAGACTATAATCTAATAATCAGTTGCATTTTAGTTTTTATAGGAAGGTTTTTTTTTGTTGCTTTTTTTCCTCCTTTATAATTTTCACTATATTAATCGTTATATTATTTCAATTTATATAATCTTAAATTTGAGTGTATAGTTAAAAATAATAATTTTTAATGAAGTTATTTTATGAATGTTAAAATTTTGCTTATTATTTATTAAATAATACCTTAAAACTGAACCTGAAAATATATTTTTAAAATGTTTCAGAGTCTTGGTAATGGATACAAAATAAATTTAATATATTATTATTTTAAATTAACGTCAGAAATGATGACCAGACAAATCATAAGTATGGAAAAATATAAATACGTATATAAATATTAAATAGAAAAAGTGTGAAGTTTTAATTCTAAAGACAAATATAGATTATATTAGCAAAAAGAGAAATATTTACTATACTAAAAAAGAAGATACATTAAATTACTTTATATCATATTGATATCAAGAATTTAATAACGGAGAATTAACAAATCAGTAAAAAGTCGAAAAGAATATATACATACAGTTTTAGAGTTACGCAGCCATCTAAAATGAAAATCTTAGATTAAATCAGAAATTCTTAAATCATTTTTATGCTACTCTTACTGACACTGCATTAGGTCCATAAATGTCAAATTCAATTCTAGCAGCACCCAAAAGCCTGTTAGAATCAAATTTTTCCCTTTTTTTAAAAGTAAAATTTTAAAATATATATATTTCTTCGTTAAAGTCACCCATTTTCGCGGACAGAATAACAAATTAAATGTCGCGGGACACTGTGTTTTACTTTTTAATTTTATTTTTGAAATGGTATTAAAACCAGTCAGTTACAAACATTACGAGTAACAGGATTATATTAAAACTTTTTGTTAGAAAATATGAAAAGTCCTTTTCCGCGACCTCTTATTTATTTTCATTAACGAACTCGTATTAGGTTTTATCTACGTTTATTCAGTAGCATATATGTAAAGTAAAGAGATAAACATTGCATGTTAACATTATCTTAAATTATATGTAATAAGTATTGAAATGTTTCCACTTCGCTCAAGTCAAAGCATCTTGTGCCTTTTAGTATTTATATATTTTATTTCTTATGGACTCAGCATTGTTTTGGAAAGGTGAAATATATTTTAGATCGCTTCAGTATTTATTGAATCTATTCGTTACGAAAACCATACAATCAAACAATTTGCTTCTTCCTAATAATATCAGTATAAATATACATAAACCTTCGGGATAGGCACGGATTTTCGGGAAAATCAAATTGTTAAAGTTTTTTTGATAAAAGCAGTAGAGCAAATGCCTTTCCTTTGAATACTAGTTTTTATAATCCACGCGAGTGAAGTCACGGTCAACAGCTAGTATTATAAAAGGTTAATATACGTAATGCAAAGTTAATAATTCATATATTCCGACTTTTCTGCGACAAAAACAACTTCGTTAATTACCTTTTGCCTGCGGTTTCATTTACTCGACTTCTCTCTATCCAAGTAATAAGATATATATAAAGAATAAGCGAATAAAATGAACATGTGTTAAGCCTCAAACGACTGACAAGATTTTCTTTAATAACATCTTATTCATCTTTAAACTAAATAATTTTTATCTTGTCCAATCAAATCATTTCTAATATTTTATTCCATTCACCGTTGCTGATATCTCTAAAGATATATAACTTAAATATCTGAGCAAAAGAGAGACTGAAGAATAATTTATATAAAATAAAATAAAATAGATTATACGATTTCATTTAATTGACTGAAAGAGAGCTTCTCGCATTGCGACGGCACAATTTCTTTGCTTTTTTAACGGACTTCAAAAAGGAGGATGTACTCAATTTATTTGGTGTATATCATCTTCTGTATTTTACTCTTTTTTTCGTTTGAAGCGTTGTATCTGGTACCGTACAAATATCAGTCTCTATTTTTGTTATCTTTCCTATTTTTTCATTTTATACAGTGCAATAAAGTGTTTAAATAAATAAATAATTTTTTATTCGCTAAATAGTGTGCTGTAAATTATTATGTATATATTATCGATATTTTTATTAATTACTAAAACATCACTAAACAGGTCAAGAAGCCTGCAGTTTTAATTCACAAACGCCTTCTCATAGGCTCGTTAAGAGTTTTTAAGACTCCGTAATGATCATCTCAAAATAGTGTACAGAAACTTTACAAATTGGACTTTCTTAATGGAAATCTTTAAATGTTAAACTTGTTTTTATAACAAGCTAACCTCGCGACTCCGCCTGCGTAAACTTTAAAGAGGTGTCACATGCTGCTTCCTTCTTAGAAACAAAAAGAAACTCTTGAACTTAATTTTAACGATGTCTTTTGAATCTAAATACTGATATTTCATTATCATTTTATCATAGCAGCAAAGTTTAATGAAAATTATTATTTAAATCCTGGTTTAGGGTAACTTATACCTCAGATAAATCCGGATAAAACAGGATTAGGGAAAGATGAGAGGATATTTATTTGGTAGTTTATTTACTTGAGGGTTAACTTTTTCAATTTAAGTAAATATTATAACAAAATAGTGTACTTTTCAATGTAAAGGTTGACAGTTATAGAATCTGAATAAAGAAAGCGTCATTGGAAGATGAATTTCCATTTTGTACTATTTGTTTTGTTTCCTTGGAACGGCATTGAAATCTTTTTTTGGAAGGTATCTTTGCAAAATAAACAGTAGCTATGGATACAGCATTGCTCATATTCAAATTGCAGAGTAGGGTGCATATGATAGCTTTTAAATATTGGAACTTAGAAAATAATATTTTTCAATGTGCAATACGGATTATGTTGTGTGTAATAATAACATACAGGACGGACACAAAGTACTTTTAAATTGAACAAAAACTCTTTATTCACTAGGAAAAAACAGATTTTCTTTAATGATGGCTACGATCAAGTATCTTAAAAATTAGTTTTAGAAGTTAAAGTATTACAGAAAGACATAGAAATACCCAGAAACTTATTTTAATTTAAACTAAATTGCCCACTAAGATGTGTAGCTTTAAACATTATAAAATAAAAGATTTACATTCGTTCATAATATTCAAACAATAAATGATTGTCATCCTACAACCCGAAGTAGTAAAATAAACATCGTCATTGAAAATTAAACTTTAACACTCAAGACATAGAATTTAAGTTACTGATTTATGAACAACCACACAAATTAGACAGTTTTAGGTATATTTGTAGAGCTCGTCTCACCTTAGGACGGAAGAATATTCTGAGGTAATTCTGAGGTATTCGCATATTACCAGAAAGATAATGATGGAAAAATACTGAGTATAATAAATGTTATTCTACAAAAATAAATATGATTATTTCTATATGATTATTTCTATATTTGAATACCTCGTACCCACAGGCAAAGCCGTGGAAAAAAGATAGCTTTGGATAATATAAATAATAAAATAAGATAAACAACGCGAGGTAAACGTTCCATCAAAGTAGAGTGTAAAACGATATATCGTTATATCATCATGTAAATTATGGAATAAGGGGAAGATGGGAAGAAAATCACCACTTGCTGTTTCACCTGTAGTCTATATGGTATGAAGATTATTTCGAAGTTTAAATGTATTAAACTATCCTCGACTTGCACGAGCATTTCATTTGTGTCACTTGCCTCAACGTAAATGTAGTTAAAAATTCTTTTCTTTCAATTATCAGATATAGATGTCTGTTAGTTTAATGGCATTTTGTGTTAAACTTTATCGTCTATATAGAAAGTCTAAAGTATTGTATTATTTCTGGGACGGGTATTTCTAGTTGCAGAGTTTAGTTGGAGGTGCTGATGGCAGTATTTTTTCATTATTGTTAACGACCTTACTGTCGAAGTTGTCAAATTCAATGCAGCATCAATCTGTGATTGACGCTCACCAGACTGTAATCTTATAATCACTTGCATTTTACTCGTAGTTTCTATTGGGATGCTTTTTCTTCTTGCCTTTTTTCCTCCTTTATTATCTTCCATGTTCAAAACTAAAAATTATAATAATTTTAACTTTATTAAGCTTTATATTATTTCAATTTAAACAATCTTAAATTTGTGTGCATAGTCAAAAATATTTTTTAATCAAGGAGTTATTTTATTAATGTTAAAATGTTGCATATTTTTTTGTTAAATAGTATCTTAAAACTGAACCTAAAAAGATTTATTTCAAATGTTTTATAGTCGTGGAGATGGACACAAAATAAATTGCAAAATATTATTATTTTAAATTAAAGTTAGAAATGGTGGACAGAGAAGTCCCAAGTGCGTAAAAATATAAATACGTATATAAATATTAAATAGAAGAAGTTTGAAGTTTTAATTCTTAAAACAAAAATAGATTATAATAGCAAAAAGAAAATATTTACTTTAATAACAAAGAAGATATTAAGAATTTAAAATTTGAGAATTAACAAATCAGTGAGGAGTCGAAAAGAACATATACATTTAGTTTTATAGTTGTGCCGCCATTCAAAATGAAAATCTTAGATTAAATTAGATTAAATCGGAAATTCTTAAGTCACTTTTATGCTACTCTATTGGGTAGACCTCGAAGAATTCGGTCTGCCCATTCATTTTCACCCGACTTTCGAATTTTGGAAAAATTTCTTCACAGGAGGTATTCTGATGACCCCCTGAGTCCAAAATGACCATTGGTCAAAAAGTTTATATTCGCTCGGATCGCTTTCAAATTTTGCACAAAAATCAACCATCCAAAAATGAAGGTCAAGTTCGTTAACCAGAGAAATCCGGCCATAGGGGGCGCTAGGGCCTCACTTTTTCTGATTTCATTTTTTCGACCATAACTTTTTCCCTATACAAAGTAGATCAATCGCGTTCATATTATATGATGTCTTTGATGAATACCATAATTAATGTACATAAACCTTAAACTTGGGGGTGGGGAAAAAAAAAACCGAAAATTAAAAAAAAAAAATCATAACTTTTTTCTGGTAAACATTCTTACATCACAAGTATTTTTAATAGAAAAGTTATTTTTTACTCTAAATTTAGGTACTAAAAGTTTGTCCGTTAAAGGTACTGTTTTCGAGAAAAAAAATAAAACCCACTTTTAGCTTGAAAATTTAAGGTAGGTAAAACCACGGCAACTTTTTTCTGGTAAACATTCCCATTGCAAATATGTTTAAAAGATAGGTTATTTTTTACTCTACATTTAAGGATCAAAAGTATTTCTAAAAAAGATACCTTTTCCGAGAAAAAAAATAAAAACCGCTTTTTGCTTGAAAATTTTTGATGTAAACAACGGCATCATGTGTTATTCTTAGGTAGTGAGTTATATTTTAAACGAGTTACACACGAGGTTTACCCACGCGTGTCCCCCTGCGGGCACGGATTTTTTTTATTTACTGACACTGCTTTAGGCCCTTAAACGTCACCGTTTTGGTTGGCTCCTACAGTCAAATTTCTTCCTATTTTAAAGTAAAACTTTAAAATATATATATATATTTATATATAGATTATTTAAATTCACCTATTTTCGCGGACAGAATAACATGTAATATGTGGCGGGTCACTGTGTTTTACTTTTGGGTAGACCTCGAAGAATTCGGTCTGCCCATTCATTTGTACCCGACTTTCGAATTTTGGAAAAATTTCTTCACAGGAAGTCTTCTTATGAACCTCTGAGTCCGAAATGACCATTGGTCAAAAAGTTTATATATATATATATATATGCGTGCGTGCGTCCAGATTCGACTTTTGTCAGCACGATAGCGGCCACAGTTTCGCTCGGATCGCTTTCAAACTTTGCACAAAAATCAAACATTCAAAAATGAAGGTCAAATTCGTTAACCAGAGAAATCCGGCCACAGGGGGCGCTAGGGCCTCACTTTTTCTGATTTCAGTTTTTCGACCATAACTTTTTCCCTATACAAAGAAGATCAATCTCGTTCATATCATATGATGTCTTTGATGAATACCTATAACTAATGTACATAAACTGAAAATCTAACTTTAATAACTTAGGGGTGGGGGTAAAAAAAACGAAAATTTTTGGAAAAAAATTCATAACTTTTTTCTGGTAAACATTCTTACATCACAAGTATTTTTAATAGGAAGGTTATTTTTTACTCTAAATTTAGGTACCAAAAGTTTTGCCGTAAAAGATACCGTTTCCGAGAAAAAAAATAAAAACCACTTTTAGCTTGAAAATTTAAGGTAGGTAAAACCACAGCAACTTTTTTCTGGTAAACATTCCCTTCTCGCAAATATGTTTAATAGAAAGGTTATTTTTTACTCTAAATTTAAGTACCAAAAGTATTTCCAAAAAAGATAAAAGAAATAAAAACCGCTTTTTGCTTGAAAATTTTTGATGTAAACAACGGCATCATGTGTTATTCTTAGGTAGTGAGTTATATTTTAAACGAGTTACACACGAGGTCTACCCACGCGTGTGACCCCAGCGGGCACGGATTTTTTAAATTTTATTTTTGAAATTGTACCAAAACCAGCCAGTTACAAACATTACGACCAAAGAGATTATGTTGTAACTTTTTGCTACAAAATACGAAAGACCTTTTCCCCGACCTGTTATTTATTTTTATTACCGAACTCGTATTACGTTTTATTCAGCAGCACATAAGTAAAGTAAAGAGGTAAACTTTGTATATTACCATTATTACAAATTATATTTAATAATTACTGAAATGTTTCCACTTCGTTTAAGTCAAAGTATTTTGTGTGTCTTTTAGTATTCAGTATTTAGGATTTATTTTATTTCTTATTTAGTGCATTGTTTCAGATAGGTGAAAGATTTTTTAGATCGATTTAGTATATATGGAGCCTATTCGTCACGACGTCAATCATACAACCATACAATTTTTCTCACTTTATAATGTCAACATAAATATACCTTCGGGATAGAAACGGACTTCATATTATCCTGATTAATCTTAGGGACCTTTGGTAGTTTTGAAAAAAAAAAGAGCCTTTCTTATTGATCCTAGTTATAATCCAAGTGAAGTCACGGTCTACAGCTAGTAATATAAAAAGATTAATATAGGTCATGTACAGTTAATATTTCATATATTGCGACTTTTCTGAAAAAACAACCTCGCTAATTATCTTGTGCCTGTGGTTTCATTTACTCGACTTTTCTCTATCCGTGTAATGAGATATATATAATAAATAAACTAACAAAATAAACATATTTGTCTGTAATTGACTGTACACAATTATATTATTATTTCTAAAGATGTCTTTTTCAAACGACATTCCAACTATCATCGTAATGCCGTTATTATTTTCTTATATAATGTGTGGTTAAAAATTAGACAAAAATGTCAAAATGATTATTATAGGTAATGTATGTGTGTGTTCTTACATATACGTTACACATGCATTATAAATATATATATATATAAGCTTTGTATACTGTATGTTGTGTACGTGGACTAACGAACAATATTATTTAGGATTTAGGAGGTAAATTTTTATGAAGATTATAATTTAAAACCTGGTTGACTGTAAATTATACATCTGATAAACCAGGATAATGTAAGATTAAGGAAAGTTATATTTAACTATGGAATATTCAAGATGAGATAATATTTATTTGGTACATTGTTTATTGTAGGGTTTAATTTATCAACTTAAGTAATATTTATTTAATGTATCAAAATAATGTTATTTTCAATGAAAAGTTTAAGAGTTATAGAATCTTAATAATGAAAGCATCATTGGTAGATGAGTGTTCTTTTGGAGCTATTCGCTTTATGTTTCTTTTGGAGAACTTGTAAATCTTGTTTCGGAGGGTTTCTTTCCAAAATAGACAGTAGCTATAGATACAGCATTGCTCACATGCCGAACGCATGGTAGGGTGTGTATGATATCTTTTACATAAAATAAATAAGAAAATATTTTATTCCATTTACCGTCCGATATCAGTTTGAAGTATTTTTTGTCTCTAAGGTTTTGTCACCCTACAATCCAAGCTTGTCATTATTATACTGTCGTCATTGAAGACTCAGCTTTACCTTTCAAGATATAGAGTTCAAGTTATCAAAAGAAGAAAATATTTTATCTGAGATAACTTTTGAATATTGCCAAAAAGAATACGATTGGACAATATTCTAAGAGTATGAGAAATATATTCTATAAAAATAAGTTGTAGCATTTATATTGAGAATGTTTATTTATCACCCAAAATGTAAGGTGTGAAATAGAACAGACCAATTTTTATAAAAAAAATATACATAATACCTTAGAACTGGAGTGAACTTAGTTAACTTGAACTAGTTGCTGTAGTTTAAACTTTTATCTTAAAATAGTACTTAGCTTCTTTTTCCATGTAAGCAAAACTGTAGTCAAAACCTAGTATTAAATATATAGCTAAAGCTAGTGTAATATATATATATATATACGGAAGATATATTTTTCTCTAATCCACAATATTATTATCATAATGCGCAATTTGACAAAGTTGTATTCTTGTACCGTCTTCGTCTCAGTTCTCATTGTATGATTTGTAATGGCTAGGTTAGAGGATAACTTTAAGAGAAAGATTGATTAAAGTATTTAATCTGTATTGACTATATCTAAAAAAATATATAATCATATTTCGTATAATACTTTTCAGTGTCCTAAGTCTAAAAGCAACTGAGAAACTGATTGGTAGCAATTAAATATTCTACTCTAATTGCTTCTAAGATATACAGTTAGAGGAGTGAGTCGCGTCGACCGGAAGTGCTCGACGCTCACTCAGCAGCTTGTTTACATTCAGTCTAGAGATGGGCATTCAGTCTGATATCGATACTTTTTATTTCTATCGTATTTTGTCTTCTTGACTTTATTTTTTTTGAGTACAAAACTGAAGTTTCTGAACCTATTTCACTCATTCTTTTTTATTTAATGCAGTATATCTGGTACAGTAAAAATTAAAGGTTTTCTTTTTGTTATCTTTTCTATTTTTCCTTTTATACAATGCAATAAAGTTTTATAAATAAATAAATAAATTCTTTTTTGATATATAGCTTGCTGTAAATTTTTATCTATATATTATCGACATTTTTAATCGTTACTAAAAATCACTAAACAGGTCAAGAAGCCTGCAGTTTTAATTCACAAACGCCTTCTCATAGGCTCGTTAAGAGTTTTAAAGACTCCGTAATGATCATCTCAAAATATTGAAAAGAAACATTACAAGTTGAACTTTCTACATGAAAACATTTGAATGTTAAACTTGTATTTATAACAAGCTTACCTCGCGACTCCGTCTGCGTAAACTTTATAAAGGTGTCACATGTTACTTCCTTCAAATAGAAACAAAAACAAACTCCTCAATTTAATTAAATTATATTTATAATTACGGTTTCGTATGTGATTCTGAATAATTCGTAATTATATTATCATTTAGTATCAAATATATAATTACATTGAAGTGGAAGGGAAATCTAATTTATCAAAGATTATTATTTAAATCCTGGTTTAGGGTAAATTATACTTCAAATAAATCCGGATAATGCAGGATTAGGGAACGTTACATCTAATTATGAAATATTCACTTTATTCATTTCAGGGTTTACTTTCTCATTTTAATTACATATATCATATCAAAATAGTTTTATTATCCATTGAAAAGTGAGAGTTATAGTCTGAATAAAGAAAGCATTATTGGAAGATGGATTTTGTACTATTTGTTTTATGTTTCTTGGGACAGCTTTCAAATTTTTTTTTGGAAGGTCTCTTTGTAAAATAAACAGCAGTTATGGATACTACATTGCTCATATCCAGAATGCAGGCTAGGGTATATATGATGTTTTTTAAATGTAGGAATTAGAGAGGCAATATAACACTCGAATATACTTTATCTACTAGAAACAAATATGTTAATCCTCAAACACATTTTCTTCAAAAAATTGCTAAAAACATCATTAATCTTTAAAAAAAACCTTAATCAAAATCGGTTCATCTGTTTGCGAGTATCTTATATAGAAGAACACCTAAATACGTATATTACTTTAAACTAAAACGCCACTAACTTGTGTAGCTTTCATCTTGTCTAATCAAATCATTTGAATTTGATTTAAATAATCCCTTATAAAATAATTAAAAAAAAAACATATTTAACTGAACAGTAAACTATTGTCACCTTACAACACGAACTTGTAGATAAGCGGTCATTGAAAACTAAGCTTTAACTACCACGACATAAAACTCAAGTTACCAATTCATGAAGTACTACCCAAATTGTAGAGTTTCAGTTTTAGATATAGTTGTAGAGCACGCCTCATCTTAAGACGGAAGAAAATATTTTATGTGAGGTAACTTTCGGATATTGCCGAAAAGAAAATGATGGGAAAATATTCTAAAAGGGTGTAATAAATGTATTTTTATAATAAATAGGATCATTTATATATTTGAATGTTGTTTGAATTTGAAATAGGACAGACAAACTATTATTACAAGTAGGTATATATAAAACCAGAGAATAGGAAGGCGCTTCACTATTTGTTACTTTAATTTTAACTTTTTCTCAAAATCCTCTCTGCCGCCTTTCAATATAAGCAACGCCGGGGCCAACATCTAGCAAGAAATATTCATAAAATAGTATACATCCAAGATCAATATTTGGGAATGAAAGTATGGAATTATCTTAAGTGTGTAAGCACAAAAATTTCTTTGAAATGTCATAACTTGTATCAAAGTAGAATCAATACGTGGCTGGTTTTCATTATCAACAATATCACAATGCACTGAAACTTCATCAAAGGTATTGGTTGAAGTTAAACTTGACAAAGTTGTCTGTGTTCTTGTATCGTCTTAATCTCAGATTTCATTGTACGATTTGTAATATCCAAGTTAGAGGATAGTTTCAGATGAGATTTATTAAGTTGTTTGAGATTATTTAGAGTAACTTACTTGGTCTATATTTATTTTTATATAATAAAATATAACGTGATTTTACTTTAGATTTTCTTTTTATATAATAACTTAATGTTACGTTATTATGCTGTCTACAAAATAATATTTATATTGAGAGGCGAGCAAAGAGGCTTATAGGCGACCCTGAATTGGTTGAAACCAACCTCCACAGCCTTGAACATAGGCGTAGAATTGCTAGCCTCTCAGTATTCTATAGGATACACTTTGGTGAGTGTGCGCAGGAATTACACGATTTAATTCCTCCGTCCCCCTTACATCCCAGGACGTTCCGACGCACGGCAGATATCCATCCTTACGCTGTGGACATTCCCCCTGTCCGAACAAAGCGCTTTGCATCGTCTTTTTTAGTTCGTACAGCGAAGGACTGGAACAGCTTGCCTGCGTCGGTATTTAAAGTATAGTTTTATATATCTGAGAATATATAGTTTATTTGTATTATAATCTATATTATTTGAGCTTAAGGCTCATAATTCTATAAATAAAAAGCTATTTTGTAATTGGGCCCATACTCTTTAAAAGCCATTACCTCATATAAAGACTTGTTTTTTTAAGAAACGATTGAATTTTGAGAAGCATTTAAGCATTTAATTTAATTTATTTAATTTAAGAGAAGAAATATCATGATTTTAAGACATCTTTTATACAAAATACAAGACCTTTTCTATTCAAATTTTGTTTATTCATTCGTTCACTCATTCACTTATTTATTATTCATACATTCATTCATTTTTAATGGCTCTTTTGTTGACATTATTAATTATGTGACAAATTGTTGGTACTATACAATAAAAGAGTAGACTCGTTAATAATTATTTAAATAATAATTACTTTGGTTTCTAACGTTAATATAAATACCGAAGACGATAGAGGATTTATAATTTTTAATGAAATCTATCTATTCATTATTATTTACAAATGCTGTTATGCTTACAAGTAAGAGCCTCAAGCACTATCCATTTTTACTAATATCATAAAAAAAAATGTTCTGTTTGTATGTAAGTACTAATTTCGAAGCTATCCATCATTTTTATTCAGAACTAGCTAACCCGTGTTCACTGGGATTTATTTAATTTTTTATTAGGTGTGCTTTTTTGCGTCAACTTCGTTCAGTTTTACTCGAGTAGGCCTATGTTGTTTACTGACAATGAGCTCTCGATAGGTAGAAGAGTTATTAAAATCGCTTTAGAAACCTGAACCTGATTCGTTACAAACAAACAAAGCTTTCCACTGTATATTATTACTTTTAATATAGATGAACCAGCAAGATAGACATATGTCCAAAATTTTTGCGTCTGGGCGGAGTGAAGATGTTGTATCGTAAGTTGATAAATAATAGTAGAGTGAATGCTTTTCTTTCATGCAAGCAAAGTCGCAGACAGTAGTTAGTATAATCAGAAGATCAACATAGTCTTATTATGAGTAAATATTGATCTCTTCTACTTTTCCTGCGGCAAAACAACTTCATTAGTTATCTTTAGGCTGTGGTTTCATTTACTCGCCGACCTTTCTCTACCCAAGTCATAAGATACCATCATAAATAACAGTATGTTTGTTTGTAATAAACACGTCACCTATGTTAAGGTTATTAATAAGGGTAATAAATAAATAATATATAATATATTTTTGTTTTTTCTAAATTGTATATTTCAAATTATAATATACTCGTAAATATCTTCGAAATTTTGACATTTAATCTCATAGAAGTTTACAAAAATATCTTTGTGATTGTGTGCATGTATTATATACATATATACATATAGGTTACACATAATATATAATATATTTTTTCATTACATTATATCTTAGGTTATTTTTGTATTACGAACATACATATAAAATACAACTTTAACATATTATGTGAAGCAATATTTGTAAAAAAACATTTAGTTTCTTAACTATTACAAATATTTTGTCATATTCCTGTAATATTTTTGAATATATGAGTACTTACTTATATAATGCAATACTTATATGTATTTAAATACGAAATGGAAAACAGTAAAAACAGTAAAACAGTAAATACGTCTCTCAATTTCACGTTTAAACCTAAGAACAAAAGAAAAATGCCTACAAATAACTATAATTTTATTATTAAACTACCTCGCATATATCTCAAATACTTATCTATGACTATATATCCTTTGGTCTTTATTATAATCTCTGATTTAAAAAAATATTATTAATAATAAACATGTTCAGAAAGTAAATAGTTAAATTATTGTTAACTGTCCCTTATTGCATTATAGCGCTTATGTCAGAGAAATTGAATTTAATTAAACTCGCGACGTCTCTGGGGATTGAGTTATTTTACTACTTGAGAGAAATTGAAAGTGACAGAAATATTATAGTCAACGTCTTTGAGAACAAAAAAAATATATATATAATAATTCCATAAGATTCTAGTCTTCTTGAAGATGTACTAACAGAGTTCTAAAATATTTGATAGTCATTGAAATTATTTTTGAAAAAAAAATTTATTATTGAAAATATATTTTAATTTTAAAATTATTCCGCGAATGTGAAAAGGGATCGAATATGGACCATCATTTTCAATGTCCAACTCTGTAAGGACATTCTTTAACATCCATTATTTATTTAATCAGAGACAGAGTGTGTATTTTTAAAGCCGCTGCAGCGCTGTAAACAACGCTTGATAGATTCAAATATATCACGTACTTGTTATATCCGTCTCCAAAAGAGCCACTTCAGCGTTAAATTGAACAAAGATCCGCCTTCCGTAATATATATTCAAGAAACGTCAAAAATATCAGCTATCTGTATCCTTGAAGCATCTCTGTGTGTTCGTACGTTAACAAAATTAATAATACAAATTTACAACAGACTCACTTACCTTAGTTTACAATTTAAAGTATATTTTTGATCTGGCTTCAATCATTTGATAGTAATTTTTATGAATAGTTTATAATTTAAAGAACTTTTAATTATTATTGTTGTTAAAACTGATTTTGCACACATTATTTCTAGCATTACATTAACAATAACCGACTCACAAACCAAAGAACGTAAAACTGCTTTAGTTTTATTAAAAACATAGTTACATTTATTAATTACTAATATGACAAATTTGAAGAATATGGTTTTTAAATAAAAACAATACGATGGTAATGCCATCAAAATAAATGTTATAAGAAACCACTTCCTTATTTCCTATTGTATTGAGATAATGAAAAAAATAACAAATTAAATACATTATTGGAAATTATGTCATTCCGATTATATTATCGTTTGATTCTAAATAATTCATAGTTCTATTAACATTTAGTATCAAAGATATAATCATATTGAAGTGAGAAATTAAGTTTAATAAAAATTATTATTTAAATACTGGTTTAGAGTAAATTATAATTCAGATAAATCCGGATAATGCAGGATTAGGGAACGTTACATTTAATTATGAAATATTCAAGAAGAGATAATGTTCATTAAGTTTTTTTGTTTAATTTAGGGTTTACTTTCTCAATTTAAGTAAATATATATAAAAATAATGTAGATATCAATGAAAAGTGAGAGTTATAGTCTGAATAAAGAAAGCATCATTGGAAGATGAGTTTTCATTTTGTACTATTTGTTTTATGTTTCTTGGGACAGCTTTCAAATCTTTTTTTGGAAGGTTTCTTCGCAAAATAAACAGTAGCTATGGATACAGCATTGCTCATATTCAGATGACAGTGTAGGGTGTGTATGATAAATGTGGATATTTAAAGATGATTCTTATTTATTTTTTAAGAATAGGCAAGTCAAGTCATATGTGTTTTACAAACAATAATAACAGATATAAAATACATTTGGATTGAAGACAAGTCTTTGATAACATAACAAACGATCTCGAGCTCGGAACTAGGCCATTAAATGTCATTAAAAGTCATTAAAAGCCATCATCAAGTATCTTTTTAAAAAATACTAATTAAAAATTTGTTTATCTTTTTGGGAGATAAGATACCGCAAACAAATACTCTGTGTATTTGTTTGCGGTATCTTATCTTTATATTAATTTTAAAACAAATTTGCATCTAACATAACTTAGTTTTCATTTTCACAATTCAAACGATCTTTAATATTTTATTTCATTTATAAAATTTATGGTGCATCATCTATCTTATTTTTTCCAAATTCGACATCGAAAAACCAATTGGCGGATAATTTTAATAAATGAGTCTTAACCATTTAAAATATTTACGTTTTATACAATTGTATAATAAAGTAATGAATGATTGTCACCCTACAACCGGAACTTGTAAAACACACGCCGTCATGGAAAATTAACACTTAACATTCAGAACATAGAATTCAAGTTACAGTGCATACAACTACACAAATTGTACAGTTTACGTATAGGTTTATAGATTGTCTCATCTTAGGACAGAATATTTTATCTGAGATGACGTTCGGATATTGCCAAAAAGAAAATGATGGGAAAATAAAAATATGGTGAAGAAAATTAAAAAATAACAAATTCCAATGTTTGTTGGTCCGGTAAAAAGTAAGCGATGAAATAGGACACACTAATTATCATCACAAAAAATGTACATAGTACCAGATAATCGGATTACACTGCACTGTTACTTTATTACTTTTTCTTAAAATTCTAATCTGCTCCTCTTTTCCCAGGAGCAACGTGACCGACAAAACCTAGCAACTCTCTTTAAGTAAGAATGCAGTTTCCAAAATAATAAAATTAAATGTAAGAAATTGCTATGATATTTTTCTTATTAGTTGGTTTAGCTTCGCCTTAAGTTTTTAAGTATCAGACCTTTATTAAATTTTGATAATTTCCAGAAATTTGAAATCGAAATCTACAAGAATCTTGTGAAACCAGTCGAAATTAGCTTTTGTAGCAATCCCTATGTTAGGCTTTAAAAAAAATTGCAAGATCAAAGACTAGTATCAATGCTTAACCTTCTTCAAACCTGCTGATAGGTAATTCTTTTGTCAGTTTCTATCATACGCCACACAATAAAGAGTTTGTCTGTAGTTGTTGCCGTAGAAGGTTGCTTTAAACTCGTTAACTAAGTTACAAACGGTATGAGATGGGACCTTAAAGGCCCATCGAAGTCTATCGCAACTATCTTTTGACTTAAGTGACACCGAGACTCATAAAAGATTATTGCATGAAAATTTTCTCGCATTAAATTCTTAGTGACGTGACAAATGACCAACTAATAAGGTACATACTCAATAAACTTCTTTTTTATTACATTATAGTGTCGCCTCGTTTTCGTAACAAAATTGAAGATCTCTTCTTCTCTAACCCACAGTCAGCCTCACAATGCACTGAAACTTCATCAAAGGTATCGATTAAAGTTAGCCTTTATAAAGTTGTTGTGTTCTTGTATCGGCTTGAACTCAGTTCTCATTTTAAGATTTGTAATTTTGAAGTCAGAGGATAGTTTCAAATGCGATTTATTAACTCACTTAACGTTATTTAAAGTAGCTTATATATCATTTGTATATATATTGTTATTTATAATATATATAGTTTGGATATTAAATTAATCATAACTAAAAAAAATATTCAACAATTAATATTATATAGAATTGATTTTTAAGAAAAATAAAAAGATAATACGTATTGCAAACGAGAAATAGTATATTATTATATATGATGAAACACAGACATGCAATCTTTTGATATATGATCGCTGGCACTTTAGTTAATTGAAACCACAGTGCAATGAAAGAGTTGATTCAATGAAATGAAATAACATTTTATATAAAAAATGTTATAAGTAACTCACTGTTCTGTACACTTCAGTGTTTATTATTAATATTACTTTAGATATATTCTTTTGTTAAACGTCTGTTATTATTTGATAATGTATTTATAATAATACACAAATAACGTAATAAAAAACGAGAACATCAGTGATTAATTAATTTACAAATCTTTGATACAATAAAAATAATATAATTATACTCGTATATATTAAGACAATAGACGTGTAATTAAGTGGTATGATAAAATCACAAACATTATTTCAATAGTATTATTAGAAAATTTATTTCCACGCGGATCTTTCTCATTTAGCATAATATTATTAACGAAGCATTATAATAATATATTTATAAAATCCTAGTTGTATTGAAGATGTAAATTCACGGTCTGTTACTATTTTTCATATAAGTATTTAAATAAAATTAAAATAAATAATATGGTATTAAATATATATTGAGAGACTGTAAGAGTTTTTTTATATATCTCAGAGAATCTCTAGTTTTTAAGTTATAAATAGCTTTTACAGTTCTTTTTTGAAAATAAATAGAATTAATTTTGGCATCAGTATGATCGAGGCGAAAGAGGTATGCAGGGACCGTAGCGTTTGGCGCTCCGTCATCTCTGGTTACCCCGCAAGGGATATGGCGTGAAGCTAAGTAAGTAAGTAATTTTGGCATCACTACCTCTTAATAAAATACTGTAAGAAAAAATTATATGAAAATAACTAATGTAAACGTCCGATAATAGTTTTATTTCTAGCAATTGCACAAAAACGGGTGATTTCGTCTGTGAGTGTTGAGATATGGGTATTCCACTGGCGCTTTTAATCTAAAGTAATACTATAATTTGCTCTTAAATTACCAAATAACTAATTTTCAACCAATAAGAAAACGTGACAGAACGTGTTTACTTCGTCATAAATACTCCTATTACCCTCAACTATAAATATAAGCGATGTATCATCAGCAAAAAGCACAATGTCATATAGATCTTTTACGATAGAGAGCAAGTCATTAATATAAAGTAAAAATAAATATAGGCTAATAAACGATCCTTGTGGAACACCCATCTTCGGCTGAGAACCTATCGATTAAGAATTATTTACATCAACCTTCTGAACTCTTTGATTTAGGTAAGAGGTAATAAAATCAAGCACAGTACTACGGACACCATAATATGTAAGTTTTCATAGTATCTGCAAAAGATTTGGTTGAATCATAAAACACTCCAAATGCATTCTGCGACTTCACCCGTGCGTCGTAAATGTGCTTCAGATTCGTGGCACGCGCATCAGTTGTATGAATGTATGTAGTAATAAAACTCAATCATATTTGATAGTTATTAAACTACTTAGACAACGTTATTTTTTTCTCATATTAGTTTTCTATTGCTTTTATCGGATTTGTGGACAAAACTGATAACATTGTAATTTTTATATACCTTTAATTAATTTTGTAAAATTATATATAATTAAATATAATAACCTACTTTCATAAGATTTAAAAGTAATAAGAATTTAAAATAATTTAGGCGTATATTGATCACAAACTAAGGTTTTATCCTAAAAAAAAAAATTCCAAGAAAGTGAGAAGTTATTTAATATTCATGATTTCATTAAAATTTTAAAATATTCTACAAGGACACTTTCAACATCCATACATTTTTAATTTAATAAGCGGCAGTTAAGTCTTTCGACAGTATTTTCTTGTTTAAAAATATACAATTGTGTATATTTAAGTCCGCTGCAGCGCTGTAAACAACGCTTGATAGATTCAAATATATCACGTCCTTGTTGTTTCCGTCTTCAAAAAGCCACATCAGCGTTAAATTGAACAAAGATCCGCCTTCCGTAATATATATTCAAGAAACGTCAAAAACATCCAGCTATCTGCATCCTTGAAGCATCTCTGTGTGTTCGTACGTGAACAAAATAAAAATATTTCTACTGTCAATAGATTCAACAAATGTAATTAAGAATATTAAATGTTTAAAATTGTTTAGATTTAATATTATTTAGGCATAAAATTATGGTTTCTGATACAATTTTATTTTTTGACAATGATTTATTATTCTCAGATTTTTGGCAATGATTTATTATCCCCAGTTTTCTTAATTGGGAGAATTTAGCTTATTATAATAATTGTTAATCGATATAATAATAATTATGTTTATTGTACGATTTATTTTACTAATGTTGAGATTTTGCATATTTTTGAAATTTTAATTTTATCGTTTGATTAGTATCTTGGAACTAAATTTAAAGAATTTCTTCCTACAGATTTATTTAAAATATTCTTTAGTCTTGGTGTTGTAAACAAAATAAATAAAATAATTTCAAATTAACTTAAGAAATAATGTACAATACAAAAACAATATAATTATCAAATAGAAAAAGTTTGAAATTTTAATTTTAAAGACTAAAATATATTTTGATAGCAAGAAGAAAAATAAATAATATAATAACAAAGAAGCTAAATTAAATTGTTTTCTTTTACATTGATATTAAAAATGTAATAAATAATTATTAACAAATAAAACACAATTTGATAAGAACGTATTTTTATTTCAGAGTTATGTACCTATTACATTATCCAATCTACAGCGCACTAGGTCAACTAGCGCACTAACATCGCATAATGAAGAGGCTATTAGAGAGCTGTTACCGAGTTTATGATTAGTGGACACCTTTTATTCGCCATTTTTGGCCGCATATAGTAACATTACACCATTAACACTTACAGACATCTATCTCTGTCCTTATCTTTACACTCATGGAAGCTTGTTATTAGTTTTCGTAAAGTATGTCTAAATTATGTTTGTTGTAGTTATTTTCAGAGTATTGAAGGTTCAGAGAGTATCGTAATGTTAGTGCAACTAATCGAAGTAGTGTAAAATAATTTCCAAAAGAAAGTTATATTTATATAGAAAAAACTAAATTCTCTCAATATCCAACAAGGATTCTTAGTTTTCAATTAAATTTATTTACCTATCTTATGTATAAATGTCGTTATTACAAGTAGATTCATAATCATTATAAATCTTATATTACCCGTGTCCACTTCGCTGGACATCAAACATTTTTATTGGTTTTGTTTTTGTCTAAGATTTATTTCCTATGTTGTTAAGTGCACTTTTTGATAACAGTCACGGATTTCATAAGTAACTGGTTCCTTTGGTATCGAATAAGTAAAATAATATTTAGTTAGTTAATAGAAATTATGAAGTTTATTCGTTAGAAACAAACAAAGCCTTCCTTTGTATATATTACTTTTGATATAAATAACCTTCAAGATACGCTCAAAATGTTCTCGTTTAACTATCGCACTCTTCGTATAGACAAGATTTTGCAAACAAAAAAGTAATTAAGTGAAAGCAGTTCCTACGCGCGCTAGTTCCTTCCACGCGGTCCAAGTCGCGGTCATCAGCTAGTACAATCAGAAGGGCAACATAGTCTTATTGTGAGTAAATATTGATCTATTCTGCTTTTCCTGCGGCAAAACAATTTCATTAATTATCTTTAGGCTGTGGTTTCATTTACTCGCCGACCTTTATCTATCCAAGTCATAAGATACCATCATAAATAAACTCAACAAATATGTTTGTTTGTAATAAACACGTCAGTCATGTTGAGGTTATTAATAAAGGTAATAAATAAATAATATATTCTTATTTTTATAAAAATCTTTATTCTGACATTGGTTTTTGTATTATGTTACAAAACTACCTTTTTGATATCTGTGTGAGTTACACTCATAGAATATATTTTCTAATATTATATTTTATCTTAAGTTAGAAGCGATGATATAAAAAAAAAACATTTAATTTCTTCTCTATTGGTATTATCTTATCATATTTCCGTAATACTCTTGAATATATGAGCACTGAAATAGTAATATGTAATAAAATAATATAAAATAAAAAAGTACATCGGTTAAACTTAAAAGATTTGAAAGCCAACAACCAAATAACAAAGCTTACAAATTATAATGTGATCAAAAAGTAAGTATATTTTAAGGCTGGCGAGAGCTTTAGGAAGCTTTCCCTACGTTGGTAGGACTGTCTATAACATTTGACACGCGTCTGTTTGTCAAAAGTTTAAATTAACGGCCGAAATTATAATCGGACAACTCTTGGTTCCTTCATCACGATAATGAAGCTTGTCATAATGCATTGGATGTTTGTGACTTTTTGAATACTATTCCAATTGTTTCCAGAACAGTAAAAAGCGTTGACAAATGATCGTTTTATCGAAGGGGATTAATTTGAAGGGAATGAAATTGAATTGGAACAATAAATAAAAAATGTACCAAATTTCTTGACCACAGCATTATCGCAAACTAGGTATCCTTTGGTCTTTATTAATGAAAAAATGTCTTTATTACGTCTGAAGAATTTAAAAAATAAAATCAACATATTTAGAAAATAAATAGTTAAATTATTGTTAACTGTCCCTTATTGCATTTTAGCGCTTATGTCAGAGGAATTGAATTTAATTAAACTCGCGATGTCTCTGGGGATTAAGTTATTTTACTACTTGAGAGAAATTTAAATTGAAATAGAAATATTATAGTCAATGTCTTTGAGAACAAAAACGAATATATTAATATTGAATCCATAATATTCTAGTCTTCTGGAAGATGTACTAACAGAATTCTAAAATATTTGATAGTTATTGAAATTATTATTGAAAAAATATTTAATTTTAAAATTATTCCGAGAAATTTAAAAGGGACAAACAATTTTAATGTCCAATGCTGTAAGGACACTCCTCATCATCCATTATTATTTAATCTGAGGCAGATTACTCTTTTCACAGAATTTTCTTATCTGAGAAATGTACAAGTGTGTATATTTAAAGCCGCTGCAGCGCTGTAAACAACTCTTGATAGATTCAAATGTAACACGTACTTGTTATATCCGTCTCCAAAAAGCCACTTCAGCGTTAAATTGAACAAAGATCCGCCTCCGTAATATGTATTCAAGAAACGTCAAAAATATCAGCTATCTGTATCCTTGAAGCATCTCTGTGTGTTCGTACGTGAACAAAATAAAAATATTTCTACTGTCAATAGATTCAATAAACGTAATTAAGAATAATCAATTTCTCAATCAATGTCTAGATTTAATACTATTTAGTTATAAAGTTATGGTTTCTGATACAATTTTTATTTCTTGTCAATTATTCTCGGATTTTTGTCAATAAATTATTATTTTCAATTTTTTAAATTCGTGAATTGACCTTATCATAAACAATGTTAAGCTCGATATAATAATAATTACGTTTATTGTACGATTTATTTTACTAATGTTAAAATTTTGCATATTTTTGACATTTTAATTCCATCGTTTCATTAGTATCTTGGAACTAAATCTGAAAGATTTCTTCTTACTGGTTTATTTGAAATATTCCTTAGTATTGGTGTTGTAAATAAAATAAATAAAATAATATTATTATTTCAAACGATCTTACGAAATGATAGATAAATCTACAATACAGGAAATAAATAAATATATATATAATTATTAAATAGAAAAAAAATAATATTTTAAGACAAAAATATATGATATTAGCAAGAGGAAAAATAAATAATATAATAACAAAAAAGCTTTGCTTTCTTCTACATTGACTTTAACAATGTAAAAAATAATAATTAACAAATGAAACATAATTTGACAAGAACGTACACATTTTGTTTCAGAGTTATGTACCTATCACATTATCCAATTTACAGCGCACTAGGTCAACTAGCGCACTAACATCGCATAATGAAGAGGCTATTAGAGAGCTGTTACCGAGTTTATGATTAGTAGACATCTTTTATTCGCCATTTTTGGCCGCATATAGTAACATTACACCATTAACACTTACAGACATCTATCTCTGTCCTTATCTTTACACTCATGGAAGCTTGTTATTAGTTTTCGTAAAGTATGTCTAAATTATGTCTGTTGTAGTTATTTTCAGAGTATTGAAGGTTCAGAGAGTATCGTAATGTTAGTGCAACTGATCGAAATATTGAAAAAATATTTTTCAAAAGTTATTTTTTTAAAGCATCACTGGTTGTAAGACTAATATTATATAACCTTTATTTTTTTAAATAAATGCATTTTTTGTCTGATAGAGTTCTAAAGGTTATCGCGCTCAAATAAATTTCAAGTTTATATTGATATAAGTTTTGTATGCATTTTATATTGAAATAAATTACATTATGATATTAATGAAGTTGGTTTAATATCTGAGAATATATTTTGTTTATTGTATTTAATCCATACTATTTGAGCTTAAGACTCGCCATGGTTTTATTAATTAAAGAGCTCTTTTGTAAGTGGTTAATTAATCATAAAGTTATCACTTAATATAAAGACTTTTTCGAGAAACAATTGAAATCCACAATTATTTCAATCTTATTTAACATTGGTTGTTAATAAAGTTTAGAAATATCATGATTTTAAGACATTCATACAAAACACAAGACCTTTTATTTTTAATTTATCATTGATTCATTAATTCCTTCATTCACTTAATTATTTGTTCATTTACTCATTAATTTTTAGTGGCCATTAAATAACAAAATGGTTGGTGCAAAGTCTCAGCAAACAGCAATCAGTTAATTGTCAATATTATAGTTAATTGTAAATAAAAACAGGAGTCCATTCATTAATATTTAATTGTATATTTAAACACTGATGTAAATATAGTTTCAAATGTAATATAATAATATAATAGATACTCGAATTTCTCTCATTAACCAACTAGGCATCTTAGTTTTTAATGAAATTTATTTATCTTTTTATCTTATGTATAAATGTCGTTATTACATAATATAATAAAAATAAATGTTTTATGTTTGTATATAATTTTCAAAGCTACTCATCCTATTATTTTTTTTCTACGACAATTAGCTGACCCGTGTCCACTTCGCTGGATATCAAACATTTTTACTGGTGATGAAGTTATATTATCTGTTTTTGAATACTGAATGTCTAAGATTTATTTCATATCTTGTTAGGTACACTTTTTGATAACAAAGTCTGATTTCGTAATTAACTGGTTCATTTGGTATTGAATAAGTAAAAGAATATTTAGTTAGTTAATAGAAATTATGAAGGTTATTTGTTAGAAACAAACAAAGCCTTCCTTTGTATATATTATTTTTGATATAAATAACCTTAAAGATACGCTCAAAATGTTCTCGTTTAACCATCGCATTCTTCGTGAAGACAAGATTTTGTAAAGTTAACAAAAAATAATTAATTGAAAGCAGTTTTTAGGCGCGCTAGTTCCTTCCAAGCGAGCGAAATCGCGGTCAGCAGCTAGTATAACCAGAAGGTCAAAATAGTCTTATTGTGAGTAAATATTGATCTATTCTACTTTTCCTGCGGCAAAACAACTTCATTAATTATCTTTAGGCTGTGGTTTCATTTACTCGCCGACCTTTCTCTATCCGACTCATAAGATACCATAAAAAATGAAAAAAACATGTTTGTTTGTAAAGATGTTTATAACATTTCAACCATGTTAAGTAAATTAATATTTTTTTATAATATATTTTGTTTTCTAATATGCCAAAAAAATTAGAAACATTATTTTTTATGTTTGTATGTGTGTGTTCATGTATTAAATATTGGTTATACACATATATATTTATTTATTTATTTGTTTCTGTAACATAAACTACAAACAAAGACATTATAAACAAAGAAAATTTACACTAAGGATAACTTATCTCTTGCAAGAGATCTCTGCCAGAAACCCTTGGTTGTTGGAAATATTTATTGATATGGGCTATAGGTACATATAACATAAACAAAATATAATGGCTTTAATATATCAATATTTTATATACTTACATACTAATATACATAAATATAAATATATATATATACACAACTGTCTACACAAATACATATAACTAATGAATATATTGTAAGTAAATAATTGATGCCGATTAATGCGAGGAAAGTGAAAATAGGTGCTTTTTCAGTCTAAACTTGAAAACAGTAGTAGTGGGAAAGTCTTTATAAATAAAATCAGGTAGTGAGTTCCAAAGTTGCGCAGCAAGAACAGAAAACGATATGTATAACCAATATATATAAAATTAATTCATCTAATCACTTAACTTTTTTAAATATTGATGTACTACTGATATTGTTGAATATATGAAATATTATTATTATTATTTATTTATTTATCTTCACGTCATATCCCTTGCGAGGCATCAACCTCTTCATACATGCCCTCCGGGGGGGTCCTCATGCTTTTTATGTGACCTTCCTCCAGTATCAGAGATACTGTGTTTTCGAAGGTCACTCGAGGCCTCCCCCTGTCTCTCTTGCCGCTCACTTTTCCTATATAAATCTTTATTACCATACTTTCATCACTCATTCGTTCGACGTGCCCAAATCACCTGAGCACGTTCTTCTTCATCCTCACAGTGACATCTTCGCTAGTACCTGCCATTCTGTGGATCTCTTCATTGCGGATTCGGTCAACTAGACTGACTCCGCAGGTTCTGAGAAGAGATCACATCTCCACAGCATTCATCTTTTTTACATTCTTCTTCTGTGTTACCCACGTTTGTCTGCGGTATTTATTATATGAAATATAATATATACTGAAATACTTAATAGAATATTCTACTGAAGAAACGGGAAACAATAAAATAAGTCGCTCCATTTAACTTTTCAAAGCTAAAAACGAAATAAATAATTATAATAATTTGATATTAAACTAATCAATAATATCACAAATATTTATAGTTATTACTTAGGTTTCATTTGGTTTGGTTTGGTTTTATTACATCTGATTAAATAACATACATCTTTAAAAATAAATTAATTATTTTTTTCAAGAGTTATTTCATTTTTATAGCGGTTTTGTTCGAGAAATTGTATTTTATTGAACTCACCATGTCTCTGGGGATCGAGTTATTTTACTATTTGAGAGAATTGAAAGTTAAATAGAAATATTATAGTCAATATCTTCGAGAACAAATATGTCAAACTGTTCTTGTTTCTGGTACTAATAAAAAAACGTAGTAATGTTTCTTTAAGTTTAAACAGTAGTTCTAAACTAATGTTTAAACATGAATTAATTGAAACATTAGTTAATATATATTTATCGCATAACCTTTCAGTACCCCCATAAATTAGTTGTTCGATTATAATATATATTAAACATTATACAAAACAATTTATCAAGTTAATACCGGTTTGATCCGGATATTTCGGATTCCAAGCTGGATTACGTATAATCATTATACAATTCCAACACAAACTATGGAAGGGATTTAGATGTTATAGTCAAAGTCGATAGAATAACTATATTTGGTTCAATCTGGTTTAATCTGGTTTGTCTGTTTGTATAAAATAATAAATAATATGAATGAAATATTAATACTTTTCAGTCACTAAAGGATTCAATTTCTTACGTGTATTTTTTTATATCCTATCTTACTTATTAATGCAAAAGCTTGTGAGTATATATGTTTTTTGTTACTCTTTTACGCAAATACTATTAAATAGATTTCGTTTAAACTTTTAACATTTAACATTTAGGATGACCGAAGCCGTAAGCAAAAGCTATATAAAAAAGACTTTTGTAAGCTCAGGTTTCCAAGAACAAAAAAATCACGTGATCTGTCAAATTCCATGTAAGCTTTGTGATTGGTTGTTTTATGACATTGACAGCTATAGGCCGTGCTGTCAAGTCATCTACACCATACTTTTCTATAATTGGTAGTTATGTAGAATAAAATATGTATAATTTTTTTTTCTTGTCAAATGGACAAACAAATTCAGAGCTTTTAGTTAGTTCGAAGAACAATCACAACGACACAACATTGTTTATAGCCTTATTGGCGCCAACATGTCTTGATAAGGTTTTGTCAACCGAAAATCGTAAATAGAAATCAGTACTAACCAAATTAAACCTTACTCACAAAAGAAAAGAGTTCAAAATAGCTGATTCCTACTCTAAGTACATTAAAGTAATCGAACTACATTTAAATATTTCTTATTGTATTTCTTGATAATCGAAATAGAAGCTTACTGTTTTGTGATAAAGCTGTATATTGATGGCTAAAGAAGTTTTCTGCCTCCATACAAAAATGGAGACATTTATCTTGTGATTAATATTCAAGACAATTTGAACCGTAATGATTATTTCACAGAATTGAAATTACTACTTCAATTTAAACAAAGGATGTTCTATGCGGACGTTACAAGATTTTTTTCTCTAAAATGTACCTACACGTCAAAAAAATAAAGTTTAAAATTAATTGTACATTTTATTATAACTATAATACGCATGCGTCAACTGGCTCAGATGCTGGGGTTCTCGAGTCTAGGCTCGAGTCAGTTTACCTTTGGCTGCGGTAGCGAGTGGTCGTGCCATCGCAGCCTTCCCCGCGACAACCACCTGTTAAACGAATCACAAATTAATCGTAAACGTTGTTTCACACAAACATATACAAAATACACACACAACCAAAACAAAACATCGCTGTCGTTTCTAACGCAGAATTTAGAACATAATCAGAGGTAATTAACAATTCTTTTAAATATGGCGTTGATCGATATTATATTTTTATACTTTCTTTTACTTCAATTCTACAATTTCATATTACTGTTACTATTATTTTAATCTCCATCTCTTTGACCAGAATGTACTATATATTTTTTATAATCCAATATATAAGTAAAAACCGTTATTCTGACCACTGGCGACTGAAATTATTAATCTTACTTAAAACTTTAAATGACAATCAAAGTCATTCCAAAGGTCGATTAATGGCGTTGTAACTTATGAAATAGTTTTTAATTTGAATATGTAATAAAATAATGCTAACAAATAAGACATTATTATTGTACAATATAATACCTTCGTCTCTTTATGACCCACTTAACAAATTTTTCAAGATTCAACTTTTTACTCTGTAATACTTAAATCCAAAAACTTCAAATCGATATTCAATATATTTCTTCTTAACATTTTAACAATTATTATAAGGGGCGTTAAGTTATATACCAAAAGGCACACGTAGATTTAATTAGACAACCAATTCAAATATTAAACAATATAATACTATCGTCATTAGTAATTTATTTGACCCACGTAACAAAATTTTCAATTTGGCACTTTTTACTTTATAATATTTTAAAATCAAGAACTTATAGTCGATATTCAATCTTTTTTTTCTTAATATTTTAACAATTCTTTGAAATTTACAAAAAAATCTATCTAAAGTATATATTTTAGAGAAAACAGACCTTAATAACGCATTTACGTTTTAGGGAAAGAAAGGAAAGAATACTTTAATTTATTATCATGAGAAAGTAATGTCAATTATGACATTACATAATATACTAGCTTTTGTTCCTGGCTCCGCTCACGTCCATCACTACTTTAATATCTTGACCTAGTGTTAAATGTCGAGTTTAAGTTTAAATCGCTTTTATTATTACGTCACAGACATAAATCGGCGTAGTTAAAAAAACAAGCTTTTGGATTTTGATAATATGTTATATATGCTCATATAAATTAGGAATTATGTAAGCTTTCTAACATAATGTCAATTATTAAAAGATCAGTAGTTTCAATTTGGGGTCATTATTTTTAGTTATCGATTACAAACAAACATATCTTTCTTTTTTTTATCTTTTATTGGTATTGAGAGGATGATTTGAAATACAAATGCAATCTCCAAAAATGAATAAATTTGAATAACTTTAGCAGAATCACGGCAAAATAAATTTTAATAACAAAGTGAAAATGCTAATGACACTGAAAATTTACAATGTAAATATTAGTTGTTATGATAAACAGGCTATTTTGTACCCGTATTATTCAAATTTCAAACTAGCAGAATCTTACTAGATTTTAATCAATTTAAATAATATCTTGTTTGTTTTTTCAATTTTAAAAATAAAGTGGTGGTTTGTATTACAATTATATAGTTATAATATTATTTTTTAGATCTTTGAACAAATTTAGGAAGATTCAGTAATATCTTCAAACAAAAATAATCTCTTAAACTTTATTATATGGGTCTATATGTCTATATAATATTCTTTGTTACAAACCAAGTTAAAATAATTATAAAATCTTCAAGCAATAAAACTGCTTTACGCAGCAATTGTGGCGCTGTATTATCAAAGACATAATAAAACGATACTCTAAATATTTCTTAAATCATACTTACTGTGGCTTTGATTCAGATCTAAGATTTTATAGAGGAAATAATTATTTATTTTTATTACAGCTCATTGGAATCGATCTTTAATAAATAAAAACTGTGTCACATTTATATAGTGCAAGATTTTCACACCCCAAACCTTACAAATTACAAATATATATCATTAATATAACTCTGCAAACTTCAAACTTCGACTTGTTGACGTTACCTCGGGCGCTCTGCAACTTTCATTGCAAACTGTACACTGTAAACCGAAATAAATAAACCAACTTTTAAAACAAATAACAAAACTCACTCAACTGTTACAGTCAGATTTTTACGAGAGATTAATAACAAGATATATAGAATAGCACAAGGGATAGATAAAAAATACTATTATAAATATAAATGAGAATTCGTTAACTACTCAAGCAACAAAGTTTGTACTCTTTGTTCCCAAAAACATATTGTTACTAAGGGATGGATTTATGACTTTTAGACGCCCATAACAGGTTATTTTTTGAAACTGTAGCGAGAAAATCAGTGGTAAAAGCTAATATCTCATAAACTTAAAACAGAAATAGAAATACTATCAACAAACATATTTTCCGAAATGAAATAATTGTAGCGGTAAGCTACAGAAAACGTAGAGGACGTAGCGTTGTCGTAGTAGATGTCTACGAATCTGAACCAACATGTTAGTTGGATCAATGTTGTCAAAAGGTAACTCCTTTATTTTTGGGGTAATTTTAATAAATTGATTACATTAATGCATAGTTAAAAAAATCTTACAACCTTTATTATTCACGATAAATCAGGCGATTATGGAGCAAATAAACTTGAAAAATAAATACGGTCATTAGATAAGATGAAACAAATAATATGCAACGAAACGAACGTCTTTTATTAAATCGGTGTTCATGTAAGCCCTTAACGAATAATCTTTTCCTTTTCAGTTACAAAGATACATATTTATATGTATTAATACATAAAGAATGATTAATATTGTAAAGGTTATAGTATAAAAACTAGTTGTTAGGATATATATTGTTTACTAATACTAATTTGAAATACAAAAATTTCAAATTCAAATTACCATCGGGGTTGGATTTTCATCTCCAAATGACTTTTCTCTTTGTAAGTCCCTATGTAATACTAAGAAATAACAATGAATTGTTGTTGCTGTTTTCTTCCCGGGTTCAATCAGTGGTTGAACTATGTTCAGTATTATTATCAGTCGCAGGTATTATTATCATGGTGGTCTTAACTCACTCTGCATACTAAATATTAGTAAATATCATACAAAATATTCCTTAAAATCCTCCTTAAAATCACTTAAAACATAAATATTAATTAATTTTCCCAGTCAAGCATCAAACCCAGTAAAACATCAAAATTACTAGCAGTGAAGCGGTTAATTGAAAGTAATAGCTAGGATATAAGCGGTAGCGTAACGAGATCGAGCAAAACCCGTTTATTAAATGTAGTCAAGTGACTAAATTTTTAACTATTGTTTTTGAATATAAAGAATATGGCAATGTTACTATCTTTCGTAAAGGAAGCGGTTAGAATGAAGAAAATGAGAATAAAGGAAACGGACAGGAAGGGAGGGTTTTTATCTCTGACATCCTTTTACGTATTTATTATTTACATATAAATTCATAAATCAAGGGCTTTAATTTATGAACTTATTTAATATTTAGAACAATAAAATACTGTTCGACTTACAGAGAATATAAATAAATATGTCTGTAACAAGCGATGTAGTGAGCACTGTACTTAAACGTCTGTAATTCGGTCGGTTCGGTCGGTGAATATAGTACTGTAAATATTTATAAGTACACTTTACTTCTAAATAGAGAAATAAAAAATTTTAAAAGACATTACTATATTAATTTTTATTCTTAAATGTTTTTGTAATGATCCCATTTCATTATTCAATTTTAAGCGCACCATTTGACTACAAAAATAGCGAGTTCATAAAGCCCACCACTAACAGATTTTTAACAGCCTTTTAAATATGAATTGGCTGTATACGGATTAAAGAATTATTTGACAGCATTATCAAGAGTTGTTATTGGGAACTGTAACAAGAATTTCTAAAACAATTTGTATTTTTTTAACCATCATGAAACCGGTAACAGAATTAATTGATTTGTTGATGTTATTTTATTTATTTTATTTGGGAAACAAACAGTATATATAACATAATATAACAATAATTGAATACAAAAAGATGTCACATAAAATAGTCAAGTATCCACTAATAAATGAACTATTTTTTATCACTATTTTTGCACTTACAAGATCTATTGCTTATATAACTTTGTCGATATAGAAACCTAATTATCTAAAGCAATCTTTTCTCTAGAGAGAGTTGGTTCGACGCCAGAATGTACCTTTTTATTTTGTATTTGAGCCAATTGTTTCTGAAAGTTACGTCTTGTTGACCAACTTTTTTATATGAATGACTATCTAGTTTTGTTAAAGTTAAAATATATATAAATAGTAGAAGTAGATGAAATTTTTATTTTTTTGTAAATAACATTCAATAATTTATGAAAATGTTGTAATATATTTTAATGGGTGTTTTATACACCAGCACTTATAATAATTATATTGGGATTGCGCATTACATCGATATTTTTCACGCTCTTCTATGTACCATTGCAGACTTTCTTCTTAGTCATATAATTTTTTAAGGCCTATTTTGATACCATAATTATTTTATATACCATTCTGTACAGACACTCTTAAAATAAAAATAAGGCTACAAGGGCTCCAAATGCGACCTGGTCAGAGAAGAACCACACCACAACCTCAGCCGGGTTTTTTTATTTAGATCACTATTTCACAAATGTCAATATATTTAATGAACAGTATAATATGAACAACTAGAACCGTCGCAATCAATTTGATATGCTGGCCTAATGATCTAGCAAGAATAATAAACAGCGTCAGAAAAGATTGCGTAGCTTACAAGTTAATCGCTAAAATTCAATTTATTCTTAAGCCATATTGTCGTTAATGTAATGTTTATTTTGTACATCATAATTTTTATTAAATTTATTATTAATTTTGTATATATATATATATATATATATATATATATATATATATATATATAAAATTTTCATTAATATGTTGGCTGTATACAGTCATCATTTTGAATTCATTTTGAATATTTTTTTGTAAGAACTGTGGGGCCTCATGTTGTAGATTGCTGGAATAGCCCTCTATAGTACAAAGATAGTATTCTTATCTGATGCATTACCATAGGGTACAGTTATGGAACAGTATGTCTTATGACACGTTTGTGAGAAAGTATCTAAAGTAAACTATTTTAGCTATTTCAACGTTTATCATCCGGTGTATTTTTTTAACAGCATATGTGGGAACTAAGGCTGTTCAACAAATAACATATATGAGGGCCCCATTGTTATTTTGAATGTAAAGTAGTGGCAAAGTATTTAATCCAGTTGCTCATTAATTAATTATAAATAGGTTGTGAACCTTTTTCCTTTGGCTAAGGTAAATTTAATTATAATTTTTTTCGTTCAGTAAGAGCTTATTCGCGTTAAGCCAATATACAATACCAGAGAGAGCATTATTTACATCGTAAATTACTGATTTCTGTCTATTAATTTTCAAAGAAAGGGATGTATCATCAGCAAATAACACTAACTTATGTTTTTTCCCACAATTTAAGGCAAGTAAGTCATTTACGTAAATAAGGAACAAGAAAGAGCTTAATATAGAGCCTCGGGGCATGCCCATTTTGACAAATGAACCAAGGGAAAGATTCACATCAAATTTTTGAGTTCGTTTATTAAAATATAAATTTATTTCTAATTCCATAATAATGTAATTTTCTAATTAGAATTTCATGCCGTACACATTTGTGATTCCTCCCAGGTCTCAAAAGTTTTTTTTAATTTGAAAAAAAAAGTTTTTGATGTAACATTCTGATCTATACAACACGGTCTTATTACTGTTTTATAAATTGTCAAAAATAATTTTTATATAAAAAAAATATTCTAATCTATAACATAAACTTTGCTGCAACGAAAATACAAATTTTATATTCTGCGTAGACCAAAAGCGGTAACGCGATCAAAATTCATTTATATGCAAAGTGTAAACCTCGGAACATTATTCAGTATTAAGTATTATGTAACGATATAATATTATAATATCATTATTGAATAACAATTTTTTGAAGGTAAAAAAAAATCTATAATCTACTTATGATAAATCTAACACAGCTTGACTAAATGACAAAGAGACTGAAGATCTTGAATTTACGTAGTTTTTTATATAAGAATTCAAACCAAGGTCTTGTTATTTGTAAAATCGAACGTATTGATTATTTGAATGTTAAAAAGCAATGTAAAAAAAAAACAAAGTCTGGACTACCAAAATATAGTACTACAATCTAATTAAGAACATTTCGGTTTAAAAATATTAACATATTGTAAAAGAAATGCAATGAAATATTATTTTTAGGCTTGTAACTCAACTTTCTTCCACATGGTTTTAAAAACACCGTTTAAGATGTTTTCGACAATGCTGTATATATAAATTAACGCTATAACTATAAATAGTTAAATAAAAGTTGATGTTAGCGTTACTTAGAATTAATATTATTTTAATATGGATTATAGACGGAAATGTACAACTGAGTAAAACGCCCAAAAGTATAACAATAAAAGACAAAGTCGTTAGGGAAATGAAATACAATACTTTTCAGCTGCGTTTGTACTAAATATTATTTTGTCCTAAGTAAGAGTTACTCTGTTTAAAATTTCTTGTATTTCTTATTCTATATTATTTGATATATATAACATTAAAAGTTTATTTATTATATTAAATTTATTGTTATATGTAAATAATGTTAATATCCTATAATAATTCTTTGTGTGTTTGTTTTAAAATACTTTTAATTTATTAAATAATGTGATTTACAATTTTAATATATTTTATATTACCTAGCATTTCAATTCACACACTTGGATACATATATACACACACACACACGTACAAGTCATTTCAAAATACAACTTCAAATATTTAATCTTGATCTATTTGTTGATTGTAATTTAATATAATTTCCTAAATATCTATCAGATACAGTTGCAACATTATTTGGTGAAAATAACTAACTTTAATTAAAAGTTAAGTGACAAAGTGATTATTGAGTACCAAGTCTAGACTATACAGAGGACATGGGTAAGTAATTTATTTATTAATTATACTTAGTAATTTATTTATTAAAGCAGTTATATTTATGTGAAAACTAAAGCAGTTCCTAACAAATTAGTCTTGGCGACTAATTTGCAAACACTCGGCAAATATACGTTTTTATTCTTTGAAGTTATTTAGCTCTTATTACTTAGTTTTTGCTAATTGCTTTGAGATTGGAGTGTTAATTATACTGTTATGAAATAATTTTTATATTATAATTTATACTGGTACGTGGTAATTGTCTGTTGGATGGAACACTTGATTGTAATAAATTAATTATGTACTTAAGGATAGCAATGCATATATTACCTTTATATACCCTTAAGAGAAGAGAAAAATGTTGAGTGAAACAAATATAATACGGGGTACTCACTAGCTGTAGTTTATCTGACTGCAGCTCGTATAGGGCTGGTTCGACCGGGAAAGGACCACCCTCTCACAGAAGATCAACGTGTAGTAACCAAATTCATTTGGATATGTTCTGTCGGTGAGTGAAAGAATCCGGAATCCCAAATCCCCCCTCCCCGCTACCAAATATGATAGCGATGCCTTCAAAAAGTATACCCCAGCTTCGGCTATCGGCTTTGATGAAGCCGGAGAACCCTTCCCCGAGCAAAATCGGGGGGCTGCCCGTCGTATCTGGAGCGAGTAAAGTATCGCAGTTTGTATTTCTGAGGGCAAACGACGGCAAACAGCAGTACCCCGTGCCACTCTAATTATAGACTTCTGCAACATCCGGGGGTTTCATTCCAACCTAAATGCCGTCCACTACCACCACCAGATTTTTGACGGAGACGCAGATATCTCAACCTAGCGATACAGCGCGCCTATCATACCACGGGTATAAACTAGAACATCATTTTATACCGCACTCCAGGGTATCTGTGTTTGTAAGGTAGGATGTCTGCAACCGACGCCTTCCAATTTTTTAAGGTCGGGACCGGTCCGTGCTCTGGCTGCACGTGGACCTGAACGATCACGTCAGATTCTACGCGTGCCTCTACAGGATCCATAGTGATAATACAAAAACAGATCAACTGTTGGGCCACGTTCAAGCGAAGATTGACGACCTGCTTTCACAGACTCCTTCCGCCGAAGTCGTAGGCCTCGGGGAATTCAACGCGCTCAATACCGAATGGTTAGGGTTACGTGCAACCGACTACAGAGGCAGATCTGTGTTTAACTTTGCTCTGGCAAATGGTCTGTCCCAGCTGGTAAAGACGCACACTCGTCTACCGGACGTGGACAGCCACACGCCCTCTTTGTTAGATCTTCTGCTGACTACACATCCAGAAAAGTACCAGGTCACTGTTGAGGCTCCTCTGATCACTGTCTGGTTTGGAGTGTAGTGCCCATTCAATGTCCCGTTCGAACAAGACCTGCGACCTATCGCGTTTGGAACTACAAATCAGGAGATGGAATGAAATGCGGTCGTTTTTTGCATCTTACCCATGGGGGCCGATTTGTTTCCCTTTCAATGATCCCACTGACTGCGTTGTAGCTGTAGCTGATGTGATACTACCGGGCATGGGACTATTTCTAACAAAGCTCTGTGGTACCACTTGGTGGCAGATCGCGGCCTTGGTTTAATGTGCCTGTCAGGGCTGCAACAGCTGGAAAGTGGCAGGCTAGATAAGCTTGGGCTAATGCGTTAATCATTAGGGATCCGAACTCTAGAGTTCTGAAGAGGACGCACGCACAAATTCTTGGCGGCTTCTAAGGTCACTCTGGGCAACTTTAGCCAGCCGTTCCTACCGTCATTGCACATTTGGAATGGCTCTCTGGCACACACGGCAAAAGAGAAAGCCGATCTCTTGGGTACTCTTTTTGCCTCAAACTCGACTTTGAACGAACAAGGAAAGATACCGCCTATCATCCCGCGGTGTCAGAGCTCATTACCGAAAAATTTCTTTGCCAAAAAACTATCCGGCAGTCCCTATTTTCGAGTGGACCGGATGACATTTCTCCATTGGTGCTAAGAACGTGTGAAAGAAACTTGTGTCTTCTATAGAGACCTCCCTGGGGATGGTCTCTAAGTGGGGTGAACTGAACCACGTTTAGTTCAATCTCCTAAAGATGCAGGTTTGCGCGTTTACCAAAAACAAAACCATTTGTCGTATCACCGCTCGTCGAGAGCACTCCACTCATTGCCTCGCCAAGTATCAGAATACTGGGTCTCGACATTTCGAGCAATTGTCAGTTTCGTGGTCATGTGGAGAGCAAGGCCAAGTTAGCTGCGATGAAATTGGGAGTGATCAATAGAGCGCGGCAGTATTTCAAGCCTGATCAAAGACTTGCGCTCTATGTCCGGAAACACATGGAGTACTGTTCTCATCTCAGGTCCGAATCACCCCAATATTAGCTTCTACCATTTGTCTGTGTACAACGGAGAGCCGTTTGGATTGTCGGGAACCCGGTGCTCTGTGAACGGCAGGACTCTTTGGCATTGCGTAGAGACGTTGCATCTCTGTGCGTCTTCTACCACTTACCGCTGGGAGTGTTCCGAAGAGCTATTCGATCTGATGGCTACCGCCGAATTTCATCACCGCACATCGCGCCATTTACTCCAATACTATCCATAACACCTGGATGCGTGGCGATCCTCCACTGTGCGGTTCTCAAGTACATTTTTTCCACGTACCACTCGAATGTGGAACGAACTTCCTTCGGCGGTATTTCTAGATCTATACGACATGGGTACCTTCAAAAAAGGCATATTCCCCTACCTTTGAGGCCGGCAACGCTCTTGTGAATCCTCGGATGTTTCAAGAGTTCATGGGTGGCGGTGATCAACCATCAACGGTGACCCGCAAGCTCGTTTGCCCTCCTCTAACATAAAAAAAGAAATACAAACAATCATATCTTTCCACTCTATAATATTAGCATTGAGAGAATGATTTGGAAACAACTACAATCTACAAATTGAATAAATTTAAATAACTTTAGCAGAATGACGGCAAAATAATTTTAAATAATAAAGTGAAAATGATAATGACTGAAATATTAAAATATACAAGTTAATATTAGTTGTTGACATAAATATTTTATTATGGCTATTTTATACCCAAATTATTAAAATTTCAAGTTTTAAAATTACAATGATATCATAATATATTATAATACTTTCAGCAACACCGTCTGTGAAGACTGCAGAAAGTCAATATATTTTAGGATATTATTTTCAATCATTCACGAATTCAAGTAGATTAATGCTGTTATGATTACTTACACGTTATTGTTAAAACAAAATTTTACTCTTTAATTTGATTATATGTGTATAATTTTTCTTATATTATGTTTTTCGTTAAAAACCACATGCCAATAAAATGTGATTATAAAATATTCAAGCGATAAAACTATTTTACGCAGCTATTGTGGCGCTGTATTATCAAAAGCTTTTTTAAAATTATATTAAAGATATTCCTCAAATCATATTAAGTTTGCTTTGGCTTCGTGGCACGACACCGGAGTTTATTTTTTTCATAGAGAAAGAAATTCCTTATATTATAACACATTTAAATTGATCATTAGTAATTACAATACATGTAATACTGCTACTACTAACTGCTAACGTTATAATTTACAAGATATATAATTTGTTATGCTTTCTTAATGAAATACTAACCAATAAAGATGGTTCTCCAAAAAATATGTTATAGGGATAAAAAAATACATTTGAGATTGCCATCCGACATAAGACTCATTTAATATTCGAGTACATACAGTGGCAAAACTGAGTATCAAATAAAATTAAAACAATAAGAATTACTACTATCAACAGAGTTATTTGATTTTATTTCAGTTACGATATAATTGTAGCGGTTAGCGGTAACCTTAGAGATCGTAGTATAACCGGAGATGTCTACGATACTAAATCAATATGTTAGTTGGATCAATGTTATTTATACCTTTATTCTTGAGTCATTAATAAATCGATCATACATTTAAGCTATAAACAATGCGTGTACCAAAATGATAAGTAAAATATATTATGAATAAAATTGCTAAATAAGTTATGTACTAGACAATTCAAAAGCGAATAAACTACTTCTAAACAGTTTTTGATCATAACATGAGAATACTTCAATAATATGTAGCAAATGAATCGATTCTTGATAAATCTTTGTACACGTAATCTGTTAAGGTTTAATTTATTCCCTTATCACGAGTTACAAAGGTACATATTTATATATAATTAGTTATAATATTGTAGATGTTTTACCAAAAACAAGTTGTCTGGCACATTTTTTTTGGTCCACATACAAATTTTATTCAACAATTTAACCACCTTTGGGATGGAATTTCAATAAATCTTCTCTTAGTGAGTTCCTACGTCACAAAAAGTACCTACGTTTAACTGTTATTACTGTTTCATTTCGGGGTATTTGTAGTAATGATTTAATGTTTAGTATTAACGTGTTTCTTCTCTAATTCTGGATGGAGTCGAGGATAAGAGCTATTACTATTATAGCGGCATAATCTAACTTGTCCATTATATATGTTAGTATATATCATAAAAATAAATTATATATGAATTCAAAAGTTAAACGCCCTAGATTTAATATTTTAGGCCAATAAATTATTTTACATCGATTTAAATCTAAATAAATATGTATGCAAACGAGACCTGCGATATTGCCTTTCATAATCTGTGATTCGGTTGCGGTAAAAATAGTACTATAAAAATTAAGAAGACTATTTAATTTCTAAATCAATAAAAAACAATATTTTCGAAGAATTTCGAATCTTAATATATAAGTAATGTTTTTGTAATGGACTCACTTTACTGTCCCATTTCAAATGCACTATTTGTCTCTAAAAATAGTGAATATATATATTAATATATATTGCCCACCAATCACAAGTTCGCAAACAGTCACCAACAGCCTTTTCACTATGCGATATTAGTATACTATTTGAAATTTTGCGCGGTAGATTGGATAATAAAAGGCTATATAAAGATGATTGAAGAATATTTTGACCACACTATTAAGAATTGTTATTGGTCACATCAACCAACTAGAAAACGTCACATGATATTTGAGATAAAATTATTTGTATTTATTTTTATATTCAGTTCTTAAAAGACATTTTTTATAAAATATTTATTTTTCATTGCTTTGTTAACAACATTCAATATTTTCATCAGAAAAACCTAATTATCTAAAGCAATCTTTTAGACAGAGTTGGTCCGAAGCCAAAATGACTTCACTGTATTTGTTCATTTTGTATTTGAGGCAATTGTTTTCGAAAGTTACATCTTGTCGAGCAACTTTTTTACACAGAACGTCTAACAGGCTTTGTTAAGGTTGAGATTGTAAACAGAGTTGAATAAACGTATAAATAGAAGTTGTGGTATATTTTTGTGACAAAAACGAATGCTATCTAGAAAAATGTTCTAGCGTATTTTTGTCAATGTATTCATCCACCTTAATTTAGTTATTTAAAGTCAGAAAAATATGTTATTTTATTTGAGGATCGGTATCATAGTACGTCATGTCATTAGTGACTTACTTTTTTAATATACCATTTTTAACGCACTCCACCTATATTTTCTTCGGTCCTGCTTCTCTCTTATAACCATCCATATTCATATTGAAGTCTCGTCTCATCATATTCTTTAAATCATTCCTTATTATAACCGGGCCATGACAAATGATTACTTTTTTTTTTTCACTGGTGTTTATTTGAAACTACTTCCTTTATAATAATTTCTTACTGTATCTATTCTTATCAAGAATTAGATTTTTCTAATATATATAGACCGAAGTTTTGATTTTTGTAAATCATGCTAAATAATTATGCTAATTATAGATTGTTTAGAATTTCGAGTTTTAAAAATGGAATTAAAAGAACAAAATTAAAAAATCTTTTTCGATAATACTTTACAAATAAAAAAAAACGTTGATGTCAGCGTTACTTTACAGTTTAATATTATTTTAACATTGATTTTAAACAGAGTTGTACAACAAAGAGAAAAAGACCAGAAGAATTCTTAACTATAAAAGACGTTAGAGAAATGAAATACAATAGATTTCATCTGCGTTTGTACAAAATATATAAGTTAAGGTCCCAAGTAAGCGTTATTTTGTTTGGTTTTTTTTTAATATATATATTTATAATAAAATTAATATCAAGTAACCTTCGTAACACTTCTCTTAAAAGTATATAGTATAGTTTTTGTTTGTTTAGAAATTATTTTAAATACAAAATCCAAAAGATGTAATTAAAAAGTATATATTAAATACATACCAATACATACATACACACACACGTCAATATATCTCAAAACCACATTTAAGTGTTATTCTAGTCTTTTAGAAATTAAATTATAATTTTCCAAACATCATATAAAAACATTATATTTTGAAAACAATAAAGTGATTATTGAATATTCTATCCTATCCGATTCAAGTCCTAGAGTAGTCTAGTAGTAAGAGACCCGAGAGAAGTCGGGTAGTAAAGTAGTAGTACTTTACTACCCGACTTCTCTCGGGTATAATTAACTGTTTTAAGTACAATAAAGGTATCATCTTACTTTCAATTCAATACCTTATTATAAAATTACAATAAAGGAAGCAGATTTTCTTTTGTTAAGAAAATTTGTAAAACCATTGTCATTTCTTTATTCATTATTTGTATTCAATATGATAATTTATAAAAAGATTCTCTTATACAAATCTTCCTGATACTTATAACTAAAAATAATTCAATAAACATATAATGTTAATAAAAATGGCTTACAATTGTCCCAATTTATATTACAGTATATTTAGTCGGCGGTAATCTGTTGACTTCTTAAGGAGCTATACACATATAATAAACTAGGGGCTCCAATAGACCCTCAATTTCGACTGGCTGCGCTCGCGAAATCTCGGGTGCCGTTTGTGCCCAGTGTAATAACTCTTCGTTTCCCATTGACTACAATGGGATATCAGTTTTTTTGACGATTATTCCTCAACGAAATGACATTTTTCAAATTTTTTTTTTTAAACCGTCCCCTAATGTGTGTCTTTTTGACTGCAAAAATTTCATAATTTTGCGTCAAGTAGTTTTCGAGCCTTTTCGTGACAAAGAATGTGAAAAAGTCTCCATTAGAACGCTCCGCTTGTTTCGCTCGTTTCGTTCAATGAAACATACATACGAATAAACAGTTTAGAAGCAAAAATTACTTACCGGGGCTCTTACTTTGCAAAATAACTTCATTTCAACAACTTTTACCATTGAAACTAGAACAGAAAGAAATATTACTGTTGATTTTATTTAAAAGTCTGCTTTTGAAAGGAATTAAAGCAATTTATATTTGTGTGAAAATTAAAAAGTTCTTAACAAACGGGTCGCGAAAAAAGACTCGGCTAATATTCGTATTAATACTTTGGAGTTATTTAGCTTTGATTACTAAGTGTTGTGTATATTCTGAATTATATTACTATTCTGAATGCCTATAACATATATTAAGACATTATTTATTGTTTTATGATTATTATTATATATTTCTTATAAGTGAGCGGAAAACAGACGGAACATAGGTTTGTAATAAATCAATTATGTTGAAGAAGTGGTATTTACAGATGGTATTATCGTTCTCGTGAGAAAGAGAAAAAATATGATAGAATACTAATAAGAAAAGAAAAAGTTTTGTTTTATCTTAATTTAATGTCAATTATAATTAATATTGTAAGTGATACTGAGCAGGTCGAGCTTTCAATCGCTTAAAAGCTTCAGCAGATTTCGTTGTCATAAGATCGAAGAATAATTTGTAATTATATTTGCTCCGATTTACCTTCGCAGTCCAGTTAGTGAAATTTTAAGTCTGAAATATTATGTTAATTCTAAAATCAGTTGTAAATTTGAAACGGGGTTTTAGCTGAAGTAATACGTTATTAAATAAAAAGTTCATTTCAGTTTCAGCAGATATTGCAACTTGTGACTTTTGTGTTCAATTTTGTAGATTGAATTTGTTTGATTAAAAATCACACATACACTTCTTTAAATTACAATTTTAATACGAATATGAATAACAGCTGTTACTATCATATTAATAAAAAACAGTCAAGTGAAAGCGCTTCTACCGAAAAATTTTCCATAAAAAAATTCATTAAAAAATAAACTTTATTGATTTCTGTCTCTAACATTGTTCATTCAGTTCATTCAGTTTTAAGAAAATGGCGTTTATACAACTTTTTGTTAAGACCTTTTTAATCAGTTCAGTTCAGATAATATTAGTCGAATATGTTGTTTTTGGTTGGGTTTAACTATTTGTTGATTTTTGTAGTGAAAAAAAGAATAAGTATATATTTTTAAAGAAATATGTACACAAACACTTCTACTCAAACTATATCACAATTTTTTGGAAAAAAAGTTCCTTATTACTATCACAGGACACCTTGTGCGGTCGATTGTGTAGCTTCTATACCAAACCTAGAAACTTTTGTACGGCAATCACTCGACGGCACAGTTTTTTTAACTCTTAAGTCTAATAAATCATCAATTTTAATGCTAGTCAACTATCATCCCAAAAATATATATAATGTAGCAAAAGAGCAGTCACAGAGAAGAGCTCTTAATAAGGCCACTCAAACAGATGATAGTAAATAAGTGAGTTACGCGTCGCATGTTTCTCTAAAATGATTTTTTGTATTTTATATAAATAAATTCCATAATAATTAATCCCTAAAATCACTCATAACACTCATACATAAAGCAAACGCAGTCAGTATTTAAAACTAGTCTATTAATAAAATAATCAATACTTCAGCTTTGAAGCTCTTGTTAAAAAATTAAACACAACAAAACAGATATAAAAATAATATTTTCCACAAAAATAAGTCCTTATAAACGATTGTGAAGCGAGTAATTAAATCACAGTTCCACTTGTTACACATACACATACACAAACGCACACATCGTTAAACCAATAACAACACTCACAAGCTCAGTTCTCGTTCAACAGCGCTGTTTTGTAATTGGATATTGATATTTGTACCAAGTGATGTATTGTTTTTATGTTTTTATTGGTAGTTCCTCAATGTGGGTTTCGGAAACCGATTTGGTATGCGTATGTTGACTACGGCAACGACTCCAAATAATTTTGATAGGTGAAGATGGATGATAATGTTGATATTGTGAACTGCTTGAAAGATTTTAAATATTATTGCTATTAATATAGTAATAGATATTGTTACATAATATATTCCTATCGATCATCCTTCAACTAACATATCAAGTGATATGTAATACGAGTTCATACTTAATATCGATGTAATATTTAATATTATCGGAATCGTGGGTGTTTTGGTATGATGCCAAACTGATATCAGAGAGATGAAATTTGGATATTGCAATCATTTACGACATATGTTTTATGTTATCAGAATAGAAGCAGTATTTATTATATCACTACTAAAGATATCATATTCAGATTATAGAAAGATTCTGTTAAATTACTATGACATTTGTCAATTCAATTCAAGTCAAGTCACAGTTCCAGTAATGTCATCAGGTGAAATGTAATTGAATAATTTCTTGATAGGTAATCAGACTTGATACTTGATAAACAATCTAGCTTTTATCTGTTTTGCTCGCTGTTAATAATTGATATGACTCGGTCTATTGACTACTACGTACTTACGGTACATCAGATAACGAATTTTTAAAACAGACAAGAATTATACAAATCAAATAGTTGGTTCTTCAGTTATAACTGTACATAAGAAATTTGTGTGCTACAAATTTCCTTAAAAATATATACGTATTCTAACAGATAACAACGGCATCGCTACGCTTGAGTGCTTACTAACAAACTTGTTTGATTCTTTTGGATAGACAATTAATAGAATAGAAAATGATGTAGACAAAAATATATCCTAAACTTATAAGATAACTCTCAATGGAATTCATCTTAGTATTTGTCTGCTGAAGACATAAGTAGCGCTCTTATATCAATGTAACCCTTACTTGCGGCGTTGGGGACCGCCAACCAACACGCCATGTTCCGAGCTACAAAAAGCTACGTGGAATGTAAGAGGAGGAATGGAACAGAAGATGAATGAATTATGTCTGTGGCCGAGGCGAAAGAGGTATGCGGGGACCGTAGCGTTTGGCGCTCTGTCGTCTCTGGCTACCCCGTAAGGGATATGGCGTGAAGGTAAATAAATAAATAAATAAATAAATAAACCCTTACTTTAAAGTACTCTTCAGGGAGATTTCCGGAGATTTCATTTTTCCTACTTTATTATATCTATTTTTTTAAATGAATTATTTTGTTTGAAAACCTTTTATCTTCACAATAACTGACTTTTTTTTAACTGATATATTTGAAATGTTTCTCTATACTGCAAAGTTTTCTTTTTTCGGAGGGTAGGTGTAAAATAAATAAGTCACATTTTAAATCGTTCCACAAAATTTGTTTATTTAAAATATTATACTTACCTAATATACATAAAATTATGAACCAGTGAACTGTAATACCTGCCAGCTTCATTGTGTATATAAAATCTCAGTGGTTTAAGTGTTTTCTTCAAATTGTGAGTGTAATATATCCTCTCATTAACATGGAGTCAATTAAGGGCAGCATCAACGAACTCACTGAACACTTCACTTCAAGAATGGCTGAGTTTCAAAAGGAACTAAAAGGGGCTATTCCAGCCACAAGCCCAACCTCAAATTTAAACTCACAGTTCAGTTCTTTTCGGTCATTTGTATTAGCTGCCTTGGAGAATCTACAACTGCAGGTGGAGTTACTGTCAAGACAGTATGATGAGTTGGAGATGCGCTCCAGGAAGAAAATTTTACTGGTCCATGGTGTTCGGGAAGATAAAAATGAAAACCTTGGCGTCTCCGTTACAACACTTTTGGCAAACCATCTTAAAATTCAACAAATATCTCCTGAAGTTGTAAGCTCTTGTCATCGCTTGGGTCGTTTTGTGCCTGATAAGACTCGTGCAGTTTTAATAAAATTTAGAGAAAGATCCTTGAGAGACAAAGTGTGGTCCACTAAAACTTGTTTAAAAAGCACAGGATTAACAGTCTCTGAATTTTTAACGAAAAGCCGTCACAACACATTCTTGGCGGCTCGGCATTGTTTTGGAGTTACTAATTGCTGGACCAGAGATGGTGTAATTGTAGTAAAGAATCCAGATGGTATGTTACATCGAATCACAAACATGTCGGAATTAAAGGCTATTTCCAGTGCACCTCAGGATGTGCCCATTGTTTCGACTATCCCTGGGGTATCTGAGTCGTCGAAGAATAATAAGGCTCCACCTTCTCGGGCGAAGAGAACGGTAAAGAAGTGAAATCTGTCATTTGATGTTGTTACTTTAATTTTTCATTTCATTTAATTTTTCTTTAAGAGCTGGGTATGGCTAATCTAGATATTATTTTTTTATTCACATTATGTTTTTAATTTTTTTTTTGTGTTTTAACAATTCTTGTAATTACAATTAGCAATAAAATTAAACCTTTTTAATAGTACTAAATATTTACACATTTTGACAGCTGCCATTTGCTTGCTGTCATTAATGCTTATATATTCGTTTAGAAATCAATGTTATTGTTGTCTTTGTAATGTAATGGCCATTCAGCCTATTTTGCGTCTTAAGATTTTATCTTTAGAATTTAAGATTATTTGTTTTTTTTATTTTTTAATACTATAATTATACCGCAAAAATATTTTTAAATTGATCTGTTATCAATAGCTGGCGGGTTAGGCAGCCACATATTGGTTGGTTAGTTAGTTAGCTTAGTTAAACAAAACTTATAGTAATAATTATAATAAATATATTATATTATATATTATATTTATTTTCATTTTATTTGTATATACATATAAATATATATAACTTTAAATATGTCTTCAATTGATAGTAATAGTAGTAAAAACTTTTATTCAATGTCGTCTAGTGATGCATCGTGTAGTGAGGATAGTTTTCACAGTACATCAGACCAGCCTCTTAACATAACTCTCAATTCCTGTTTTTCCGATTCTCTGAAATCGTTTAATATTATTCACATTAATGCCCAAAGTATCCCGGCTCATTATCCCCATATGCTTGCGTCATTTGAATCGCGCAATATTCATGCTATTCTTATCTCTGAATCCTGGCTTAAGCCTTGTTTACCTTCAATCTCCTACTCCCTGCCAGGATTTCATCTTATACGTAACGATCGCATTGGTAAAATGGGAGGCGGAGTAGCGATATACTTACGTTCTCATATTCCTTTTAATGTTGTTAGTACATCTACTCAACCTCCAACCCATGATGCTGCTGAACATCTCATGATAGAGGTAATGTTATTGCACACTAAAATCCTCCTTGGTGTTTTTTATAATCCTCCGTCCACAACAAATTATTTTAATTCCTTTGAAATTTTACTTGAAAAATTTACCTCTCTCTACAGTCATTCCATTATAATGGGTGACTTAAATACCTGTCTAATTAAAGATGACTACCGCAAAAATAAACTCTTGTCTTTAATAGATTCCTGTAACCTACATCTATTACCTCTTTCGGTTACACATTATTTTCCTGGCTGCACTCCTTCCCTACTAGATGTAATTGTAGTTTCTTCGCCTGAATTTGTAATAAAACACGGCCAGTTCTCAGCTGATGCATTTTCATATCATGATCTTATTTATCTCTCTTACAAAGTTCGTCCTCCAAAAGCTAAATCTAATATACTTCTGCAACGTAACTTTGGAGGAATTGATAAGGAACGCCTTCATGAGGATGCTTCTAAGATAGATTGGTCTGTTATTACCAATAGCGATTCTATAGACCTTAAAGTCGAATTATTAAATCAAACACTAAATCATTTATATGATACCCATGCTCCTGTCAAACCGATTAAAATGAAACATCTTCCAGCGCCGTGGTTGACAGAGGAATTGAGAAACCTAATGGAGAAAAAAAATCATGCGAAATACAAATTTAAATTAAACAACAATGACGTACATAAAAATAATTATATAAAATCTCGAAATCGCTGCAATACATCGTGTAGAGATGCACAACGACGCCATATTCACAAATCTATCGAACACGGTGATACAGCAAAAACGTGGAAATTTCTTGAATCGCTCGGAGTCGGTAAAGCAGCCTCATCAAACACACCTTCCATCGATATTGATATTGAACTTCTCAATAAACATTTTTCGTCGTCAGAAGTCATTGACAGGTCTAATAAAGAACGAACTTTAAATATTCTTTCGTCGTTTCCGACTCCTGAGTTTTTGCCGTTTACTTTCTGTCCCTTCACTGAATGTGATGTTAAGGAGAACGTACAATCAATATCTTCTAATGCTGTTGGCGCTGACAGTATCAGCCGTAACATGATCATTCCAATCCTTGACATTATTTCTCCTACATTAACTCATATCCTAAATTACTCCATTTCAACTAGTACATTTCCCGATTCTTGGAAATGTGCTCAAGTCATTCCTCTTCCTAAAAAGTTGAAACCACTAAATATTAATGATTTCCGTCCTATTTCTATTTTACCTTTCCTCTCAAAAATCCTTGAGAAATTAATTCATAAACAGCTAAGTCGTTTCCTAAATAAAAATCTCCTTCTTAGCCCTTTCCAATCCGGTTTCCGTCCTGGTCACAGTACAGTCACAGCATTAGTTAAGGTAACGGATGACATTCGATTGGCAATGGACAATAAACAGCTTACAATTCTAGCGTTGCTAGATTTCAGTAATGCTTTTAATACTGTTGACCATGATGTCCTGTTAGGCCTGTTACGTTCTATTAACATATCTCCATCAGTGATAGACTGGTTTCGAAGTTACCTCACAGGCCGTCGGCAGCGCATTCGGACTGATAATTTGTTATCATCCTGGTGTGACGTCTCGGCTGGGGTACCTCAGGGCGGCGTGTTATCTCCCTTACTATTTGCCATTTTCATTAATTCCATCACTCAATATATCTCTTCTCTCTATCACATGTATGCAGATGATATTCAGATTTACCACCATTCACGTCTTGAAAATCTTGATAGTTCTGTTACCGCCATTAACAATGACCTTAGTTCAATTAGTAACTGGAGTAAGCAGTTTGGTCTCAAATTAAACCCTGAAAAATCACAAGCTATTGTTATTGGGAGTCCCGGTATGATATCAAGAGTGGACTGGCGAAACTTACCACCTATACAATTTAATGGCATTACTATACCGTATTGTTCATTTGTAAAAAATTTAGGCATTTATTTGGATCAGACAATGTCGTGGTCTATACAAATAAAAGAAATCAGTAGGAAAATATTTACTACCATGAGGTCACTTCGTCGACTGCGTTTTTACCTTCCAATTCCTACCAAAATTATGTTAGCACATTCACTTCTTCTGTCCATTCTAGACTACGCCGACGCAAGCTATACTGATCTCACCGAGGACAAACTAAACAAGCTTGAGAGACTTCAAAACCTTGCTATACGGTTCATATTTAGCCTACGCAAATATGACCACATTTCAGAATTTCGCAAAAAACTCAAGTGGCTTCCTATACGTCGACGCCGGGATTTACATTTAGTTTCTCTATTGTACTGTGTACTATTTCACCTGAAAACACCTCTTTATCTAAAAGAAAAATTTGTATTTCTAGGTCAGCAAGATACTACGAGATCTTCACAAATTCTCACTATAAGACTGCCTATTCACAATTCCATTTTTTATAAACGTTCCTTTACAATTCGTGCAACCAAGCTGTGGAATGCTCTTCCTTTAAATATTCGACGATCTAAATCCTTAGAAATATTCAAAAAATCTGTTAAAGAATACTACCTTTCTGACGATAATTAGTTACCTTTGTTTATTAGACATATATCATATTTATTATATTGTATTTATTAGTGTATGTTTGTTATGTATTATATATGTATTGATATTTTTGTATTATTGAAATGTATCTATGTGTAATTATTGGTAAGTATGTTTATTGTAATAACACCACCATCCATTACCTAAGTGCTTGCAGTTTTCCTAAACCTAAGGTTGTCTGGAAGAGATCGCCATTAGGCGATAAGACCGCCTTTTGTACGGTACAATTTTTTTCTATACATGTCACTGTAACTTTTTTTTTATTTCATTTGTATTGTGGTGTACAATAAAGAGTAAATAAAAAATAAAAAATAAAAATAAAGTTAGACATTTAGGTAAGGATAGGAAAAAATAGAGAAATGTTTCTCCGTCCTAATTATATAACCTTCTTAGGATAAAAATAATAAATTTATCATGAGTAGAGAAATAGAATCAATATTCCAAAGATTGTAGATTCGAGTTCAAATTAAGAATTACTTTCAAAAGGTACTCTTTAATATAATTTTTTTTAAAATATTTTCCTATACACTAAAATAACTAAATAACGAAAATAATTATTATAATTATGACTTCTGTATATAAAACCTACTTTAAATAAATTCGTTAAAATTTTTCTCAAGGTCTGAGAATATTAAACTCGAAACTACTCGAACTTCTAGTATTTTTTTCAAAGTACATTTTAAATAATTAATTGAAATATTCTTTATTGTTTAATTTATATAATTATACTTTATCTGAAACTTTTATTCAGAAACAATGATATTATTGAGACTCACACGAATGTGGAGTCCTCTTCACGTAACTACCTGTCTTTTGGCCTCGTTTCGTCTTTGTATCGTGTTTACGTGAGACGCTTTATAGCGAAGCTGTTACCGTCTTTTTATCTTTTGTCCACATCAGAGGAAAATACTATTTTCATTTCAATTGTAGTAGGTATTGCAAAACATTTACCAAAACAGCAACTCTTATTGCAATTATGTACGCTGTAAACCGAAATACAAAAGCCATTTTATTAAAACAAATAACCAAACTCACTGGACTATTACAGTTAGACTGTTATTAGAGTGATTAATAATAATATAAATTCATAAAATATTTTTAAAACGTAACAATTCTTTGTGAAATTATAAATATGAATAAGAATTTGATATGCTTTCAAGCCCAAAAAAAAAATAGTGATTGAGAGATGGAATGATCGTATAAGTTATACGTTTCCGTCCGACATAACATAGCGCATTTTAAAACCAAATTTGGCGAAAGATTCTGGTATTACATAAAATAAAATTAAATTAAACAAAGATATAAACACTATCAATAAACATTTTTATTTTATTTCCGAAACGAAATAATTTTAGTGGTCAGTTACGAAAACCGTAGACGACGTAGCTTTAAAATGGTAGAACTCCACGAGTCTGAGTCAACATGTTAGTTGGAGCAATGTTATAACTTAGCTTTACTTTTGGGTCATTTACATTTCATAAATATACGCCCATCAAACCGAGTTGCATGCCTTAAATTATCTTCTGTACTAAGTGTTAGTAAACATCGTACAAAATATGCTATTTGAAAAGATCACTCAAAATATTATATAAATATTTTTTAGTTAATTTTTCCACTCGAGCGTTAAGCCCGATTCTAGTAGCGAAGCGGTTAATTGAAACGAATGATTAGAGGGGTTTCATTGACTGAATTACAGACACTCACTACGTTTATAATATTAGTCATATAGTGGTCTCATAGAAGATACTATTACTTTTAAGTTTTAATTACGTTATTAGTAGTAAAAAAGTAGACACACATAGTTCACTTGATGATAAATGGTATGGCCTTGTATAATTAGAAAGGATAAAGGGATAAAGGAAAGGGAAGGAAGGAAATCTGTTTGAGATCTCGGCTCGGGCACTCACCGAAACCTAGCTATAATATTATAGCTACTGTAGTGATTTTCTGAACGAAACTACTATTCTAGACGAGGAAACCCATGAATTAACCATAGTGAAGTGATTACAAGTAGACTCATTTTCTACCAATTTATTATCCGTGAACATTTTCCAATAAAGGATATTGCAATGTTACTATCCTTTGATTAGGAAGTGAGGAGAATGAACGAAGTGACTACGCTTTCCATCCTCACTCGAGGATGAGAAGATTTACCATATATATATATATATATATATTAGATTATGTATATTATTTACTTATAAATTATTAATTTAATTGTTCTAGATTTAATATTTTAGAACAATAAAATAGTTTTTAAATTTACACAAAATCGAAATAAATATATCTACAATTTAAAACTGGCGATGTTATTTGCTGCTCTTTATAGTCTATGATTCGGTTCCAGGGTTCCAATTACGACCATAAATATTCATAAGTATGCTTCTAAATAGAAAAAACGACATTATGTTTGTAACATTCCGAGATAACAAATTGAATTTTGAGATTTAATATGTGAGTAATTTTTATGTAATGGACTCCTTTTATTATCCAATTTTAAGCGCACTATTAGATTAAAAAAAAAGTGGACTACGATGAAATATTAGTATGTGAGATGACCGAGTGTTTTGTAGATTGGATAATGAAATAGCTGAATAAATATTGCAAAATTATTTGAGAGTATTATCCAGAGTTCTTTTTTGTTGTCACAACATTAACATTAACGAATTAGAAAATGTAACATGAATTTCGAGACCAATGTTTATTTATATTTAACCATCAATAAACTGGTGACAGAATTAATTGATTTGTAGATGTTATTTTTGCACTTTGAAGACCTTTTATCTTTTATTGTCTTATCATTAATAAGTTTGTTAATACAAAGATCTAATTTTCTAAAGCAATCGTTTTTGCAAGAGAGAGTTTGTCCGACCCTAGAATTACTTCATTGTACTTGTTTATTTTATATTTGAGCCAATTGTTTCCGAAAGTTACATTTTGTCGAGCAAACTTTTTTTAATGAAATGGCTTACTGATTTCGTTAAAGTTGAGATTATAGGCAGAGTTGGTTTAAAAATAGATAGTAAAAGTTGATGACATATTTTTTGTTACTAATTTTTTATCGTCTATGAAAATGTTCTTCCACATTTTTGTAGGTTTGTTGATCCTAGTCCTAACCCAGTTTTTTGGGGAAGATATTCATTTCTTCCACTCTCTTCTCTTATGTTATTGGAGACTTTCTTCTTAGCCATATACATTTTAAATAACTCTATTCTTGCTTTTTTGTGGTCCCCTTCTCTTATAATTCATGTTCAAACTTATAATTTTTCTCGTTCCATACTTTTGATCACCATAAAAAAGTTATAAGTTATTAAGTTAAGTGTGACGACAAGAGTTATACCTACTAATAAATACAATAAGATCAAAATATAGTACCGAATTACATGGTGTTTGGTAGTTAACTTATATATTATAAAATAAGTCTTAATATAAATATCTTAATTATAATTATATAATTTTAATCCTCAGTATAATAAGCCGGCACTAATCCGTTGACTTCTTACGGAGTTATACATACATAATAAATGAAACCAACATACGAATAAACTGTTTAGCAGCAAAAGTTACTTATCGTGGCTTTTACTTTGCAAAACAACTTCATTTCAAGCTTTTACCATTGAAACTAGAACAGAAAAATTAGTGTTGATTTTTTTTAAATGAGTTAAAGCAAATTATACTTGTATGAAAATTGTAACAGTTCTTAACAAACGGGTCGCGAAAAAACACTCGACTAATATACGTATTAACACTCTGGAGTTAATTAGATTTGATTAATAAGTTTTGTGTAGATTCTGAATTAATTATATTACACTTCTGAAAGACTATAACATACATTAAGATATTATTTCTTAATAGTATTTATATATTATGATTGTATATTTTATGATTATTATTATATATATTTTTTAAGTGAGCCGAAAACAGACGAAACACTTGTTTGTAATTAATGAATAAAGTTCAAGAAGTGGTATTTACAGATGGCATTATCGTTCTCGAGAGAAAGAGAGAAAAATATTATAGAATACTAAGAAGAAAAGAAAAAGAAGTTTTGTTTTCTCTTACTTTAATGACAGTTATAATTAATATTGTAAGTGATACTGAGCAGGTCGAGCTTTCAATCGCTTACAAGCTACAGCTGATTTCGTTGTCATAAGATATAATAATTTGTAATTATTTTGCTCCAGTTTTCCTCCGCAGTCCAGTCAGTTATATTTCAACTCTAAAATATTATGTTAATTCTAAAATCTACTTAAATCTGAAACGGGGTTTCAGCTGAAGTAATACGTAATTAATTAAAAAGTTCACTTCAGTTTCCGCAGATATTGCAACTTGCAACTATTCAATTTTGTAGATTGACTTGGTTTTGATTAAAAATTACACACACACACATACACTTTATTAAATTACAATTTTAATATGAATATTAATAACAACTGTTACTATCATTAATAAAAGAACAGTCAAATGAAAGCGCATTTACCGAAAAATTTTTCATACAAAAATTTATTAAAAAATAATTTACTTTATTGTTTTCTGTCTCTTACATTGTTACGATACACATGCTGAGAATCAACTTCATTCAGTTTTAAGAAAATGGCGTTTATACAATTTTTTTGTTAGAACCTCTAATCAGTTCAGCTTAGATAATATTAGTCGAATATATTGTTTTTGGTTGGGTTTAACTATTTTAGATTTGTGTAGTGAAGAAAATGAGTCAGGTATATGCAACTATTCTGTACACAAACACTTATACTAAAAACAAATTACCACAATTTTTTGGAAGCAAAGATCTTCCTCACTATTTGGGGGTATGATTTAACTGAGATTTAAAAGACACGTTGTGCGGTCGATTGTGTAGCTTCTATACTGAACACGGAAACTTTCTTAGAGCAATCACTCGACGGCACGAAGTGAGTTATTTGTTGCATGTTTCCTTTAAAGGTATTTTTTTTATTTTAAATAATTAAGTTCCATAATAATTAATCCGCAAAATTCTGAGATTTGTGTTTCACAGAAAGTCTAAATTCAGCCCCGTAACACCCGTCCATAGAGCAAACGCAGTCAGTGATAAAAACAAGTCTATTAATAAAATAATCAATACTTCAGCTTTGAAGCTCTTTTCCTACTCGTTAAAAAATTAAACACAACAAAACAGATATAGAAATAATATTTTCCACAAAATTAAGTTCTTATAAAGGAATGTGAAGCGAGTAATTAAATCACAGTTCCACTTGTTACACATATACATACACAAACGCATACATCGTGGAACCAATAACAAACTCAAAAGCTCAGTTCTCGTTCAACAGCGCTGTTTTGTAATTGGATATCGATGTTTGTACCAAGTGATGTATTGTTTTTTATTTTTTTATTCGAAATCCAAATCCAAATAATTCAGATACGTGAAGATAGATGATAATGTTGATATTGTGTACTGCTTGATATATTTCAAATATTATTGCAATTAATATAGTAATAGATATTTTTACATAATATATTCCTGCTTATCCTCCAAGAAATATATCAAGTGATATGTAATACGAGTTCATACTTAATATCGATGCAATATTTAATATTATCAGAATAGTGGGTGTTTTGGTACGATGCCAAAGAGTTGAGATATTGCAATCATTTCCTACATCTATTTTGGTGTTATCAGAATATGAGCAGTATATATTGAATCGCTACTGAAGATATCATATTTAAACTATAGAAAGATTCTATTAAATTACTATAACACTTGTCAATTCAAGTCACAGTTCCAGTAATATCATAAGGTGAAATTTAATTTAATAATTTTTTGATCAGGCTTGATACTTGATGATCAAACTAACTTCTAATCTATGTTTTGCTCACACACCACACACCAAATTTGTTTAATTCTTTTAGAAAATTATGTAGACAAAAATATATCCTAAACTTATAAGATAACTATAAATCGAATGTATCTTAGTATTCGTCTGCTAAAGACATAAATAGCAGTCTGATATCAATGTAAGCCTTACCTTAAAGTAAACTTCAGGGAGATTTCCGGAAATTTCATTTTTCCTACTTTATTATATCTGTAAATTTTTTTGGACAAATAATTTTTTTCTGAAAATATTTGTAGTATTTTTATCTTTACAGTAACTGACATTAATATTGTTTTAACTTATATATATGAAATGTTTCTCTCTACAACGAAGTTAGACATAGTTATAGGAAAACATAGACAGATGTTACTCCGTCCTGATAAGAAGGTTACGATTAAAAATATAAATTTATCATGATTAGAGGAATGGAAACAGTATTCCAAAGGTTGTAGATATGAGTTCTGCTCATATCATTTTCCAAAGGTATTCTCAAATATATGTAATAATTATGACTTCTGTATATAAAACCTACTTTTAATAAATTCGTTCAAAATTGTATAAAGACGAAACTACGAGAACTTCTATTCAATTTTTAAATTACATTTTGAATATATAGTTGCAATATTCTTTATTGTTTAATTTGTATAATTGTACTATATTCGAAACTTTTATTCAGAAACAATGATATTATTCAGACTCACACGAATGTCCTCTTCACGTAACTCTCACCAGAGTTTTGGCCTCATTTCGTTTTTGTATCGCTGTGTACGTGAGATGCTTTTTAGTAAAGCTGTTACCGTTTTTTACCTTTTGTCCACATCAGAGGAAAATACTATTTTCATTTCCATTGTAGTAGGTTTTGCAAAAACATTTACCCAATTATGTCGATACTTTCAGCAATAGTAAATATGTTTGCTTATATAATATACATACTCCTATCAGAATTATCTGAGTTGGGTACAATATGTCTATTGCAAAAACAAGGAAATACCTAGCTTTTTAGAACCGGTTACTGTCAATTATCACAGTCATTATCAAACCTATAACATCAATAAGTGGTGTGTGATAGTGACTTTGTCATACTTAAATTTATTTTTTTAATAAAAAAAGACTTTACATACATTTATCGAGAGTATGATAGAAAAATATTACTTTCAAAAAATTTACACAAAGAAAATATCTTCAAAACCACAAACCTTACAGGTTATAAATATATTAATATAACTCTGAAAATTTCAAACTTCGGGCTCTCAGAAACTTTTATTGTAAAATTGTACACTGTAAAACGGAATAAATAAGCCATTTCTTAAAACAAATAATTAAACTCACTAGACTGTTACAGTCAGACTGTTTTAGAGTGATTAATAATAATATAAATTCATAAAATATTTCTACAACGTAATAAATTCTTAGTGAAACTAAAAATATATATAAGAATTTGTTACAATTTCAAGCAGAATAAAATATTGTTACTGAGACATAGAATGATAACTTTTACGTAAGCATCCGACATAACATGGCGCATTTTAAAACCAAATTTGGCGGAAGAAGCTAGTTTCACATAAAATTAAAACAAAGATAAAAACTATTAACAGACATTTTTGATTTTATTTCTGAAACAATTGTGTCGGCTACGAAAACCATAGAGGACGTAGCCCTGATGTAGTCGAACTCTACGAGTGAGTCTACATGTTAGTTGGATCAATGTTATAAGTTATCTTTGTTTTTCTGTCATTCTAATTAATTGTTGACATTATTAATAAATATATGTCTATCAAAACTAATAAAAAAAATAAATCTTTATAATAAGGTAAGAGCTGTTACTATTTTAGTAGCAATGCCTGAACTTTTCATCTAAGTGTAAATGTCGTACAAAATATACTTGTTGAAAAGATCACTCAATATATTAATACTTTTTAGTTATTTTTCCAGTCGAGCATCAAACCCAGTTCTAGTAAAGAAGTGGTTAAATGAAACGAATGATTTGGGGTGTTCATTGACACAATTACATTTTTAATACTATTAGTCATATAGTGGCCTAGAAGAAATACAATTTTTAATATTTTTAAGAATATAATATTTAATATTTAGTTCCGTCAGTAGTAATAAAATAGTAGACTGTTCACTTGATGCCACATGGTATGTGTGCTTTGTATAATTGGAAAAGACCACCCACGAGAGATAAAGAGAGATAAAGGACACAGAAGGAAGGGCATTTTTTAAGATCTCGGTTCAGGCATTCACAGTACGAAATATGGCTAAAACAGCTACTGTAGCTATTTTCTTAACGAAACTACTACTCTAGTCGAGCAAACCCATGAATTAACCGTAGTCAAGTGACTACAAGTAGACTCAACTTCTACATATTATCCGTAAACATTTTCAAATAGAGGATATTTGCTATTCTAGGATTAGGAAATGAGGAGAATGAAGGAAACGGAGTCAGGAAGGGAGAATTTTTATCTCTGACATCATCTTAGATTACGTATATTATTTACTTATAAATTCATAAATTAGTGCCTTAGATTTAATATTTTAGATGAATAAAATAGTTTTTCACAGAAATTTACACAAAATCTGCAATTTAAAACTGGTGATGTTACTTGTTGCTCATTATAGTCTATGATTCGGTTCCAGGGAATATTCTGCTATAAATATTGACTTGCTTAACTTCTAAATATGCGTGAGTAGTGTTTATGTTGTCGACCCATTTCATTATCTATTTTTAAGCTCATTATTAGGCTCCAAAAATAACGAACTACTAATCGATATAAGTATGCCAGTTGACCGAATGTTTTGTAGATTGAATAATAAAATAGGTGTATAAAAAATTTAAATAGTGTATAGAAAATGTAACATGAATTTCTAGATTAAGAAATATTTATAAACAACCATCAATAAACTGATGACAAAATTAATTGATTTGTTAATTTTATTTTTGCACTTTGAAAATCTTTTATTTTTTTTATCTTATATAAGTTACTTAATACAGAGACCTAATTTTCTAAAGCAATCTTTTTACAAGAGGTAGTTTGTCCGAAGCTGGAATTACTTCTTCACTGTACTTGTTCATTTTATATTTGAGCCAATAATTTCCGAAAGTTACATTTTCTCGAGCAACTTTTTTGTACAGAATAGCTTACTGGTTGAAGTTGAGTTTATAAGCCGAGACGGTTTAAAATATAGATAGTATAAGTTGATAATATATTTTTAATTATTAACATTTTATTGTCTATGAAAATGTTCTACCGTATTATTGTAGCTTTGTTCTTCTTACTCCTATCCCAATTATTTGGGGAGGACGTAATATTTTTCCTTTATATTCCTTTCACTCTCTTCCTTTCACTCTCTTCTATTATCTTATTGAACATTTTCTTCTTATCGTATGTACTTACTTTTCATATATTCCTTTCGTAATCTATATATATAACACAGGTTGACTAATTGACACAGAAACTGAGGTGTTTGAATTTGAATTGTTTTTTATAAGACCTTTCACACCCAAATTTTGATTTCTCTAAAATCAAGGCCTAGAACGTTCTAAATGATAAAAAAGTAATATGAAAAAAAAACACTACAAATTCTCAACTCTATACGGCTCTGTGGTCGGGTAGTAAACATTTATTTGTCTATAAACGTATTTGAAATCAAGGTATAATAATAGAATCGATCTAAATAATTTTGAAAATATATTTACATAAGCGAAGGTCCTTATTAATGTCTAATATGGAAGAGGAAAGGTATTTTAGTGTTGAGTGGATCAGAATTGATCTTATTATCCTTCTTGTTAAAAAATCGAATGCAATAAAAACAATGATAATATTTTTCCGAAAAATAAGTTCGTATAATCGTGTGTGAAGAGAGTAAAAAATTTCAGTTCTACTTATTACACATACACATACACAAACGCAAACATCGTTCAACAAATAATATTTTTGTTGGTTCAACGATGTGTGTACTACTTAAAACCACAGTTCTCGTTCAACAGTGCTGTTTTGTAATTGGATATCGATATTTGTACATAGTGATGTATGCTTTTACGTTTTTTTGAATCAGTTTCTAAACGCTGTTTGCGAAAAGCGTTTTAGTAAAAACCGTCAAGTAATGAAATACATCATAAACGTATTTTTTAATAAGGATTTCACATTCAACTGGAAATTCTTGGTCCATGGAATAGTTTTGCAAAAAAAAACAATACCACCACTTTTCGTTGCTTCAGCTAGTGATAAGATTATTTTTTTTTCCCGAAGAATAAGTATTTTCTATTTTAAACAATTACTTTTCTATCACGCAAGGAGGAAGAGTAATTTATAACAGCAATTTTTGATGATAAGTTTGTTTTCACTTACATATTACTGATAATAAATATCGTTGTTAAGAACTTGAACCATTGTTGCAATGTTCGTTTAATATATTGTTCGTTTGCTTCAACTCATATTCAAATTAGTATTTAATATTAGTTCATACTTAATATTGATGTAATATTTTTATGTTATCCGAGTCGTGAGTGTTTTGGTGTGATGCCAAACTGACGATATCAAAGAAATGAAATTTTGATATTGCATTCAATTCCAACATCTGTTTTGGTGTTATCAGAATAGAGGTAGCTATTGTGTTGATACGAAAGTAGTAAGTCTTGTCTTAAAGCGTTCTTCAGGGAGTATCCCGGGGATTTTATATTTCCTCTTTTATTATTTATAATAATTGTCTTTTAAAACGAATAAGTTTTTCTTGAAAATCCTAACTAATGTTTGTAGCTTTGCAATTATATTTATATTTATTTAACTTATATATTTTCAATGCAAAGTAAGACATTTTAGTAAGGATAGGAAAAAAGACAAAGATGTTTTTTCATCGTGATAAGGTTACTTCTAATATGATAAATTTATCATGAGTAGAGAAATGGAAACAATATTCCAAAGGTTGTATACGGTCCGAGTATTGCTCGTATTGAAGATCTCTGACAGCAGCTACTTTCAAATATAAATGTATCAAAAACATTTCCTTAAACACGAAAACAACTAAATAACGAAAATAATAATTATAATTATGATCTCGCTTGTGTGTATAACACCTACTTTTAATTATTTCATTACAATTTTTCTAAAGACCTGAGAATAACAAACCCCAAGATACGAAAGCATTGTTATATGAAATAAAAATTAATTCCTTTAATTTAATTCCAATTTTTTTTTGGAATTAAATCTATATAATTGTATAACATCCGAAACTTTTATTCAGAAATAATTATATTATTCAGACTTACATGAATGTGGAGTCCTCTTCACGTAACTACCAGTTTTTTGGCCTCGTTTCGTCTTTGTATAGCTGTGTATCTAAAAGCCTTTATAACAGAAGTGTTATCGTCATTTTACCTTTTATTTACGTCAGAGACAAAATACTATAATATTTCAATTGCAGTAGTTAGTAACATTTAATTATTAATGTTATGTTACTTTTATTTTTGGATCAAATATAAATATTTATCTCTAATAATAAGGTAAGAGCTGTTTCTTTTATGGTGGCATATCTTATCCTTCATACTAAGTGTTAGTAAATATCATACCGATGTACCAGTCTGTTAAGATCACTTAAAATATAAAAATTAATTTATTTTCCCAGTCGAGCATCAAACCCAGTACATCACTGAAATAACTAGCAGTGAAGCGGTTAATTAAAACTAATAATTAGGATATAAAAGGTAACATAGCGAGGTGTTTCATTGAAGCAATTACAGATAGTCACTTCATTTACACATCTTTTAGTAATATAGTAGTCGTATAGATTATACTAATGCTGGCATTCTATTTAAAACAAAAATCTTCAGCTAGATTCACCTTCTCACTTCAATATAATTATTTTTTTATGCTAAGCAATAAAACGACTTTGAATTATTCGGAATCAGACGACCATGAAATCGGAATGATAAATGTAATAAAATTAAGTTGAAGAGTTTGTTTTAGTTTTTTATTTGAAGGATACACAATGTGACATGTTTTTATAGCTTACGCAGATAGAATCGCGTAACGAAACAGGCCTTTTGACCTGTTTAGTGATCTTTTTGTAACGTTTAAAAATATATAGATTTTTTAAATTTATTTTTAATTTTAAATTAGGATCCGCCAACCATGCGCGGCGGGTGTTGAGCTGAGCCTCTCACCTTTCATCTGAATAGATACAGGATATATCGATTTATTAGGACTAATTATCACCTTCTAGCTCTAAGCTCTAATGTATTGTCTATGGCAGGAGTGATCTTTTTTTGATAACTTTTGAATGGCTTAACATTTTTTCAATCTGTTTTCGCTATAACATCCGCGTTCGGTTCAAACATACATGAGAAAATTTTAAATAGCTAATTATCTCGTCGCATTCTGGAGACAACTAAAACAAAAAAAGGTCTCCCAAACGGTTAAGAGCTTCGCTTACGCTCAACTCAATAATTTACTTGATTATTCTCTATTACAGTTACATATTTATTTACAACTTAATTGCTCATAACAATGTTATACAAGAATATTACAATATTTTACACAAATGCAGTAAGATTTCGTGCTAACGCGGTCTTATCGCTTAAAACACTCTCTTATAGAGGTAGTGCACATTTATTTACTTCACAATCATATAAAAGTAACAATCAGCAAATAAACATGTAATAATGTATACAATACATAAATAATTAAATAAATATTTAGATTATTACAATACTCATATTAAGAATCTCTCTTATACAGGTTTAAGAAAATGGAGTTTATAAAATTTCCTACCAAGACTTCTTTAATTAGTTATTTGCCTCGCGCACTTCTTATTTCTCCATTAATAGATTGCATCCAAGTGAAGAGCAGTCGCCAGTGTAAAAATAAAGTTATATTTTATAGCCGTACAGAAATCCTGCATATCTTAAAATTACGAGCAATCTTCAAACCGCTCTTAGTTAATATAGAACAGAAGCAGTCAAAGTCAAGTAAGCAATACATTAGCATTGAAGCTCTTATCACACTCGATAAAAATAAAACACAATAAAAATAATAAGAAACATTTTTTTGTCTATAAGACAAGATCTTATAATACGTGAAGCGAATAATTAAATCTTAGTTCCACTTGTTACATATACATAAACACAAGCGCACACATCGTTGAACCAATAACTACACTCACAAGCACAGTTCTCGTTCAACAGCGCTGTTTTGTAATCGGATAGCGATATTTGTACCTACTGATGTATTGCTTTATGTTTTTTGTTCGAAATTCCTCGACGTGGCTGCGGAAAACGATTTGGTCGAAATAGTCAGGTGACGACGGTATGCCTGTGTCTGTGTGCGCGCAATATAAAGTACAAATGTGTATACAATTTTGTTAAATATTGAGTAAAAATGACTCGATATTGCATTCCTGAGGAGGCTTGACCACAAGAATGTGGTGGGATTTGTTTCTTTATATCAATGTCTTTAACCATACGTTAATGGAAATTAACTAACTATTGGGATGATGGCGATCTTATATATATGGAGTACTTAAAATTATTTCAATGAATATAATATATATATAATATACTTGGCTACCTTAAAATTAATATAAAAATAAAAAATTACACTGATTATTTACTTTACTAAATAGTTAATATCGATATAATTTTTTAATATTATCCGAGTCGTGAGTGTTTTGGTATAATGCCAAAGTGATATCGAAGAGATGATATTTGGATATTGCTATCATTTTCTACATATGTTTTGATGTTATCAGAATAGAGGCAGCATCTACCATGTCAACACTGAACATATCATATTCACAAATATAAACGTTTATACATATTAAATGTTTATTAAGTTATATTGACAATAAAATTCACAGTTTTAGTGACTATATTATACTATTGATGACATATATAATAAACATGTTTTAGATAGATTATATAGACGTCTTGGAGATTGATATTCGATATAAAAACTAGATTTTAATCTCATTTTTGTTCTCGATAAACGATTGATAAATCTTTTGACTATAATGTACTTACGAGGGATCAGTCACCTTTCTCATCACTGTTATCAAAAATGAAATACTTTGCGATCGCTAACATTACAATTTATAACCTTGGATTTCTATTGTATCTTAAATTATATTCAAATCTGAAACGAGCTTTCAAACAACAATTATATAAATCAAACATTTAATTAAAATTAAATGCGTTCAAATAGAAAAGCAGACAAATTTTTGCACAAATATATATATTTCATATTGTAACAAATAGCGTTAATTGTAGCTCTTTAAAAAAAAATAACCTAATGTACTTATTCAATTATTTATTTCTATAATAGACAATGTTCCACACAAAGAGAAATATCATCAAGTTATGAAATAACTTTAAATGGAATTTACTTAAGTCTTTGTCTGCTGAAGTAATAAATAGCAGTCTTATATGAATGTAAGTCTTGTCTTAAAGTGCTCTTCAGGGAGTTTTCAGGGATTTCATTTTTTCTACTTTATTATTGCTATCAATTGTTTTTTAAAACTAGTAACTAGCTCTTGAAAATCTCAACGATTATTTTTAGTTTTGCAATAACTGACATTGACATTTATTCAACTTACACATGTATTCAATGCTGTTATATAGAATATATTACAAAGTTAGACAATTTAGTTGAAATAGGAAAAATCGAGTAGTTGCCGACTCCGTCCTGATAAGAAAGTTACAATAAAAGGATAAATTTATCAAGAACAGAGAAACGGTAACAATATTCTGACGGTAATAGATTCAAGTCTCAAATATATCTGTTAAATACATTTCGCTATACACTAAAACAATTCAGTGATAAAAATAATTATTGTAACTATGACTTATTGATTTACTCTTGTATATAAAACCTACTGTTAATTAATTCGTTCAAACGTTTATCAAGGCCTAAGAATAACAAACTTCAAATTACGAGAACATTTTTAATTACATTTTGGATTTATGTATAATTGAAATACGTTTTGTGAAAATGTTTACGTGAAAAATTTCAAAATATTCGAGCAAAAAGGGCTCTTTACGTGACTACACGTCTTTTGGCCTTGTTCCGTCTTTGTATCGCTGTGCATTACGTGAAAGTCTACATCAGAACTGTTATCGTCTTTTTACCTATAATCACGACAGAGGTGAAATAATAACATTTCAATTGCGCTAGGTTTTGAAAAACATTTTCCTTTTAGGATTTTAATAATGGTAAAAATTATACTCCTTCTCTTATCGGAATGATATGTGATGACATAGTTTTTAGAACCAGTCACCGGTGATATCAAACCTCCGACACTAATAAGGTCTGTATGATAGTTACTTACTGGTACTTTTAGTTACATAATTAAGTTTCATGTTTTTATGAAGAAAGACTTCTTTATGTTGTGATATGGAGGATTATCTTTTATTACAAACTTTCGTAATGAAAAATATTACTCTCTCTCAAATTTACACAAAAAAAATCCGTGCCTGTAGGGGGACACACGTGGGTAGACCTCGTGTGTAACTCGTTTAAAATATAACTCACTACCTCAGAATAACACATGATGCCGTTGTTTACACCAAAAATTTTCAAGCAAAAAGCGGTTGTGTGCTAGCGCCGATTTTCTCTGGTTAACGAACTTGACCTTCATTTTTGGATGGTTGATTTTTGTGCAAAGTTTGAAAGCGATCCGAGCGAAACTGCGGCCGCTATCATGCTGACAAAAGTCGAATCTGGACGAACGCATGCATATATATATATATATATATATATATATAAACTTTTTGACCAATGGTCATTTCAGACTCAGGGGGTCATAAGAAGACCTCCTGTGAAGAAATTTTTCCAAAATTCGAAAGTCGGGTACACATGAATGGGCAGACCAAATTCTTCGAGGTCTACTCAATATCAACAAACACTATTGATTTAATATATATCATTAATATAATTCTGGAAAACTTCTTATTTTGACTTGTTGACGCAACCTCGCGCGCTCAGCAACTTTTATTGTAAAGCGTTACACTGTAAACCCCACTAAATAAGCTAACTTTAAAACCAATAACAAAACTTCTAGTAAGTGTAATAGTCACACTCAGACTGTTCTTAGAGTGATTAATCAAGGGAAAGGGTCTCGCACTTAGTTTGGATATGGCAAAAGCCTTCGATCATGCATACACGACCCGTACCATAGCACAAGGGGTTTCTTTCGAAGCTTCTTTCCTATGGTTTTCCAGAGAATTTAAACATGTGAAGCTTACTCACTGGCTGGAACATACAGGTTCTTGAATATGATTGCGCAAACACCAAGCCCGTGAACGTCTGTACCCCAAGGCTGCGTGTTATCCCCAACACTGTCAACGTTTGTAAGGACGTGGCTTCCTTGTGCGTCCTCTATCCCATTTAGAACGGCGAGTATTCCAAAGATCTATTTAATTTGATACCTGCCGCCGAATGTCATCACCGCACAGCACATCATCGTCTTCACCATTCGTACCACCTAAATGTTTGTCGATCTTCTACTATATGGATTTGTAGGATTTTTCTTTCACGTACCACTAAGACGTGGAACGAACTTCCTACGGTGGTATTTGCGGATCGACATGACATCGGTACCTTAAGAAGGCTTAAGGTACCGATGATATCTTATACTCCCACCTCCAAGGTCGTCAACTCTATTGCGGCGGTGATCAGTGACCCGCACGCTTGTTTGCCCTTCTCGTAAATTAAAAAAAAAGTAAATATACGGCTATAAATATTCGTATGCTTCACTTTTAAATACAGAAATGATAACATGTGAGTAACATTCGGGAACAATGAATTGAATTTTTAATTTTGATATGTAAGTAATATAAGTATGTGTCTTGTAATGGACCCATTTCATTATTCAATTTTTAGCTCACTGTTAAATTACAAAAATAGCAAATTACTATGCAGTATACTGAGTGTTTTCAAATTCGATAATGAATTGACTGCATAAAGATTGAAGAATTGTTTGAGAGCATTATCAAGAGTAGTTATCGGTCATCAACCAATTAGAAACTGTAACACAAATTTTTAGAGCCATTTGTATTTTTATAATCAACAAACAAGAAACCATTGAACAACAAACAAGAATCAATTGGTTTGTTGAAGTTATTTTTGCATTTTGAAGATCTATCTCACATAACTTTGTTGATACAAAAAACTAATTTTGTAAAATATTTTTTTCACTTGAGAGAGCTGGTTCGACACCAGAATAACTTTACTGTACTTGTTTATTTTGTATTTGAGCCAATTGTTTTCGAAAGTGACTACGAGCTACTTTTTATACGAAATGACTAAATAGTTCAAATTGAGATAGTAGAGTTGAGTAGATTTGAAATATTTATATATAATAATAGTAGAAGTTGATGATATATTATTTAAGCAAATAAAACTCTTTCAACAATCTACGTTCAGACTTAAGTAACTATTCTCGTTATTTTCCTTTATCTCTCCTTATTATGTGATCGTACCAACAAACCATTATTTGTTATTCCTTCTAATGCCAATACTATTTTCAATTTATCTCTAACATACTTTATCCATTCTCATCATAACATCCATCTCAAGATAGGCATTGCAGTTACATGTTCTTATTTTTCATGTATATCTAACATACAACTCGGTCAAATCACTGTTTTAAAAATTGTCTTCTTCAGTCTAAGAAGAAATTATTTTATTTACATAATATTAAATATTATAATCTATAATATTAATTTTGTTGAGGTGAAAATACTAATTTATTATTCTTCATAAACCAAAAGCGGTAACGCGATCAAAATTCATTTATATGCAAAACGTGAAAATAGAAACGTTATTTAATATCAAGTATTATGTAACGACGATATTATAATACAATTATGTTAAAATTTTTCGAATATTTTTATTACAATTTTATACAAATCTAATTATTAAAAATCGAACTTAACTTATCTTATTGACAAACTGATAATCTCGATTTTGAATTGCTTTTTTAAATAAGTTTTATACCAAAATCTGGATTTATTTGTAAAACTATGTCGTACAAAATGCTAATTGGTGATTCGAACTTCGTATGTTGGAAAGCAATGAAAAAAAACTACTAATTCCTGACTCAATATGCGGCTTTATGGTCGAGTGACAAACTTTTAACGTTTTTTTCAGTAATTAAACACCACTATTTTCAATATAAAATCACTGGCAAACATTTTTTGATACTGTATATATTAATAAACGCCATAATCTTATATAATTAGAAAAAAGTTGATGTTAACGTCACTTTAAAATGTAATATTATTTTAATATGAACTTTAGAAATATACCACAAAAATAAAACGTTCAAAGGTATGGAACACAATAAAAGACGTTTGGGAAATGAAATACAATAATTTTCAGTTGTACCAAATATATTAGGTAACGTCCTAAGTAAGTGTTACTTTGTTTTAAATTCCTTGTATCACTATGTAATATATTATTTAATATATCGGACTCTGAAAATCATAATGTTTGTTTATTTACTTTCGTTTTGTTGGTTATATGCATACTTATTATTATAATTTTGTGCTTTTGTTATATTTTCGAATAATCTTAATGTGAAAACATCATTATAACATCTATAATATTTTTCCATGGTTTTTAAGTTTTATTTTGAAATGAATTTTCAAGTTATGTATATTGTAATTTATTTTATATTATATATATCATGACACAAGTCTACATTTAAAACAATATTATCAAGAGTTAATTATAATTATCTCATTTTTAATGTACGGTATAAATAACTGGCACTAATCTATTGACTTGTTACGGAGTTATATGTACATAATAAATGAAACATACATACGAATAAACTGTTAAGGAGCAAAAGTAACATATCGTGGTACTTACTTTGCACTTCAACAAGCTTTTACCATTGAAACTAGAACAGAAATATTAGTATTGTTTTTTTATAAAAGTCTACTTTAAAAGTAACTAAAGCAATTTATATTTGTGTGAAAATTAAAACAGTTCTAACAAGCGGGTCGCGAAAAAACACTTTATGTATGCTTTGAGATTGCAATTTCAATTATATGCCTGTTGGGAATGTACATAACATATATTAAGATAATATTAATTAATTACAAATAATGGTGTTTATAGATGCATTGTGACTCCTCAAAGGAAGACAAAAAACAGATGATAGAATGCTGAAAAGAATATAGAAGGAAATTTTATTCCTTCTTACTATAATGACAATTATAATTAATATTCTGTAAGAGACACTGAGCAGGTCGAGCTCCTATTTGTTAGCCAGCTGCTTTGTTCTTTAAAAGATCAAACAATAGAAGTAACTTAAATATCTAATATATAAAATATATGCTAATGAGTTGCCTGATTTAAAGTAAAGATTTTCAACATTGTATGTGTTATAAATAAAATATTATTATATGAGTTTACTTCAACTGAAAGAAAAATAATAAAAGGAGAGTACTGAAAAGTTTTGTATTAAATAAAATATATAGTTTCCTACAATATAAAGAATGATTGTTATATTTCAGTTAGTGGACGACTACTAGTGGTACTGTGTGTAGTATTTAAATTAATGTATTCATTCCTGACTATCCAGAGAAGAATTAATTATGTTTTTCCATTAGAAAGAATTTTGTTTAATGTAGCTTAAATTATGTTTTAAAAGTTCGTCATTTTGTTATTCGTGATTATAGCAAAACTAGAGCTTATTAAAATCGATTATCGATGTGTGAAGGTCTTTTAATAGATTTAGATATAATGATCATAATAAAAATCATAAATTTCCGACCCCTAATTGTTAAACTCTTTTACGTTTTACATATTTGATTGAAACTGATTAATTGCACAATGACAGGTAAATATTACTGTTTGATTTGAAAAACTCTTTAATAAAATATAACTTTTTTTAACAGTTATTTAATTTTAATAAAAACTTTGGTTTTAATTTAAATAATATTTATCTTTTTATCTTGTACTCCAATAACTTTATAATAACCAGTATTTTTTATCGATTTAAATGAGAAACTCTTCTCTTTAACATTTTTAAAAAGATTCCACTAACATTCATTCTCAAGGAGTACTAACAAACAGCTGATCATATGAAAGTACAATAAAAGAGAGCAGGATAGGAGATAGTTAAGTTATATAAATAAAGTGAACGAACCATTAAATATTTATTTCTATTGCACTAGCATCTAGTATCTTAAATTCCGATATTAGTAATATACTTATAATACACATAAGTCCCAGAAATATTTACAGAGGATAAATAAACCCTTATATTAATACAAACAAGTTACATATCAGTTCGTATATACGTGTGAATTATACTGATATTTAAAAAAAATTAAATGTCACAGTCTTGAAAAAATATTCAGTATAAAATTTTTACGACTGTGTTTAACTTCAAATATATTTAAATTTACCTAAAATCTTACATTAATACAAAAAAATTATTTCAATCTGAAACTAGTCTTCAACTGAAGTAATACGCAATTAATTAAAAAGTTCACTTCAGTTTCACCAGATATTGCAACTTGCGACTATTTAATTTTCTAGATTGGCTTTGATTAAAAACCATACACATACACATGCATATTATATAAGTTACAACTTTAATACGAATATTAATAAATGAACGGTCAAGTGAAATCGCTGTTAACGAATAATTTTACGTCAAAAGTTTCAAAAAGAATAATTAAGCTGAAGATTTTCTATCACATTATTACGATACGCTTTTTAGGAATCCACTGTCTTCACCTTTAAGAAGCAAATTGCTACTAAGACCTCTTTAATCACTTAAATTTGCTTAAAGCACGTCTCGTTTCTTCATTAATACATTGCATCCATATGAAGTCAGAGTAGTTGCTAGTATAAAAATAAAGTTTCATTTTTACAGTCGTACCTAAATGTCTCCATATCTTATAATTACGAGCGAGCTTTATACCGCTCTCAGTAAAATTGCTGCGTTTGTGGAATGTTTAAAATTGATCCATTTTCGAAATCACGAATACGTGTCACGGCAACACTGACACATATGAGTGATATTGGTGAGAGTTGCTTCAGTTGGTGCATTTGCATTACATTGACAGTTCCAGGGTTTAATCTTTATTGTGCCGCATTTTGTTGTTATCGTCATGCCAAAGAAATATATAGGTATAATGAAGGAAAACTTTGAGTTGTCACTACAGCCACATTGCTTTTTTTTAATGTGGAAGTTTATAAAGACTCTAACTAATGAGGGTAATTAACATACAAATAATGAGTAAAAGTAAATCAAACTCGTAACACAGATCCGAAGATCAGGAGAAGACGCAGTTAGAGGTAGTAGTAAGTCCATTAGTAAAATAATTAATACATCTGAATTGAAGCTCTTATCCTACTTGATAAAAATCAAACACAATAAAAATAATAAGAAACAATTTTTTTTCTAAAAAATAAGTTCTTATTGTTATAAGTATTCGTGAAGCGAGTGCTTAAATTTCAGTTCCGCTTGTTACACACACATACACAACCGCACACCACGTAGAACCAATAACAACACTCAAAGCACAGTACTCGTTCAACAGCGCTGTTTAGTAATTGGATGTCGATATGTGTACTTACTTACGAGTATGTATTGCTGTTATAAGATTCTTCTATTATATATTACGCACCGTTGGGCAGCTGTTATTGAAAGCAAAGGAAAGGGTCTGGCAGTTAATCTGGATATGGCAAAAGCCTTCGATCGTGTATGACACAAGGGGCTTCTTTCGAAGCTACCCTCTTATGGGCTTCCGCGAAGTTTATGCAAGTGGATCACTAGCTTCCTCACTGGGCGGAGCATACAGGTCGTTCTCGACGGTTTTTGCTCGGAATCCAAGCCCGTGAACGCTGGTGTACCCCAAGGCTGCGCGCTATCCCTTTCTCTTTTCCTCCTTCCTGCACATCAATGATATGTTGAATATTTCCAACATACATTGTTATGCGAATGACAGTACTGGGGATGCGGTATATTCCGGCCGTGCAGGTCTCTCTCGGGAAAACGTCGACGAATGTCGAAAGAAACTAGTGTCTTCTATAGAGACTTCCTTGGGGATGGTCTCTGAGTGGGGTGAACTGAACCACGTTCAGTTCAATCCCCAGAAGACACAAGTTTGCGAACAACAACCACTATGAAAATCCCATTCGTCATATCGTTCTTCGAGAGCACTCCCCTCATTGCCTCGCCAAGTATTAGAATATTGGGTTCGTCATTTCGAGAGATTTTTAGTTTTGGGGTCATCTGGAAAGCAAGGCCAAGTTGGCCTCGATGAAATTGGGAGTGATCAATAGAGCGAGGCAGTATTTCAAACCTGGCCAAAGACTTGCTCTCTATAAGGCGCAGGTCCGGCCACACATATAGTACTGTTCTCATCTCTGGTCCGAATCACCCCAATATCAGCTTCTACCGCATTTACAACAGGGAATTTTCTGAAGAACTATTCAACCTGGATTTTTTTTTATTTGAGAGGAGGGCAAACTGGCAGCTGGCGGGTCATAAATGGACGTGATCACCGCCACCCATGAACTCTTGCAACATCCGAGGATTTTCAAGAGCGTTGCCGGCCTTGTAGGTAGGAGTAAACGCCTTTTTTGAAGGTACCCATGTCATACCGATCTGGAAATACCGCCGAAGGGAGTTTGTTCCACAAGCGAGTGGAACGTGGAGAAAAGGACCTTGAGAACCGCACGGTGGAGGATCGCCACGCATCCAGGTGGTAGGGATGGTAAAGAAGTCGATGGCGCGCTGTGCGGTGATGAAATTCGGCGGCAGGCATCAGATCGAATCAATCGATCGAATCGTGGCGATCTTCCACTGTGCGATTTTCAAGGACTTTTTTCTAACGGACCACTCGAATGTGGTACCAATTTCCTTCGGGGGTATTTCCAGATCGATACGACTTTCAAAAACTCATATATTCCTACTTTCAAGGCCGGCAACGTTCTTGTGAATCCTCGGATGTTGCAAGCGTTCATGGGCGGCGGTGATCACATATCAACGGTGATCCGCAAGCTCGTTTGCCTCCTCTAACATAAAAAAAAACATTTTCAAGGCCTGGGAATAACGAACTCCAAGCTTCGAGAACATTTTATATTACATTAAAATTATTACATTTTAATATAGGTACAATTTAAATATAAATATACTTTGTTATGTAATTTATATAATTGTACTATATCTCAAATTATTATTCATATATAAAAATAAATAAAAAAGAAACAAATTACGAATAACTTAAATTATGAATAGTGTAATGAAGAAAAAAATATTTTGCAATATAATGCAAGCGCATGGTGCTGTTTAAGTGATCTATTGACACACGAAAATAATAACAATATAAATGCTAACTATTGTAATATCCTAATAATCAATCAACTTACACATATTGAAGTATTAATTTAATTGATACATTTCAAAAACCAAACAAATTAAGAATACACTTCATACAACCTTCATATAATGAAAGTTAGTTTACATATTATAACAATATACTACATTTCATAAGTTAAAAAAATATTGTTTATAGAACGCATATGAATATCGAATATATGAATATTTATCATTCTCTCTATTTATTTATATATAGATGGATAGATATATATCAAATTAGAATCAAGTAAACCACTAATAACAATACTTGATACTAACATGATTTATATACAAGTACATATAAATTATTGATGCAGTATATTAATTAAACAATATAAGGGATAGACTAGACATATTGGTCTTTGTTTTATAATAATTATATTAATATTATAATCGATACTTAAAAGCTAAAAAGATTTTTGTTTGAGATTAGAACGCTTAAATACACACATTGAAATATTCTAGATCTACTTACCGGATTTATAAATAAGAAATAGTTAACGAAATTTATAGTCATTATTAAAGGACTGTTTTAAAAAAAACCTAAATATATTAAATCCGTTTGAGTTCGATCAGAAATAAATCGAGAATCAAATGTCTTGTGAGATTATATAATTAGATTGCAACAAAAATTGTTTTAGATTACAATAACTACTCACTAATCATTAGTTCAAGAACCATTTAGAAGTCTGTTTCAGAAATAAATTTTATATGGAATTAATTTATTATTAGAATAATCAATACATGTGTGATGAGAAGTTATATGAGTTTCGTTTCTTTGATAGACTTATGTTCTATATCATTTATGTTTATCATTATTAACATAGACACTAAAGATTTAACCTGACTTTCCATCAATTTATGGGATGATTATTTTTAATATATATCCTAACATACACATTGTATATGTGAAGGTTTACTCTCTCATTATATACAAAAAGGCACTGGTTATTATGGCGAAGGAAATACGGTATACGAGTATTGAAAATCACATTCGTTATTAAATAAGGTATTTGAATTTCGATGTATTAATATTACAATGTAAGTTATAATATAAATTGAAGCAATTAAAACAAGTTTCCATGTACTTTGTATTTATTTTAAAATAGGTGCATTGTTTGTGTTATGTGCCATAATTGTTTCCTTCGACTCTGTCTGTGTAAACTACACAGCGACCATTGAATCTAAGAATCCAACTGTAATACATCTGTCCATCGATTAAAGGCTATATTTATAAATTACATTATTAGCAAGTGAATACGTTTGTAAGAGTTATGATATTATGTATACCTTTTTTTGTTAATATGTGTTCTAATAATATTGATTTTAATTCTGACTGCCAGGAATTAAGAAGAAAGGCGTGATAGAAAAACAAACTCATCTATTTTATTACATTAGCAAAAGACGTTTTTTTATATTATTTACAATATTGTGTCAAGTGATATCATCAATATTTCCACATATATTATGCAGATGCCAATATTCTCAATAACATAAAATTTGAATATCGGTTAGGGGAATATTAATATTCAATTCGGTAAATTTTCTACTGCTCTTTTGGTACTCCAATTAAAACAGACCATACATTACATTTTAATATCATCCTAATAATACAACAGTACAGAAAGATTGTCAGTCGTTCAAATATTGATTATTATAAAAATCAATATACAATCAATAATATAAGCTACCGATTCTCTTATATTTACATAGTGTTTTACGGGCTTGTATGTGTTTAACCATCAATCACACAAAAGGTGTTTGCGTGAAAAAGTGTAAGTAGCGATATAGTAGCTCAATTGACAGAATAGCGGAATGGTATCATAGAGTCGACTAAACTTATGAAAAAGAAATATAATTTTTACTTACTTGATTTGTGACTATTGATGTTAAATTATATGATCGAAATTGTATGATCGTTCGCTTCTGCTAATTAAAGTAAGAATAATTTGAAAGTACTTGCGAAAGATTGTGACTAGCTCTTAATACAAAATTAAAATTTAATGCTAAGTTGCTTTATGTACGAGAATAATTGCGTAATTTTGAACTGACATTTAATTATGGCATCAAACTTAACGCTTCGAGTGGACTTATGGTATCATAACTCGTGTAGTATATAGTCAAATTTCCATTACGTGTTTTGCAAAATAAAATGCGTTTTGTTTAGTCCAAGCTTTTTTTTTATTTTAAGCTAAAATTCTAGATCAGATAGGTTATTAGATGATTTGTGTCTATCACTTAATAGTATAGAATAAAACTCTAATGACTCTAAAACTAGAATGAAATAACATTAGATAATGTTAGTGCTGTAAAATTATTTATAATGAAAATAATATTACGTAAATTCACTTTTTTGGGCTCATAAGCAAACAAACAGACATACAGGAGTCATGTGTACTTAAACAAATACAAAAGAAAGTAATTATGAAGTGTTAAAAAAGTTTTAATATTTTGTTTGCGGATTAAATTTAGACACTAGAAGGACTCGAACCTGCGACATCTGGCCCATCCTAGTTTGAATTAGCCTAAAATAATGAATGTAGTATTTTATACTTTAATCTATTTTAACATGAAATTGTTTTAGAAACTGAATAATGAAATGCGACCCCAATTTCCCTCTTAAAATAAACTATAACAAAATCTATAAATATTCGTCTGTACGGAAATTGGATCGTAGAGACGATGAAGACTGGAAGAGTTGTTGTCTGTACAGACATATTTTATAATATAGTTGTTTCGTACACAATTTTTTGAAAGTTTGTTACGCATAAAAAACATCGTAACTATTAATAGACGTGACTTAAATTACTTCAACATTCATGAGACAGATTGAGCTGTTACCGAAGCGAATATACAACTGGAAAATTTCTTAACTAAGACGATAGTGATCAATAAGTTGTAGTAAATAAAAGGCACTATAATTTAAGTTTTGATGTTACAATAACATAACTGTTTAGAATCATCTTTTTGAAGAGTTATGGGGAAACAAACCCAAACTTCAGGGAGGGCTTATGTCTCCTGAGTCAAGAAATACTTGGTTTTTGACCAGCTTTTTTATATTTTGTATTTAGTATTTATTTATTATATAATAGATGATCAACCAATCAATCAAATTAACCAAAGTTATCTAATTTCTGTTAGTTAATATTGCAAATATTACTCAAGGCTTGTTGAATTATTTTCTATTTCCAGACATCACGTACAAGATGATGAGCGCTGTAATTCTTTATATTGCTGTACAACTTGAGTCATTTTGAAGATATTAAAATGTATGTTGTTTCATACAAAAAATTTAGTTATCAGTAAATAAATATGCATTAATTTTACTTAAACCAAATAAATAAGTAATACTTAAGCTTCGTAATATTAAAATTAAATTAAAAAATCCTCAAATATAAGACAAACATACTTTTTTATTTAAAGAAATAATAAATACATCATCATCATCATTCGGTTGGATTTGTTTTTTTGGACGTTAAAATTAGTTCATAAAAATTGTTAAAAACTTGTCTCCAAATAAAATGTAAATCAACAATAAGAAAAACACTACCTATGCAAATCACCACTCAATAAGGCGTGTCTCCCGAACTGGTTCCAACAATGTGATGCTCTGGCTCCAAGCCAACTCGCTGTTAAACCGAAAATGTTGAACTACCCGCAGTTTATTCAACGGATTAAAGGATTAGATTTTGTTGGTGGAATACTTTATTTCACATAAGTTAACATATTAACTTTGAAAATTTTGATATTTTAGGAAAAAAACTTCATTTACGTATAATATGTTTATTATGATAAGATTATAAGGAGATAACGTTTGATTGTATGTTAGTATTTATTGGGTAATTTCATCTAAATTTTGCGACGGAATCGGGACAAACGCAGGTAAAATAGGATTAAGTAGGAAAAAAACACACCCCATAAGAAATAAAATAAACATAGGAAGGTGCTTTGTGCACACAATACTTAATGTTTTTTGTCTGAAAAAATATATTGAAGAAAAATAACGTTCAATAGTAAAACTGTTTATGATCTTTTTTACTACAGCAATCGTAATTTGCTAGACCAGTCGCTAGGATTGTCGCTTGAGAACCTGACAATTTGCGCAAAATATACTGTTTTCAATAGACTCAAATGACCTCGAAGGTAAAATGAAGGTATAATTTTATGTAGTGTTTACACAATAAGAGTTTGCTGTAGAAAGAACTCTAACAATATCTACTTTATGAATAGACTTGTTCAGAGAAAAATAGTCACTTGGTACACTATCAATTTAATCAATAAAAATCTTAATTTGATATCATTTTATAAGTTGTAATAATAAAAACTTATCAATTGACATTTGAAAGATGGTCAATGTAGTACATATTTGTTTTTTTAGGAAAGTTTTGTATATGAAATATTTTTGGACTAAAATTAAATTATGCTAGTTAAAATTCTGACGTTCAGTTTAAATTTTTCATATTACGCAACATATTCTTAATGTATATATACTGTATATATTTTAGTATGGAGAATATCTTAGCAACATTATTTCCACTCCATGACCGCCTTCGACGACCGAGACAAAGCGGAATGTCTAGCCGACAGCCTAAAGAGCCAGTGTAGTATTACCATGCAACCGGTCGAACGCGAACATGTCGAAGTCATCGACAACGCTGTTCGAGTCATGTGCTCTCAACCACCAGCAGGTCCCCCTATGGAGGAAACGAACCTCGAAGAGATGATGACCCTAGTTAAGGCGCTTCACGCCAAAAATCGCCAGGATCAGATAGGATCACCAACAAAGTGATCAAACTCCTTTCGCCTCCTTTGCTTTATCTAATGGTAACTATCTTTAATGCTCTACTGGCCGGTTACCGGTTTCCGGCCCAGTGGAAAGAGGCCATAGTGATAGACATTCACAAACCGGGTAAGCCCCGGAATCTTCCAACTAGTTACCGTCCAATTAGTCTCCTTAGTTCCCTAGGGAAAATCTATGAGAGGATTATTCCCAGTAGACTCAAGTCAGAAGTAGAGAGACTGAACATCATCCCAAATTAGCAGTTTGGCTTTCGAACCTATCATTCCAGTTCCCATCATTTGCAAAGCCTCACAGAGCACATATTTTCTGGGGCCACTATATCCCGCAAGCTACGTAGGAAAGGAGCGCTCTTCCTCGATATATCAAAAGCATTCGACAGGGTAAAATAATGTTTTAAGTTTTATATTATTTCGTTCAATATTTTTTTATTATTATTACAATTATTACATGATTAAATCACAATTACTTCAAAACAATATTATATTAAGAAGAAATATGACAAAATATCTAAACTATATACTTTTAATGTAATTCAAAAGACAAATGACAATGACATTAAAAGTATCATAAAGCGTGGATGTTCATAAAAACATTATTGATTGTCTGTTACGAGTTTAATTAGATTACACGGTATTTATAATAAGATATGACATGATGTATGACTATTCCACACATACACACACACATATATATTGAATTACTACTTAGTTGTGACGTCACTAACTCCTATTGAAAAATTTTGTCATCAATCTATCTATTCAGAAATTTTGCTTTTGAAAAGGGGTTAATTTAATGTGAAATATGGACGATAAACAAATATTATTTAAAATATAATTTTATACAGAATTTATTATAGATTATTAATAGATTTCGTGAAAACAAATATAATCAAAATGACTGTATAAATCGTTTAGTATTTTGCAAAAATATTTTTGTAACAAAGCTGACATAGCCGTGTATAACGACTAGTATATTAATACACCAGAATAAAGTATTGTAAAATACTGGATTCCCGTAACGGAAGTAATATTTTCTCAACTCGCTCGTTCATAAACTCAAGTCCCCGGAGTAATAACTTCTGAAAGTCGGAAGACACTTTTTAATATTTTAAGTCAACATTTCAAATGAGTTTTGGAACTTTTGTAAATATAATATTATTTTTATATTAAGCTTAGTACTTTGGGATTTAATATGTACAGACAGTTTTTAAATCTAGATAATTATATACAAAATGTGAATTTATACATTTCAAATAAATCTGTCTTAAAGTAAATGCTTGTGTTTGAAGTAAACTTAGACTTTTTGATTTCTGACAGTAGTTTTGGTCTTGTTCGTTTGTTAGTTCGCTTATGTAAAAACTGGTAAACTGATTTTAATGTGTTTTGAGTGTAGGTTAATTACTTACTGTACCTCGGTATCATTCTTACAGAACTTTAAAATAAATAGTTTGAGTTATAATTCCAAAAAACACTACAAACGTGCGGTTTGTACAAGTTTTATGTGATCATTGTTTATCATATTAAAGTCACCGGTCACAGCTAGTATAGAATAAGAAAAATATAATACATACATATATGAGTACATACTAAATTTGTACATATTTTATTTTACATTGTTTTCAGTGGATGTTGTAAATTTATAACTTTTGAGTTTCGTTACTTCACTTGATCAAAACCACCGCAAGTACGACTGTATCTATAAACCTTTAATCAGATATTTGTGATATTATTATTATTATTATAAATGAACACTATGAATTCATTATATTAGGTACGTATATATTTAGTTAAGTATCGTTTAATTTCTATCCATACTAATGGTAGCCTGATTTTCTATATACAGATATAATACTAGCTTATGCTCGCGATCTTGTTTGCGTGAAAAAGTGTAAGTAGCGATATAGTAGCTCAATTGGCAGAATAATGGTATGATATCATAGAGTCGACTAAACTTATGAAAAAGATATATAATTTTCCGTTTCTTGATTTCTGATTGATGTTAAATTATATGATCGAAATTGTATGATCAATCGCTTCTGTTATTTTTATTTTTATTTTTATTTTTTTATGGAATAGGAGGGCAAACGAGCTGGCGGGTCACAGATGACTTGTGATCACCGCCGCCCATGAACTCTTGCAACATCCGAGGATTTACAGGAGTGTTGCCGGCCTTGAAGGTGGGAGTAAACGTCTTTTTTAAAGGTACCCATGTCGTACCGATCTGGAAATACCGCTGAAAGGAGTTCGTTCCACATTCGAGTGGTACGAGGAAAAAATGTACTTGAGAACCGCACAGTGGTGGATCGCCACGTATCCAGGTGGTAGGGATGGTATTGGAGGCAATGGCGCGCTGTGCGGTGATGGAATTCGGCGGTAGGCATCAGATCGAATAGCTCTTCGGAACATTCCCCGTGGTAAATGTGGTAGAAGACGCACAGAGATGCAACGTCTCTACGCAATGCCAAAGAGTCCAGCCGTTCACAGAGCACCGGGTCCCCGACAATCCGAACGGCTCTCCGTTGTACGCGGTCAAATGGTAGAAGCTGATATTGGGGTGATCCGGACCAGAGATGAGAACATAGTCGCCCTCGCCTTCTTCGCCTACCTCCGCCCTAATGATTATGTTTATAGCATCTCAACCCCACCAACCCTCCGGTTATAAAGGTTGAGCCGCTATACATGTGGTCCAGGTTTACCCCGGTCACATGGATCCTTGTTACGGCAGATCTGACCCCCGAAGTCATCCGACAACGGCACTATTAAGCCTAGTAAGCTCGCAAGGCTATCGGTCATAGACAAGTCCAATCGCGATCACCCTGCTGCCATTTCTCCATGAAAGGTTCCGGAGCTGTACGGCACGCTCACTTCCCGTGTGATTTCTCACACTAGCAATAACTTGCTGAGATCGTCAGAGAGGCCAACTACCAGTTTTCTAGCTGGTGCCGGAGCTGTACGGCTCGCTCACTTCCCGTGTGATTTCTCACACTAGCAATAACTTGCTGAGATCGTCAGAGAGGCTAACTACCAGTTTCCTTGCTGGTGCCGGAGCTGTAGGGCACGCTCACTTCCCGACAAGCGATCGGGCCGCAAGTCTACCCTAAACTACAGTCGGGTGACCGGATAGATGCTAGCTCATCCATCTAACCTCTAAGCAGGAGGCTACCCGAACTGCAGGGACCCCCGAAGGGATCTCTGCTTATGGACCGTTCCAAGCCCCGAAGTAAAAGACCGCAGCAGCCCTTCGCCTTAGGCTGGTCAATTAAGAGATGAGAACAGTACTCCATGTGTGGCCGGACTTGCGCTTTGTAGAGCGCACGTCTTTGGCCAGGATTGAAGTACTGCCTCGCTTTATTGATCACGCCCAATTTCATCGAGGCCAACTTGGCCTTGCTCTCCAGATGACCACGAAACCAACAGTCATTCGAAATGTCGAGACCCAGTATTCTGATACTTGGCGAGGAAATAAGGGAAGTGTTTTCGAAGAGCGGTGATACGACAAATGCGGTTTTCTTAGTGGTAAACGCGCAAACCTGTGTCTTCTGGTAATTGAACTGAACGTGGTTCAGTTCCCCCCACTCAGAAACCATCCCTAAGGAATTCTCTATAGAAAACACAAGTTTCTTTCGGCACTCGTCGACGAGAGAGACCTGCACGGCCGGAATATACTGCATCCCCAGTGCTGTCATCCGCATAACAATGTATGTTGGAGATATCCAACATATCATTGATGTGCAGGAGGAACAGAGGTGGGGATAGCACGCAGCCTTGGGGTACACCAGCGTTCACGGGCTCGACGACGTGTATGCTCCGCCCAGTGAGGAAGCTGGTGATCCACTTGCATAAAATCTCGGGAAGCCCATAGGAAGGTAGCTTCAAAAGCAGCCCCTTGTGCCATACACGATCGAAGGCTTTCGCCATATCCAGACTAACTGCCAGACCCTCTCCCTTGCTTTCAATAACAGCTACCCAACGGTGCGTAAGATATAACAGAAGATCACCAGCCGATCGACCATGGCGAAAGCCATATTGACAGTCATTGACCAACTGGTGATCCTCGAGGTAGGTTATTGATGATACTCTCTATTACTTTGGAGAGAAGAGAGGTAATGGCGATAGGTCTGTAGTTAGCTGGGTCCGAGTTATCACCTTTTTTAGGGATCGGATGGAAAAGGGCACGCTTCCATGAGACCTGGACTACGCCTTTAAGGTAGGAGTACTGAAATAGACGCGTTAGCACTGGTGTCAATTCAGGGGCACATGTTCGTAGCACAACTGGAGAGATACCATCTGGCCCACTCGACTTATGAACTTCCAAGGAAAGGAGGGCTTTTAGGATGAGTTTTTGCCGAAAAACTATTTCCGGCATTAAGCTCGGACGCCGCGGGATGATAGGCGGTGTCTTCCCCTGGTCGTCCAAAGTCGAGTTTGAGGCAAAAAGAGTGCCCAAGAGATCGGCTTTCTCTTTTGCCGTGTAGGCCAGAGAGTCGTTCCCAGTGTGCAATGGCGGTAGGGTTGGCTGACAAAAGTTTCCCAGCGTGGCTTTAGACAGCGTCCAGAACTTGCGCGTGCCAGGCGGGTACTTTGCCAGCTGATCCCCAATTTTGACGACATGCTTGAACTTTGCTCTAGCAATTTTCCGTTTGAAGAATCTGGAGGCACGATTATATTTCCTCTTCAGAACTTTAGAGTTCGGATCCTTAGTGACTAACGCATTAGCCCAAGCTTGATAAGCCTGCCGTTTGCCAGCTGCTGCAGCCCTGACAGACGCATCAAACAAGACCGCGTTCTGCCACCAAGTGGTACCACAGAGCTTGGTACAAATAGTTCCATGCGGGGTGGCAAAAAACACAAAATGCGATACTTTGCCCGCCCCAGATGCGACGGGCAGCCCGAGCAAAATCCGAGAATCATTTCCCCGATTTTGCTCGGGGAGGGGGTCCCCGGCTTCACCAAAGCCGGTACCCTCCTGGGGTATTTTTCTTTTCGGCATCGCTTTCATGTTTGGCGGGGGGGAGGGAGGGGGGGTTGGGCTTCAGGATTCTCTCACTCATCGACGGAACATAACCAAATGAGTTTGGTTACTACACATCGGTCTTCAGTGAGAGGGTGGTCCTTCCCCGGTCAAGCCAGTCCAATACGAGCTGCAGTCAGATAACTGCAGCTAGGCTCTATCACCTGTTAATTCAAGTAAGAATAATTTGAGAGTACTAGCGAAAGATTGTGACTGATATAAATACCATTTTCGTTATACAAAAAAGAGCTGTCCGTGCAATTTACAATCTGGGCCCTAGAGATTCTTTAAGAAATAAGTTTAAGCAAATTAATGTACTTACGGTCGCCAGTCAGTATATTTTTGAAAATCTTAAATATGTACATAAAAATACTGACAATTTTATTAAGCATAGTGATATACACACTATAAATACCAGGAACAAATACAAGCTCGCGCTACCTGTTACTCGACTTAAAAAAGTGAGTAAATCTTTCATGGGGCAATGTATACAGTTTTACAACAAAGTCCCAGCAAACGTTCAAGTATTACCATTTAACAAATTTAAGAGAATAGCTAAGGAACGTTTGTGTGCAAAAGGATATTGCAATGTATCTGAATACTTAGAGGATAATGCACCGTGGGTATGAAGCGATCGCTGCCAGGCTGCTTCAAGATTATTTATTTAATATTGTGTAATGTATTTATGTTATTTAGAATCTAAGGAAAAAAATAAAATAAAATAAAAAATAAACAAATCATGACAATCCCGCTGAGTTTCTGTCGCCAGCTCTTCTCCGGTCTGTGGAAATAAATAATTTTCCGAGCTGGTGGTAGCTTTGACAATGAAAAAATGTTTTGTATGAAACTTATTTTCAATAAAGATTTTTGATTTTGATTTGATTTTGACTAGGTCTCAAGCTATTATTATTTCAGGAAGCTTATTAAAACTGAAACTAAAACTATAAAAGGGTAAAAGGAAAACTGGTGCATCGAAGATGACCCATCAATGACTTGATTATTCAGTCTTTATGCGTGGCTTTAAATCCATTGTTGTAAAAAACTTCAGGTTAATTCAGTTCAAAATCTTATAAATTGCAAATGTAACACTTCACTTTATTAACATCGCGAGGCCATAACTTTCAGTTCATACACATTTGTACAAACTTCTCACTGAGGCCTCTTCACGTAGCTCTGAATAGTTTGGCCTCATTATTTCTCTGTGTCACTTTATTCGAATCTAAAAGGACGTTGAAAAATTCAAATAAACTTGAAGCATTCATATTGTAATTGAAAAACAGATACTTTAATTTGTATTTGTATTTTAGGATGGGGATTCACAATAATATTATTTTTAATGGTGTGCTACAATCAATTCAATTTAAAATATTGATTGAAAGTTATAATTAATAATCAAGCTTGCTTTACTTTCTCTACAAACTTTCGCTACAAATCTTACTTTCGCTACAAACATTAACTGTAAGTCTATCAGTATAAAATCACTAATTTTTAAGAACCTGTGCAAGAGTTTCAAAAACTATTTGTATGTCTTGTCTGTATTACTGTTATACTTTTTGTATAGATCTACTAGGATCCGCCCATCGTGCGTGACGGGAACTGAGCTGAGCGCAGGAAAATCTATTAGAAACGAATAAAAGGAAATAAATATTTAATAACAATAATAAACAATTAATCGAAAAAGTTTTTCTCCATGAAAGTTAGATTTCGAGCGACACGATTACGAGTCTCTTGGTTTTTTCTTTATAACTATTGATTTAATCAAGCTAGTTTCATTCTGCTTTTTTTTAGATGCTTATTTATTAGTTCTACATTCATGTTAAATATGACTAAAATCGCTTCAGTAGTTTTCATGTAATGAAGCGACTCAGCTTATTTTGAGGAAAACGATCGGCAAGCGCGTGAGAGAACAGTTAAGCTTAAGTCTATGGGGATTCAGTTTTTCAACCATAACTTTTGTAAAATCAAGATTTTATTAATCAGTTTTTTCAGTAGAAGCCCGTCAACAAGAGCTACAGCAATGCCAATTTTGATGAAGATCGACTGAATAGTTTTTATGTGATGTGGCGACATAAAATTGAGTCCATAAAATTGAGTATTGAGAGACAATAAATTAAGTCCATAAGTACTTAATATGAAATAATAAAAATAACTAAAAATGGAAGAGGGTATTTTATTTATATAACTTCTAAAACTCATTCGAAATGTTGCCTTAAAATATTTAAAAGTGTCTTCCGACGTTCATGAGTTATTACTTCGGGGACGAGTTTGTATAAGATATATTATACAAAATTTTAAGAATAATTTTCAAGTATAAGATGTTTTTAAATATTTGTTTAATATATTAACAAAAGAAATTACTTTTGTAATTTCCGTTAGATCGATATTTTATTTTAAAACTGGTGTTAGTACAATTAAAAGTTACAAATTATGAAATAATTTTTTTTTACACACCGTACCACAATTTGGTCCGTTGCGCAACCGAACCCACCGATGTATCAGGGGAGAATACCACCGATCAACAAACACACTCAGCATTCTGGTGTAGGCACCGCGGAGTCGGGCTAACATGAAGGCACACCGTTTTCTCAAAATAGCATAAAAGTCATCCGTGTGCGCCTCCGCAAAGATGCCTGAGGCACTGCACTGCCGCGGCAGCTCCATCACAAACCTGAATGCGTCATTATACTGGATACGAATGTCACTGTATGCCCGCCGCGTATAATTAGCCCAAAGACTGCAGGTATGAAATGTTTGACAGTAAGCTTTAAGAGCGTTATTTTAACTGGCTTCGTACAGCTTGCAAATCTTTGTGCCAACATGTTGCACCAAACAGACAACGATCTACGCTCCTTCTCGATCTCACAATCGTCCTTTAAGATCTCGGTGAGCCAGTGACCCAGGTATTTAAATTTTGCTACCCGACACAGCGGTGTGCCACAGAGCGAGACTACTGGTATATCTAAATGGGTCTAAAGAAGCGGATTTAAAAACCAAAAGCTCACTTTTTACAGCATTATACCTGAACCCGTGAGCCACCGCATATGATTCACATAATGCCAATAGATTACGAAGAGCTCCTCCATGTCACCCGCATAGCTGATGTTGTTCATATAAACTCCGTCAACATGACATCTGATATTGGTGCTACTGAGCTCAGCAATCAGTCGGTCTATATAGAGATTGAAGAGTCGGGGCGAGCTTAAACCCCCCTGTTGCACTCCGCCTCCAACCTGTAATTGTCTGAGAATGTAGTACTGTACAGTATAATTTAGACAAATTATGGCGTTCTCCGTTGATATTCCGCGGCAGATATCTATGACCCAGACATAGACTAAAAAATAAAGCTAGATGCGGCAAATGCGGACCAGCGTACTCAAGTTGCTCGACGCTGAGCCCATCGTGCTCCGGAGACTTTCCTCTTACCATATTTCCAATAACGGTGGCAACATTCTCAAACGTGAATATGTTAGGGACCCTCGCAGCACTAATATCAGAGTCCAGCACCCGCTGCACACTTGGCAACGTTGACTCAACTTTAAAATTCCGCTGAAATAGGTGGTCAATGTCTTAAAGCTCACTAAAACCCCTAACAGTCACAGGTAAGCTCGACTTTACATTGAGTCTATTGGTAGATTTCCAGAATTTTTGCTAGTTTATAATGACTTAGTCCTAGTATATCCATTTGTTGTTCATTGTTTAAACAATATTTTAGTTTGGCTTTGAATATTTTCCTACATACATGTTAGAGAGAGCATTGTCGCAGAGTTGGTGTATGAACAGGTCAGATACAATTTTCGTACACTTACAAATAGACAATACTCAGACACAAAACATTCGTAAAAGTGTAAAGAGTACAGAAATTTAAATCACAATTTCTATCCTAGTCTAAACGTACTATAAGATTTCATGATTAATCAATAAGCGGTATTGGTACCTATTAAACATTCATAAAACATATGTACCTGAAATGTGTTTGAAACGTCGTAAATAAGTAACATATGTATAGTTGTAAAACATATATATGTAACTGATAGTTTTATAGAAAAGATTACATCATGTAATCTTCTTTATAAATACCGTGCAATCTAATTAAACGCGACAATCAATAATGTCCACTTACTGCGGGCACACACGCATCCACTTCATGAGGCTTGATGTAAATATTATTGAATGTATTGAGTATTTGTATGAACATCAATCCTTGCATAACATATGCTACCTTTGATATCTACAATTAACAAACATTTTATGGTATTATCTGAATTGATATAATCTGATCGATGGTATCACGACTCTGCCAGACAGTTAATAAAATCTATTATTATTAAGAATATTGTTAAAATCACGTATATTGTTAAAGTAACGTAAGTAATACAAAATAAAGGCCATAAGACTGGTCGTTATGTGAAGAGAGCTCAGAATGAAGTGTGTATAAACGGGTGGAAACAAACAAAGTTATCTCTAAAATGCTGAAACAAACAAATAGACAAAAACTGAACAAAATCTGATTGAATGGCCAGTTAATTTTATAATAACCCAAATGATCAAATGAAGGATATCTCGATATAAAAATACCAGTTACCTATACAATAGCATCTTATATACGACCTTGATATCTTCAATTTTATTTTTATATAATTTATTTTATACAGAAAATTAGTCTTATCAGTACAAGTTGGATTCTGCGGCATAATGTCAGTCGAGATGATAAGAATTACTTGGCTTTGAGAATCTTGATATTGACTTGCAATGCTGTTTTATTTACTCGTTTCATTTTTCTTTATTTTGTTTATTAATGTCTGTCTTAAGATAGGAATTTAAGGTGCCGCGTAAGATTTATTCAACAGACACGGTAAGGTAATTAATTATCTTAGAAAACGCCTGAGAAATCTGTATAATTTTATTAATCAAACAGTTGCATTGTTTTCAAAATTACTTTTGCATCTATTTGTAGTCTGAGGAAATTCTATATCTTAAGAGATTAAAGTAAATCTTAACGTCATTTATCTAAACATACATATAATATTATAAAGTCACTAATAATAGCAATACAAAATTTTGAAAACAATGCAACTATCGGTTGAATAAAATTAAATAGGTTTTTTAAACGATATCAAGGACAATTACTTTAAAATAGTGTTTCTTGTTAAAATCTCACATAAGACAAATATTAAACAACAAATAAACTTGAATTTACGACAAAACAGAAGCTGAAACTGCTGACAATTTTTATATGTTCATGTATTCTTTATATTGAATAAAAGATTTATGCATACTCCTCGTCTAGAAGATAAAACAATATTGAAGACTCCCGCAGACTCGTATTTAAAATAATTCCTACACTGAGGAATAATTTCTGTGCCGTGTGTCGACGTGGTTCATGATACAAGTTATTGTCAAGTATAGAAATCGAACCATCTCCATCATAATCATAAATTTTGGATCAGTGAGGATAACTAGTAGTGACTTAATATAGTGAAACTAAAACATCATTGAGCTTCCTTTTCAAGATTCACCATCATCGCCATTAAATAATTGAAGCCAATGTCAAGGATTACTTATCACCATGACTGAGGTTATACCATAAAATCCAGTTTGTCCAGTTAGCTAAAAATAACATAGATTAAACAAAAATGAAATTTAAGATACCTAGGTCGTTTATAAGACATTTTTGTGTCGAATCCTCTTTCATATTTGATAAGTTGGTTAATCGCAGAATAAACTAGCAATTTAGTCAGACTTTGTTCGTATTTTAACTATATAATTGTCTCTTACGCTTATTCTATTAATTTGAATGGGTAAATGTATTTTATTATAAATTAATATCATATCGTTTCGTTGTTATATACGTAACCCCTTATAATATATTTTTAGTAAATACAATTTGAATAGAAATAACACATACAAACAAACATAATAAAGTAAAAAATATATAGTTTCTCACCATTTTATTCATCGTATGGAAAATAAAACTTCACTCTGAGTTCTCTTCACAGTCTTATAGTTTTCTTACTTTGTAATGCTTGATAGCTAGCGTCAGTTTAAAATCAGAGGGTATTTTAACAATATCCTTTGTAATAATAGGGGTTATTCATTTTGCTCGGTTATAAACTCAAATCACTGAGTAATAACTTTTGAAAATCATAATATATTCTTTATTATTTTAAGTTTGTAAATATATTACTTTGTTCTACTCCTAGTATTTTTGTTTTTAAAGTACAGACAGTTTTTATATCTAGATATTTATGTATACTTATAGATATAATATATAAATATATATATGTGTGTGTGTGTATAGGTAAAGAGGCAAAATTTTTATATGAAATAAATTTATTTTAAAGTTTAAGTAATGTCTGTCATGGTACGGGGCATGTTGTGAGGAAAGATGAAAGGCATGTGACCAAAAGAGTTCTGGGTATGCTAGTGGAGGAATGGACAGAAAGAGGACGGCCGAAGGAAAGATGGATGGACTGCGTAAAAGACGATATGGAGAAGAAGGGAGTGTGTACAGAGATGACGAGTAACAGGAGAGTATGAAATGAAAAAACATACTGTGCCGACCCAAAAAGTGGGATAAGGGCGGGAAGATAATGGTTGTATATTTAGTAACAATAAGCTTACTTCTATCAGTACCTTTTGTCATTTTCGTTTGTTTGTTAGCTCATGTTAAACTGGTGTTCTGATATGTAGTTAATATAGTATTTCTGAATAATTTTCTCATTTTTATTTTTCATTACTTGACTTATAATTACAACAAACTCAAAAAACGTGTGGTTTTTACAAGATTTGTGCGGTCATTCATTATCACATTAAGGTCGCCGGTAACAGTTAGTATGAAATAAGGAAAATAAAATTTATATGCATTAATTTCATATCCTAAAAATGATGTATATTTTTTAATAATTTTAAGTAAAAATATGCTCTAACAAAAATAGTTTCAAAGTTCACTTCTTTTTCAGTGGATATTGTAAATTTATAACTATTCAGTTTCCTTACTTTACTTGATTAAAACCACAACAAGTAAAACTGTATCTATGAAAATGTGTGATGTTATTATTATTATAACTGTACAGTAGCTTATTATATTTATACGAAACTTAAATAACGATTTAAATAAGAGTAAGATTTGTATCCGGAAAGATAGGTAGCGTAAAGTTATATATATAATACACGCTTCGCGTCTGCGGCTTCTTTTGAATGAAAAGTTATGGATAGCAATACACTACACAATACACTCATTGACAGAGCTGAGGGACGCTATGCCAGAGTGGAGTACTTACGAAAAAGGAGTATAATTTCCCACGGCTTGAATTGTTCAGTGAATGATAAAATAGCAGGTAAAAATATGTGAGAATTTTGTCATTCTAGATTATAGCAATTATAAGTAAACTAGATCTTGAATTTTCCAGTAATTGTTTACAGAAAAATTACTCTGTTGACTAACATAGTTATAAAGTTTTTATTACCATAAATTTTTTATAATCAGTCTTTAGTTTTATAGTAGATATAGCGATATCGGTGATAGTATTTGTCAAACCTATTATTATGGGACCGTATTATAAAGTACTCAAGACGTGCAAATTAAATAATGTATACTTTTAGTTGCAAAACTGATATAAAGTAACAATACTGATTGACTCACTTATCAAAAGCTAAAACAAAAACCTCTTTGGATCTGACTGATATAAGACAATCCGCTTAGAACGATGTGTCCCAAATTTCAATTTAACAAGATCGTCTTTGCGTAGAAAATTTATAATTGGCTTCTCCATGGCTTTTGGCTCTGGTTGTCATCCATCTTAACGAGGATGCAAGTATATATGAAAAGAAAAACACAAACAAGATAATTATTAATTAATACCGTAATACCGTTAAGTCAATTATTTTTTGTCTTCCTTCAATTATTTTTCAGTTACTTCTATTGTACAAAAATATATAGTATATGCGTTATTCCTTTCCAAGAGATTAAAGCAAGAATGACTACAGGAATATCAAGAGTTGACTAGCTGTCACGCCATGAGACAGCGAGGAACTTCGAGCAACCACATACTAGAGATGGCATTACAAAATATGTTGAAACCAACATACATGCCCTTTGTGACGTGATATTTAGGTAAAAAGACAAAATGAATATTTATTAACTTACTGAACCTAACAAGGATAAACTGTTTGTATTAATAGGACCATTTAAATTTTCTTGACTACAGAGTAGACATTTACCATATGAAATGTGTATATGCGGTATTTAACTCTTGCTAGAACTGTGGCGTTCAGAGAAAACAGGAAATCAACTTTGGATTCAAATATAACTACGTTGAATGTGCTCGATGTCGTCTCTAGTATGTGTACGCTTTAAGATCAGGAAGCTTATTAACATCATGAAGTTATTTGTTAATTAATTAGCCTTCGAGAAAACAGTATGAAGTGTATAATAATAAGATAAAAGTTGTTAGAACACTAAAGGGTCATTAATGACTTCAAAATTCTTATTTTTTCAATGCCTTTAAATAATTTGTTGCAACTCACAATTAAACAACAGTTCAATTAAAAGCTTATAAATTGCCAATGAAACATTTCACTTTATTCATATCGCGAGGCAATAACTCTTTGTTCGTACACATTTGAACAAACTTCTCACTAAAGCCTCTTCACGTAATTATGAGTAGTTTGGCCTCGTTACTTCTTTGTGTCACTTAACTCAAATATAAAAGCCAGTTGAAAAAAACCAATTCAAATTTAAAATTGTTTATGTTGCAGTTAAAATAAATAAACTATACACTTTAATTTGTATTTATATTTTAGGACGAGGATAAACAATATTACTATTTATACAACCAATTCAATTCAAAATATAGATTTGAAGATGCAGTTCATATTTAACTCTGATCCTACCTTCGCTACCAATATTGATATTACAATACCTTTCTTGAATTATCGCTGTCAATAAACGACTTGTAGATTGAGTTTATAGGAAGTCGTTTAAAGTCGATTATAATATGGGATTGTAGATCGTTTATTAGTTTCAAAGGATAATATTCATAACATATTTTTTTGTGTACCATTAAATTTACCAAAGACATTTTTTTAACACCGTTTTTAAATGTAACGTTTTAATTAATATTGCGTTCCTTTGTTGAAAATTAATTAAAATTGTTTAATTTTCATCACGTGTGTGTCGCGGTCCCTTTATAATATGTGACTTTAATATTATTATTGTTTAGTAATTTTTTTAATAATATTATTATTATTGTTTAGTAATTTTTTTAGTATTGCCGTTGCCAGCGACTTCGTCTGCTGATGAATATCTTTAATAATAAATGGAATCTGTATTTAAGAATCCTGCAAATTAGTTTTTTAAAGAATTTCTGTTCCGAGAAATAATTTCTCTGTCGTCGTGTGTCGCAGTAATTGACGTCACATTACTGGCAAGTATGGGAATCGATTCTCTCTTCATCATAATCATAAATTTTTGTATCGGTCAGGATAACTGTTCGAGCGGGTCAGGGAGCAGGCGTCCACGGCTGACCCACTCCGTAGGGGAAGGCTGGGAAGAAGGAGGCGGAAGTACGCCCGCCGCTTCCTTCCCCAGCTGTAGCGCCTTGGTGGGAGAGGGGAGGGTGACCTCTCTCACCTATTACAGGTCTACGTCGTGAGGGTGCTCTAAGTTGCTCGGAGCACCCTTACACGGCGGGTTACCGCCGGGGCGTCACGGTGAGTGCGCAAGTGATCCCGTGGCGTCTCATTAAGGCGTTGAGGGCAACCGTTGGTTTTTTAGTGGGTAGCCTTAAAATATAACCTTCGGGCCATCACCTTCTTGGTCGCCGGATATCCGTAACGGATTTTTCAAACGAGATAAAAAAAATAAAAAAAGGATAACTGGTAACTAAAATAAGAAGTCAATGAATATCCCGATCAAGACTAGTCTTCACCCCTAGCATTGAAAATCAATAGTTAGACACCCAAAGTCAGCGACTGACATAAAACCGTAGGATCCAACTCGTACTAACAAAAGTATTTGTATACATAACATAAATATACAAAAATAAAATGTAAGATATGGAGGTCGTATTGCAGACGTTATTCGGTGAAGTAACTGGTATTTTTATATCGAGACCTGCTTCATATTTTATCATTTGTTTTATCGCAAATTGAACTACGAGTAGCGATGTAGTTAGGTTTTGTTTAGTTTTTATGTATTTCTTTATTATCAATATATACTTTAATATTCCATTGATTATAATGCATAATAATAATATTCATATCTTGCTTTTCTATTTCTTGTTCTTGTTATATAAGTCATTCTTTTTATAGTATTTTTAAAAGCAATGTTACGAAATTAACATTAATTCTTAAAACTTTGTATACCTTTATATATCTTTCAAAAACTCGTCCCAGAAGTAATAAGTTATAAGGTCGGAAGACACCTTTTATTATTTTAGGATAACATTTCAAACGAGTTTAACAACTTTTGTAAATAAAAAACTTTTATGTTCCGACTTTATATCTATATATCAATATATTTTTAGATATAACAAAATTGTAACAGACAAGTCAGTACATTAAATATTTAAAAATTATTAATAAGGTTTAAATAAAACTTGGCTTATAAATAGTATTATAATAGTATTTGTAATTTTCTCCGTCTCTTTGTTTACAAATTATTAAAATATATTGTTTCTATGCTGGTTTTACTTAATTTGCAATCGTAATTACAACAGAACTAGAAATAAACGAACTATACAAATTGGATGTGACAAGGGATGGATTATAAGATTTTTTTTTCTTCGAGCTTACGGTTCAACTCGAAGGTTGAGGCATACCTTTCATCTAGAAGATTAACGATAAGTTAACATATTTTGTACAATAAATAATATTTAAATAAATCCGTATTATATACATATAATCAAATCAAATGAAATGAACGTAATAACAAACTAACTTAAGGAATTAATATAATAAATATTAATCATCTACCCTTTCATTAGCAAAGATGTCATACACTGACTGACTCATTTATCAAAAGTCAAAGCAAAATACTTTTAAAACAGACCACTAAAGACAATCCTCTAAGAATGATGCGTCTCAAGTTTCAATGTCACGAAGTGGTCGGACGACATTTATGATCGTCGACTTCACATCTCTTTGGCTCTGATTATCATCCATCTAAGCGGGATCCTTATATTCATATGTATATATTTAATATTTTATATGATAAACAATACTGGTAAAAGATATTCATTAATTAATAGCGTTCCAGGATAAATTGTATATTGTTGTAATTGCCTCAGTACATAAATTAATTAAAACATATTATGCTTAACGCATTCCAATAATTGTTTAATATGAAAATATGTTTACGATTTTTATTAAGAAATGGTACAAACATCTGCAAGTCTAAGTCAGGTTAGACTTGCAGATGTTTGTACCATTTCTTAATAAAAATCGATTCAATCGATCAATCGATCAAATATAGATATTTGTATCATAGGTTCTGTACCCCAAGGTTGCCTGGCAGAGATCGCTGCTTTAGCGATAAGGCCGCCTCTTGTACATTAATTGAATTTGTTATGTAAAATTTATATTTTTGTTATTGTTTTGTTTTAATTTAATTTAATTTCTTTTTCTTACTTTTTTCTTTTAGTGTACAATAAAGAGTATTATTATTATTATTATTGTTATTATTATATAGTAACCTTCTATTATTTAGTTAATCTAGAAAATTTAAATGTTAAAGTACAATGACGTGATAGCCCTATCCTGAGCTGTAATTTGCTGTCAGCCTTATAACGCAATGAACTTGAGAATTAATTGGTTATTATTTTATTAATAAACCTTCGAGAACTCAGTGGTAAATGGGCATCAAAGGTGTCAACACTCTAACTCCAACTAGGCTATACAATAATTGTTATAAGTCACAATCAAACAACAATTCAGTTCAAAAGCTTATAAAATACATATGTTATAATAAATCTTTGTTCATACACATTTGTACAAACTTCTCACTGAGGCCTCTTCACGTAACTATGAGTAGTTCGTTCCCGTTTATTCTTGGTGTTACTTCACTCGAATATAAAATCCTGATGAAAAATTTATAAAAAGGAAATATTTATTCATATTATAATTCAGATAAATATTTTTTTTTAACTAATATTCGTTTGAACTAATACCATTAAGTTTAACAGAACAAAATTTAAAGACAAGTATTTTTAAAAGCTTTTGAAATGTAACATTAAGAGAAGTAGACTTGGAACCGCGTTTATTAATTGCTTTAATTTATTGAAAATTGATTGAAATTGTTCAATTTTCATCAGGTGTATGTTATGACAACTTTTATGAAATGACTAACATTATCATTGTTTAGGACATTACATGTAATTTTATTGGATATAGCTGATGACGACTTCGTCTGCTGTTAAATATCTTTAATATAAGCTATTTAACAGCAGACGAAGTAACAAAGATAACTTAAAAGGTCACATCGTTTTTAGGGGCTCTTGTAAATGTATGACTTTGACTTTCGTTACTTAACTTGATTAAAATCCCAGCAAACCAAATCAAACCAAACCTTTAATTCAACATTTATGATATTACTATTGTTATTATAACTGTACATTCTTTTTTAACATTTATATGACTACTTGGTTATAAAGAGCACAAATTTTCACGAATTAGATAAGAGTATATATATATAATATATAAATAAAAGGTTAATTGACTTCAACAATCTGCCTCTACGCATGGCTTTACATCAAGTGTTGTAATACAATGATAGGTCAATTCAGTTCAAAAGCTTATAAATTGCAAATAAAACACTTCAATGTATTCATATGTCGAGGGAATAACTCACTTCAAACACATTTGTACAAACTTGTCACTGACTTTTAGTAGTTTAGCGTCGTTTCATATTTGTGTCACTTTAGTCGAATGTAAAAGCCTGTTGAAAAATTCAAATTTAACTTTAAAATCTAAATTTGTTCATACAAGAACATATTAAGAATTATCAATTATCACAATTCAAAAGGTCAGTACAACTCAAGAGTGGCTCTTTTTAAATGACATTACAAGTTACAATTACATTACAGCAATACCAGAATAACAGAGAATACCAGAAGAAAATAAAGTAGTTTATAATCATTCTTAATACTACTTTCGGTACCAACATTGAAAATATAACACCTTTCTTGAGTAATGGTTTGTATGAACGACCTGTGGATTGAGGATTAAGGGAAGTCTTCTAAATTGAATTGAATTTAATCTCAGATTGTAGATCGCGTTAAAACGTTAACATTCGCTCTCTTTTTATTTAGTTATTTGTATGTAACATTAAATTTAAAATTTAAAATAGCGCGTTTGAATGTAACATTTTAAATAACATTGCGTTATTTGTTAAAAACTAATTAAAATTGTTCAATGTTCATCACGTGTATGTCGTGGCCACTGTTATTATTATTATCATTGTTTAGTAATTTTATTTAATATCGTTGTTGCATGTGACCTTGTCTGCTGACATCTTTAATAGTGAATATAATCTTTACATTGTATTATATTACAGGTTTAGATAAATGACGTGAAGATTTGCTTTTATATTATTAGTTATACAATTTCTTCAGACTACAAATGGAAACAAAAGTAATTTTGAAAACAATGCAGTTGTCGGTTGAATAAATTAAACAGCTTTCTCAGACGTTTTCTAAGACAATTACTTTAGTGTTCTTGTGCAAATCTTACACGACGCCGTGAAATCGTGTCTTTACACAAACAATGAACAATAAATTAAATTTACGACGAAACAAGAACTGAAACTGCTAACACTTAATGTTATATAATAATGTATTCTTTAGATTGGATAAAAGGTTGAGGCATACTTTTCATCTAGAAGAGAAAACAGTATTTAATAGTTTCGCAGACTTATTTCTTAAATATTTCCTGAACTGAGGAATAATTTCAGTGTCGTTGTGTGTAGCAGAGTTCGATGACACTAATTATTGTCAAATATGGGAATCAAACCCATTTCAGGTATAATCACAAATGTTGGTATCTGTACTGCCCGTTCAAGATATACGAGTACCTTCATCGCCACTAAAGAAATGAAGCTTTAGCCTTTTCGCTTTGCAATCATAAGATCTCCAAAGTCAAGGATTACTTGTCACCTCGGCTAACATTATACCACAGAATCCAACTTGTAGTAACATTACTGTTTTATTCTATAAAATAAATATACTAAAATAAAATAATATATCCAGATCGCTTTAAGAGGCTATTCGGTGAAGGGACTGGTATTTTTATATGAAGGTTTATCGCAAAAGGAAATAGCCATAGAGCCAGGCTATATTCTTCCTCTATTTCTGCCTCTTACGCTCTTAAATTTATTTTATTATTACTAAGGACGCCAATAGACCCTCAATATTGAATCGCTGCGCTCGCGAAATCTCGGGTGCCGTTTGCATATTGAGCGAAGCGAGCCCAGTCTCCCATTGAATTCAATTGGATATCAGTTTTTTGACTCTTATTTCTCAACGACATGACATTTTTCAAAAATTTTATATTAAAACAATCACCTAATGTGTATCTTTTTGATTGCAAAATTTCATAATTTTCCGTCAAGTAGTTTTCGAGCCTATTCGTAACAAAGAATATGAAAAAGTCTCCAATAGAACGCTCCGCTCACTTCGTTCGCTTCGCTCAATTAAATAATATTTCAAATTAATGTATGACATCTTAATGTTGTTATATAAGTCACCCCTATAAAAAAATCGTTTTGTAAATACAATTTGAACGAAAATAACACAACAATAAAAAAAATATATAAATATAAACAGTTTTCTCAGCATTTTTCTCGTCATAAGGAAGAGATAACTTTCTTTGTTTCCACCCATTTATATAAACTGCACTCTGCGCCCTCTTCACATAACGAGTTTTGTGGCCATTACTTTGTATAGCTGAACAATTAGATGTACTAAGTATTGACCGTTGGCAGAATCATCTTTATATCAATACAGAGAATACTTAACAAACTGTTTTTTCAAAATACATAATAAAAATGTCAAATGACATGCAAGTGTCAATACTCGTAAATATACTCAATACATTTGATAAATTTTCATCAACTCATAAATTTTAGAACTTTTTTAAATAAAATTTCTTTTATATATCAGTTTAAGACCACGACGGTTTAAAAAAACTATTGACTTATGTTTACGATTCGTTAATTAAATCATTTACCCTGGACGGTATAATTACTTTTATTTAATTTTTTATCCTTAACAATAACATTCTAAGATTAAATTATTATTATTAATATTAAATTAGTAAGCAGATACATAGAACATATATTTATTTATTTATTTAACTTCACGCCTTATCCCTTGGGAGGTAGCCAGAAACGACGGAGCGCCAAACGCTACGGTCCCTGCATACCTTTTTCGCCTCGAACACAGACATTAACCTCTCCATACATGCCCTCCGGGGGGTCCTCATGCTTTTTACGTGACCTTCCTCCAGTATCATAGCTACTGTGTTTTCGAAGGCCACTCGAGGCCTCCCCCTGTCTCTCTTACCACTTACTTTTCCTGTATAAATCTTTTTTACCATTCTTTCATCACTCATTCGTTCGACGTGCCCAAACCACCTGAGCATGTTCTTCTTCATTCTCACTGCGACATTTTCGCTAGTACCTGCCATTCTGTGGATCTCTTCATTGCGGATTCGGTTAGCTAAACTGACTCCGCAAATTCAGCGAAGAGATCGCATCTCCACAGCATTCATCTTTCTTACATTCTTCTTCTGCGTTACCCACGTTTGGCTGCCGTATAACAGCGTCGGTAGCAAAACTGCATTGTGTACAGCCGAACGTGCAGCTATGCTGACGTTTTGCCGTCTCAACAATGCAGCCAAAGCACCGTTAACTCTGTTACCGGCAGCAACACGTCTTTCCACATCCATTTCGTATCTTCCGTCTCTGCTAAACATACTTCCCAAATATACCACTTCATTCATTTGTTCTATTATCTTGCCATTCTCTTTGAACTTCCATTTTGTTCTTTCTTCATTTCTTTCAAATATCAGAACCTTCGTCTTATTTGCATTCAGGTTTAGATCATTATTTTCACACCCATCTTTCAGAGTGGTGACCAATGCCTGCAAATCGCGTTCTGATGATGCAATGAGCACTGCATCATCTGCATATAGCAAGTCATTGACCTTAAGGTCACCTACTTTCACTCCCATGTCACTGTCTTTCACTCCTTGGATACAACTATCCAAATACAAATTGAACAACCAAACTGACGTAGCGCAACCTTGCTTAACATGGACAACCGATTGGATGTCAAACCAGGGCGACATGTCAGCTCCTACTCACACACAGGCGGAGTGATCTCTGTTAAGAGACTTTACAGCCTGTAGCAAACGTGCGTTCACATTGTATCGGGCCAGTATCTCCTATAATTTCTTTTTCACAACCCTGTCAAACGCCTTTTCCAAATCCATAAAAGCACAGAAAACCTTTCGGTTTAGGGCCCAAAACTTTTCCGTGATCATGCGGAGGGAAAAAATCTGATCTATACACCCTCTTTCAGGTCAAGAACCTTCTTGGGTCTCCCACAATAGCCTTTTAGATCTCTCTTGCATTCTTCTCGCTAATATTTTAGCATAAACTTTACCGCCCAAACTAATCAAACTGATAGCCCTATAGCTTGCACAGCCTATCTGTGAACCTTTGCCTTTATACAAAGGTACGATGACTGCACCTCGGTAATCGCCTGGGACCTCCCCTGATTTCCAGCATAAATTGCACAAAAACCAGAAAAAGTCCCAGACGCATGGCCCACCACATTTGATCATCTCGGCAGTAACTTCATCTGCTCTCGCAGCCTTACCTGAACTTTTGCCTTACATTTCAGACTTCGAATCACGCTCTCCACTTCTTCCAAACTGATTTCACCATTCGGCTACATCCGGACTCAGCATTTCGCTGGTACTCAAGGCCGAGGCGTCCTCACATTTATACGTCTCTTTGTAGAATTCCGCCCACCGCTGCAAAACGTGTTCTTGCTCTGTTACGATTTCACAGCTCTTCGAAAGCACCCCTTTCATTCTACAGGTTACCGAACAACCCCGGGAATCACTAAGTTCTCGCCAGAAAAGCTTCTAGTTTTCCCGGAAGTTGTTCGTCAACCTGTCATCCCTTTCTCTCTCAGAATTTTCACGCTTCATCTTTATAAGTGCTTTCGTTTTGTGGTTTTGCAGCTTGTACGCTCTTTTTCTTATCTCTCTCATACTTTTATCCTTACCAGAGGCTTTATAATCCAACCATGCTTTCTTCTTTAACTCTACAGCGTCTTTCACTTCATCATCCCACCATTCATCGCGCTTTTTACTAAAACCTCTTTTCCTTTTACCACATACTTCTGTCGCTACTTTCACCATACTATTCCTAAGGTTCTGCCAGCATACTTCAACACTTTCATTTCCAGAATCACAGCTTTCAAGCTTCTTGGAAACCCTCTCTTGATATTCCTCTCTGATCGGTGGATCTTGAAGCTTCCAGCTTTTTATGCGATAATTCGACAACAAGTTGTTGTGTGGACACGTTGTGCGGCTGCGCCAACCTGCAAACAGATCTCTTATTCTAGCAACGACTAGATAATGGTCCGTTCCCAGATCAGCACCCCTAAACACGCGCGTGTCCATAACTTGGCTTCGAATACGCTGATCCACTAGGAATGAATCAATCATACTTCTTCCTTCCACTCGCTCTCATGTGTACATGTGAATTTGTTTATGATCAAACATCGTGTTTGCCACAAACAAATTTTTCTCCTTACAAAAATCCAAAATAAGCTTTCCAGCCTCATTTACTCTCTTATCACCGTACTTGTCTAGCACGCTTTCGTAACCACTTCGAGCGGTTCCAAACCATCCATTAACATCCCCTCGTACTATCAACTTTTCATTACTTCTGACACTACTTAGAACATCCCTGGTACTCTCCCAAAACTCCTCGAGTTCGCTCACTGGAGCTGAGGATACTGGCGTGTAAACGGCTAACAAGAATACTCTTGTTATCCCCAGCTTAAAGTGAACCCAAAGAAGCCTTGGGTTGATAGCCTTGTATTCTACCATTGCTTTAACCAATCGAGAACAACACGCCTACACCTTGGCCACCTTGGCAACCTCGCTCACCCTCTGGAACCCCAGCCCAGAAAACGACCCGGTTGCCAGGTAAATCGGTCGTATCATTGCCTTTTCGGTTGGTCTCAGACACACAAATAACATCCAGATCTTTGTCATCCACCACATATAATAATTCATTCATCTTCTGTTCCATTCCTCCTCTTACATTCCACGTAGCTATTTGTAGCTCCGTCCTCCACCTCCCGCCGTTCGGAACATGGCGTGTTGGTTGGCGGTCCCCAACGCCGCATTCGTTCATGTTATAACATAAATACAATGCAAAACAACACAATACAATATGTCAATATTACAAACATTATTTAAATTTATTATTACTATTATTAATTATCCATTTAAAAATGTATACAAATACAGACATGTCAAGAAATTACAGTGATTATATTAAATTTATTATTATTATTAAAATTATTATTAAATTATCCACATAAAATTATATAATATAGACATGTAAAAGGTATAATAATTTCAAAAAATATTAAACAAAAAACAATAAAAAAAAAGAAAATAAAAAATAAATAAAACAAAAATCAATAAAGTTAACAAAAACAAATTAATAAACAAATTAATAAATTATTTCCTCAACTGAGATATGAACCAGCGCCGATGAAACCGGGCGACGTATATTTTTATGTTTATGAAATACACTATGGAGGAGCGATTATTTATATCGAATTAGTACTGCATATAGTACGCCTTATAACGTTTAATCCGATTGCTAAAAAATAAAAATGAAAATGACGCAGGTAGGATGCAAAAAAAAGGAGCCGCCTGCTATAATGCTACAATGATCACTTGCATCAAATTAAATTATAGGTTTCTCAACTCCTTATTCATTGCAACTCCATTGTTCAATCGACACAAATGGCTATCACCGTTCTTTTCCTTCGCGACTTGATTCGACGATAGCACTTGAACAGGCAACGCACCCCTGTCACGGCCTCGGATACATCCTTGGGAACTCCGAGAAACGTCCGCTCGCCGCAACCGTTACATCACCATCTTTGCAATCCATCCTCCCCCAAATATCCAAGCACCCAGACACTTGATACTTCCGCGCCACAACTTCAAAACAACGCCGAAATCGAGCCGTTTTAGAGTATTGTACGCAAGAAAACTCCATCACCGGCACCCGCTATTGAGTTGTTTTTTTTTTATATCAAACCAATCCCTGCATCAATATAAATGATATGTACACTCCATCAAATCTCAAAATACGGAGACACAAAAAACACGACCATCCGTCACGACAATTGACAGTTGAAGTTCAGAGAAGTACATAGAACATGGTGCTGTTATATATGATACTAGCTTATACCCGTCGCACACCTTGAAGAAATAAATATAGAGCCGAGGACGGTTTTAAACTAAAACTTCATATACTAAAATTAGAGTGGAAACGAACGGTCGGATGGTCGTATTTATCAGGTATGTTATTTGTATGCAAAATATCATACAAATTTAGTATATTTTACTTACAAATTTAGTTTAATTTCCAAAATATTATATTTTACATTTGTAATAAATAAAGTTGTAAAAAATCCTTATATTTTTATGTTGTTGCAGTTACACAATATGTTTCTTGTCAATGAGATATTTTCCGCAATCAAAAAATATGTTTATAAATCCGTATTATACATATAATTAAAGTATAATGAAATGAACTAAACCAAGGAGCAGCTATTTTAAAGGATAAAATATGACTTTTTTATTAATTTATTATTAATAAAAATATGATTATTTATGCAACAAAATATTAACCATCCTCATAGTAACAGAGCTAACAAAGACTCATAGTACGAGTCATTTATCAAAAGATAAACTAAAATCCTTTTGAAACAGACTGATATAAGACAATCCTCTAAGAACGATGCGTCTCAAGTTTCAATGTAACGAGCTGGTCTTTACGGAGGAAATTTATGATCGTCGTCTCCACGACTTTTTGGCTCTAGTTGTCATCCATCTTAGCAGTTTCTCTGTATTTATATGTATATTCAAGATCATTTACTTATTACTCTATAGCGTTCCAGGATCTATTGTATTGGTTATTTCGCGCTCTCATTGTAACTCAATATAAATTAATTAAAAGTGCATTATGCTTAACGCATTTCAAGAATTATTTACTGTCACGCTATTAGTCAATTAGTTTTTTAATATGAACTTGAGAAAGAATTAGTTATGTACTAGAATGTCACTAAATTTTTAATTAAATTTTCACAAAGTTTCAAACAATTCAGTTCAAAAGCTTATAAATTGCAAATGAAACTTTATTCAAATCCCAAGGTAACTAATAACTCTTTGTTCATACACATTTGTACAAACTTCTCACTGAGGCCTCTTCACGTAACTATGAGTACTTTGGCCTCGTTTCCTTTTTGTGTCACTTTAATCGACTATAATAGAATGTTGAAAAATTCAAAATAAACTTGAAATATTTATTCATATTATAATTGAAAGAATATGAAAGTACTATATTCACGATCCATTTATTTATTTGTATGTACTATTAAATTTAATAAAACAATATTTTTAAGCACCTATTAATAAAGGCTTTTTATGGCATTAAATGTAACATGTAATGTAGACTTTGAACTGTTTTTATTAACTTGCTATATTTATATATATATTTTCTTGAAAACTGATTAAAATTATTATTTTTCATCACGTCTATTACTTTTATAAACATAACGATTTTCCGATTTGCGACATGAATGCGAAGAATTAGAAGTATCTTGTTATAATTCATTTATTTCACAAACAGAAGATAACATTTCTAATTTAAGTTCTAAAAGTTTTTGGACATTTATACATTCAAAACATAATTCTAATACCATTCCTGACAGCTTATATTTGGACGATGAAAATGCCTATGATGGGCAACAAATAGCTTATCTTTTTAATAAATTTTTCGAATCCATTTTTGACAAACCTTCTGACACAATTATTAATTTTGACACAAATGAATCCTCCGAAGCTATTATTGGACATGTGGAAATAAGTTTAGAAACTGTTGAAAAATACTTAGAAGCTCTTGATACAACTAAGGGTAGTGGTCCAGATGGATTACACCCAATATTTTTAAAAAAATGTAGCAAGAATTTAGCTCCTCTTTTAACAATTATGTTTCAAAAATCTCTAAATTCAGGTCATTTACCCAAACTTTGGAAACGCTCAATCATAGTCCCAATTCATAAAAGTGGTGACAAACACAATATTCGTAATTATCGTGGTATTTCCAAATTATCTATCATTCCCAAGCTTTTTGAAAAAATTATTTACGATAAATTGTATCCCGCGGTGAAGCCAATATTGACTTCTTTTCAACACGGTTTTATAAAAAAACGCTCCACAGAAACAAATCTTTGCGAACTGCTTGATGTCGTTTTGGAGGCTATGGACAAAGGTATTCAGGTTGACGCTGTGTATACGGATTACTCTAAGGCTTTCGATAAAATATCTCATGAAATCTTGATTAAAAAGATAGAGGCAGTCGGTATACACGGAGATCTTTTGAGATGGTTAATTTCATATTTACATGAACGTTCCCAAGCAGTCACGGTAAAGGGATTTACTACGTCTTTTGTTCCTGTTCCCTCTGGTGTTCCTCAGGGCTCTCATCTCGGTCCACTTCTGTTTAATATTTTTATCAATGATATCGTTAAATATATCCATAACTCTAAATTACTTTTGTACGCCGAAGATACTAAAATATTTAAAATAATTAAATGTGAAAAAGACTGTATCGAACTCCAAGATGATCTAGATCGCTTAAGTGTTTATTGTAATAATAATCGGTTATTATTAAATATTCATAAATGCTCAATCATCACGTTCTCACGCAAACAAAGTGAACTCCATTACGAATATCATTTAGACGGTGTAAAATTGCGAAGAGTGACCGAAATCAAGGACCTGGGAATCCAGTTGGACAGTAAATTATTATTTAATTTGCATCTGACTAGAATACGAGGAAAAGCTTACAAGATGTTATGATTTATTTTACGCCAAACAAAGGATTTTAAAAATCCCAAAACACTTATTTTGCTTTTTAATTCACTTGTAAGGTCTCACTTAGAATATGCTTCGACAGTCTGGAATCCCCAATATGGAGTTTATACCAACATGTTAGAAAATATACAACAAAAATTTTTAAAATGTCTTAATAGAAAATTTAAAACTGAATGTTATGTTCCTGCGAATTGTATTTCTTTAAAACAGAGGCGAGAACACAAAGACCAAATTTTTCTATACAAAATCATTCACAGCCTGGTTGATTCCTCTTACCTTTTAAGTAAAATATCCTTTAATATACCAAGATTCAATAAACGTAATTACAAAATGTTATCTGTTCCAATTGTCAAAACCAAATACGCAAAAAACAGCTTCTTAATTCGAGCTTGTAACGCATACAATAATAAATATGGTACCATTGACCACTTTAGATATAATTGCACTAAATTTGTGTCTCTTGTAAAAAATACTAATGATAAAGTTTAGAAAGATTAGATTAGATTAGATTAGATTAGATAATAAATTTTTATTATATGATGCTTAGTATGTGACTCCTTAGTAATATATATATTTCTTTAAAAACTGTAATATTTGTTTTGTCGAAATGAAAGTCACGCCTTTCCTTAATAGTAAGTTTTTAAAATTATAATTTTTCTGTGTTTTACCTGCTTATCATGTATTGTATATTTTGTGAAAACTTTATTGGCTATTGTACAAACAAAATGTAGAAATTAAGAGGTCTAATTGTAAACGCTGTTTGTTTTCCTTAATAAACGAAAAAAAAAAAAAAAAAAAAAAAACCTTAATATTATAATTGTTTATTAATTTTATTTAGTACACCTGATGTCAGTGACTTCGTCTGCTGATACATAAATAAAATCCATACATTTTATTATTAGGTTGAGATAAATAACATTAAGATTTATTTAAATCCTTTTAGAAATATAATTTCACAGACTCCAAAATACTAAAATTCTTTTTCAAATCAGTGCAACTGCTATTTGAATAAAATTAAACAGTAATCTTAAACGTTTCTACAAACCGCACTCTGAGCTCTCTTCACATAACGACCAGTCTTAATGTTGTCATTTTGTATTACTTGATAGCCAGATATCCTGGTAGATACATGATTCAAGTGATTATCTTTCATATTAATATTATAAAGAAACTCAATATATTCAATAATATATACGTTGAAAACATGCCTCATGACGTCGATACGTGTGTAGTACCCGCATTCAATTCTCATTATTGATCTTTTGTTACGCTTTTAATACAAAAAATACCTCAAATATTTAAGAAGTTATTTGTAACTTTTAAATAACCTTGATTTATAAATTATAAAATTGACAACTGTGGCATAAGCACAATGATCTCAATTTTGATTTCTTACTGTTCTAAAAGAATTAAAATATTTGTAGTCAACGGGCAAAGATCGCCTGGAGCTGCAATTGATATGAGGATTCTTCAAGGTTCAATTTTAGGCCTATTTCTCTTCCTTGGCTATATAAATCCATATTTCAGTCTTCCGACATCAACTTAAGTGGCTCCCAATCCGCCTTCGCCGGAATATGCATTTCCTAACCGCGCTGTATAACCTCTTCTCCAACTCAGCTCCCTCCTATCTACATCAACAGTTCCATATTGCAATTCCTAGTTCCAAATCATTTACTATACAAGCAGCGCAGTTATGGAATTCCTTACCAACCAGTATAACATCCTGCCGTTCTGTCATGGCATTTAAATTTAAATTAAAGCACTACTATCTCTCACATGATTAAATTATGATGTACAATAGATGTATGTATTTCTATATTTTATTATTATATGTATGTTCTTCTTAATTTATGTAGGCATAAATGTATATGTATGTATCATATTTTATATAGTATTATTATTATGTATCTGTATATTATTATAAAATATCTATCTATAATCCTCTGCCCTCTTAAACCTTCTGTCCAACACTCTAAGGGTAGCTGGAAGAGATCTCTTTGTAGAGATAAGTTAATCCTATTTGTATGTCTTTTATAATTGTGTTTTTTTGTTATTTTTATGGTGCATAATTAAATAAATAAATAAATGATTTGCCTACTATTATATATATAAACATAATGAGATAGTATTATCTGCAGATGATACGTCTTTGATATTTAAAGTAAAACAGCACCAGGTAATGTGTGACCATGTAAATATGGCTCTCTCTAAATTCGTGCAATGGTTTAGTGTAAAAAACCTTTTACTGAACAATAAAAAGTCCAAATTTCTCAGATTTGTAACTCCTAATATAAAACATGTGCCAACTAATTTACTGTTAAATGTAGAAGCGATTGAAGTGGTTAAATCCACAGTTTTACTAGTAAAATTACAATGAGCTTGACTAAACTTAGTTCTACCGCGTGTAGTACAAAAAATATGTAAAAAGTTATTTTTATACCATAATGTCTATGATATTTTACTTTAGGTTACCGACGTTAATATAAATACCATATTTTTTTACAAAAGAGAAGCAATCGTTACAATTTACAATCTAGGTCCTAAAAAACAGTTACTCAACTTATGTCATGTTTAAGCGATGTAATATACTCAGTATATCAAAAATATATAGTAGGTCACTATATTTTTAATTTTTTTTAATATATACATAAGAATAACGATAACTTTATTAAGCACAATGATGTACGTCATATAAATACGAAGAACAAACATAACCTTGCCTTACCTATTGCTCCACTAAGAAAAGTGAGTAGTTCTTTTATGAGGCAATATAAACACTTTTTTTAAATTTGTATAAAAATTTGTTAAAGAACATTGGTGTGCTAACGGATACTGCACTATTTTCAAATCACTAGATGCACCTTGGGTATGAAGTTCTAGTGATACCACGCTACTTCAAGATTTATTAAAAATTTAGTTTAGGTCTTAAGTATGGATTTACAAATAAAGGTCAGCGGCAAATAACTTTCCGAGCTGGTGGTAGCTTTGATGATGAAAAATTTAACATGAAATCCATTACATGCCACTTACCGAAATATAAAATATATGATAAATGTAGATAACGCGGATACATTATTATGTATCCGCGGTTTTTTTTATCATTGCATATTTTTGAAAATATTTAATAGAATATTATATTAAGTTATACCTGTGGCATAACCGGAAAATGAAATCAATTCAAATGAGACGAACAAAACTATATAATAACTAACCAACTTGAAGGAAAAAAATAGGACAACATTAATATTAATTTTTTGATATGTATAGTAGATTATTTATATGATAAAATATTAACCATCATCCTTTTAGCTGTTGAGCTAATAAAGATAACTTATAATACTGACTGACTCATTTATCAATGCTGAATCAAGATCTTTTTGGAACAGACTGATATAAAACAATCCTCTAAGAAGGATGCGTCTCAAGTTTCAATGTAACGAGCTGGTCTTTACGGAGGAAATTTATGATCGTCGTCTCCACGGCTTTCTGGCTCTATTTGTCATTCATCTCATAATATACTAACTTATCATTAGTATTCACGGGTTGATTGTATTAGATAATTGTGCATTGTTACCGTAAATAATTTTCTACATAAACTGATTGTTTTCCTTTTCTAAATTAAAGATATGTTATGCCTGGTGCGCTGCAAATTGTTTTTGTATCTAGACTTTGTTATCAATGCTACCAAAAATTAATATAGATTCATATTTTAAAACAACATTCAGCCATTATACAAAATAAAAAATGCTGTATACGGTCTTACATATAAGCGACGTACACCTGGTGTCTGGATAATTAAAGTAAATAATATTATATAGTATTATCAAGAGTTTAGTTCTGTTAACCAGGTATCTTAACATGAATTTTATCAGACAATTTATTTAACAGAGGTTAATGACTTCAACAATTCAAGATCACGAATGGCGAATGGCTTTACATCCATTGTCGTAACTTATTTACATAAATTCAGTTCAGAAGCTTATAAATTGCAAATGCAACACTTCACTTTATTCATATCTCGAGGCAATAACTCTTTGTTCATACACATTTGTACAAACTTCTCACTGAGGCCTCTTCACGTAACTATGAGTAGTTTGTCCTCGTTACTTCTTCGTGTCACTTTACTCGAATATAAAAGAATGTTGAAAAATTAAAATGAAGTTGAAGCATTCATGATGTTATTTAAATAAATATAAATATACCCTTTTTTAAATGTATGCTTGTAATAGGACAAAGATTTCATTTCATACGACAATCGGCTCAATTTTATTTTACAAACGAAACTAATGTCCTATAGCGACACCATTTTCATTTCGCCATTAATTTATGTATGTACCATTAAATTTAACATAGTAATATTTTAAATTACGCATTAATATAAGCTTCATAAATGTAAAGTGTAACGTAGAATATAAAATGCTTTTACTGAAATTGCATTATGTCGCTGATGACTGTTTAAAATTGTTAAATTTTCATCACGTGTTGTCATGGCGGCTGTTGGAGACGTGACTCAAATAATATCATTGTTTTAAGTGTTTAAATTGTACTTCTCTTGTTAATTTATAGCATTTCCTTGTTTTAAAACTAAAAGTTAATTTTGTTAGATAAGCGATTCCCAGACTAAGTATAAAACGGAATGAAATTAATTTTAAAAACAATGCAAATGCTAGTTAAAGCTGAACAACAATAAAGCTGTGCTGCTTTCTTTAAGGTTGTCAGAGACAATTACTTTGCAGCATTTTCTTTAGTATAAACATCAGTGTACAAAGGTATAGCTGAAAAATAATAATAAGAAACAGACAGAAGTTGAAACAGATTAAGGTATTTAAATATTGATATAATAAATTGGCTAAATAGTTTATAACTGGTCTCCGTTTGCAAATATTTTTTAGCTTTTATAGTCACATCAATAATTGATATAAAGTAAACATAAACTCGTAACAGTTAGAACCTATCGCGGGTACAATTCAAGATGTACAGGACTGACATTATCAGACAGACAAACAGAACAGACCGACAGAATGCATATTGTGTTGACAAACGTATTTCTATATATGTATAACATATATTATATTAAAGTAATAATTTAAGAAATAGAAGTCGTTTTTAAGACGTTATTCGGTGAAGTGTCATTTCCATATTGAGCCCTTCTCCATATTTAAACAGTCGGTTTATAGCAAAATTAACCAGTAATAGAGTTAGGCTTTTCTCGAGTTTTTTTTTCAGAAAACAAAACAAGAAAGGTACGAAAATTGTCTTCTATTTATCTAACATTTTATTTTTACGGAAGAAATAATTTTCTTTGTTACCAACCATTTATCTAAACTGCACTCTGAGCACTCTTGACATAACGACCAGTCTTCTAGTTTTACTTTGTATTGCTTAATGCTAGCGTGAGTTTAAAATCAGAGATGACTTTAACAATCTATTGAAAAATTTACTTATTGAAACAATTAACATCCCGAATTGTCTCCCTGGCATAGTGGTCAAATCGTATTCCATTATTTTATTTATTTATTTATTTATTTATTTATTTATTTATTTATTTTTTGTTGGAGGAGGGCAAACGAGCTTGCGGGTCACCGTGGGTATGTGATCTCCGCCGCCCATGAACTCTTGCAACATCCGAGGATTCAAAAGAGCGTTAACGGCCTTGGAAATAGGAATATATGCCTTTTTTGAAGGTACCCTTGTCATGTCGATCTGGAAATACCGCCGAAGGAAGTTCGTTCCACATCCGAGTGGAACGTGGGAAAAAAGTTCTTGTAAACCGCACAGTGGAAGATCGCCGCGCATCCAGGTGGTATGGATAGCAAAGGAGACGATGGCGAGCTGTGCGGTGGTGAAATTCGGCGGTAGCTATCAGATCGAGTAGTTCTTCGGAACACTCCCCGTTGTAAATGCGGTAAAAGACGCACAGAGAAGCCACGTCTCTACGCAATGCCAAAGAGTCCAGCCGTTCGCAGAGCACTGGGCCCCCATTAATCCGAACGGCTCTCTGTTGTACGCGGACAAATGGTAGAAGCTGATATTGGGGTGATCCGGACCAGAGATGAGAACAGTACTCCATGTTTGGCCGGACCTGCGCCTTATAGAGCTCAAGGTTTTGGCCAGGTTTGAAATACTGCCTCGCTCTATTGATCACTCCCAATTTCATCGAGGCCAACTGCCTCGATGAAATTTCATCGAGGCCAACGAGTGCCTCCGAAATGCGGTGATACGACAAATGGGGTTTTCTTAGTGGTAAACGCGCAATCCTGTTTCTTCAGGGAATTGAACTGAACGTGGTTCAGTACCCCCCACTCAGAGATCATCCCCAGGGAGGTCTCTATTGAAGATATAAATTTCTTTCGGCACTCATAGACGTTTTCCCGAGAGAGACCTGCATGACCGGAATATACCGCATACCCAGTGCTGTCATCCGCATAACAATATATGTTAGAAATATCCAACATATCATTGATGTGCAGGAGGAACAGAGTTGGGGATAGCACGCAGTCTTGGGGTACACCAGCGTTCATGGGCTTGGGGTCCGAGCAAAAACCGTCGAGAACGACCTGTATGCTCCGCCCAGTGAGAAAACTGGTGATCCACTTGCATAAACTCTAAACGGGAAGCCCATAAGAAGGTAGCTTCGAAAGAAGCCCCTTGTACCATACACGATCAAAGGCTTTTGCCATATCCAGAGTAACTGCCAAACCCTCTCCCTTGCTTTCAATAACCACTGTCCAACGTTGCGTAAGGTATAACAGAAGATCACCAGCTGATCGACCATGGCGAAAGCCACACTGCCGGTCATTGATCAAGTGGTGATCCTCGAGGTACGTTAGGAGCTGTCGGTTGATAATAATCTCCATTATTTTGGAGAGAAGGGAGGTAATGGCGATAGGTCTGTAGTTAGCTGGGTCCGAGCTAAAACCTTTTTTAGGGATCGGATGGACAAGGGCACACTTCCATGGGACCGTGACTACGCCTTTAAGGTAGGAGTACCAAAATAGACGCGTTAGCACTGGAGTCAACTCAGGGGCACACGTTCGTAGCACCAATGGAGAAATGCCATCCGGCCCACTCGACTTATGAACGTCCAAGGAAAATAGAGACTGCCTGATATTTTATTGCCGAAAAACTATTTCCGGCATTGAACTCTGACACCGCGGGGTGATAGGCGGTGTCTTCCCTTGGTCGTCCAAAGTTGAGTTGGAGGCGAAAAGAGTGCCCAAGAGATCGGCTTTCTCTTTTGCCGTGTGGGCCAGAGAGTCATTTCCCTTGTGCAACGGCGGTAGGGACGGCTGGCCAAAGTTGCCCAGAGTGGCCTTGGAAAGCGCCCAGAATTTGCTCGTGCCAGGCGGGTACTTTACCAGCTGATCCCCAATTTTGACGACATGCTTGAACTTTGCTCTAGCGATTTGCCGTTTGAATAATCTGGAGGCACGGTTGTATTTCCTCTTCAGAACTCTAGAGTTCGGATCCTTAGTGACTAACGCATTAGCCCAAGCTTGATAAGCCTGCCGTTTGCCAGCTGCTGCAGCCCTGACAGACGCATCAAACCCAGTCCGCGATCTGCCATCAAGTGGTACCACAGAGCTTGGTACAAATAGTACCATGCCCTGAAGTATCACATCAGCTACAGCCGCAGCGCAATCACTAGGATCATTGGAAGGGAAACAAATCGGCCCCCATGGGTAGGATGCAAAAAAGGACCGCATTCCATCCCAATCCGCTGACTTGTAGTGCCAAACGCGTCGAGTCGCAGGTCTTGTGCAAGCAGGACGTTGAATGAGCACTACACTCCGTACCAGACAGTGATCAGAGGAACCTATGGGAGCCTCGACAGTGATCTGGTACTTTTCTGGATGTGTAGTCAGCAGAAGATCCAACAAAGAGGGCGTGTGGCTGTCCACGTCCGGTAGACGAGTGTGCGTCTTTAACAGCTGGGACAGATCATTTGCCAGAGCAAAGTCAAACACAGATCTCCCCGCGTAGTCGGTGGCACGTGACCCTAGCCAATTGGCAGGGTGCGCATTGAAGTCCCAAAGGATTACGACTTCGGCGGAGGGAGTCTGTGAAAGCAATCCAATTAATTAGTTCCTACTAGATACATATGAAGCTAATATGATACCACCTTTATATAAATGTTTTGTAACCCATACGTATAACATACGTGCTATTTCAAGTGAGGTAACTAGTTTATCTGGTACTAATAATATAAATGTAAAAGTTACATATACACTTTCTTTTATAATATGAATACATCTATACATATTATAAAAGAAAGTCCTCAAAATATGTATTTCTATATGTTATTGATTTCTTTATAACTTATGAATACATATTTGTACGGTTTTTACTAAAAGATTGCAATTACTTTGGAAGTTATTATTTATTGACCGAAATATAACGATTATTGTTAAAGAGGTCGCGCGGTCGTAAAAATAACGCTTGCTGAAATACAATAATGTACTAGAAAATTAATTGTAGATCTACGAAACTATACAAAGAAATTCGCAATAACAAGTATCTTAAGTTCTAGTTTTTATGGCTACCTTACAATGATTAATTTTATGTTCAAAATTTAATTAAAAAATATTACGTTTCTTCTTTTCTTTATCAATCCTTATCTAAATAAATACATTTGTTAACTTCGTCATTCTATAGTCATTAAAATGGTTCAGTACACTATATGAATGAAATAAATACTTCAGAAGATATAAGAGGTATAAAAATTTTAGCAGCGTTCTCTTCATGACATATCGGGTTCAAAATCTAAAAATCAAAAAGAAAAAACAACGAAAGTATCTAAGTTAGTACATCATAAGGTAAACCTGAATTAAACTTATAAGGATAAAACATAAATGCTTTCTTTCTCTTAATTAATTTTTTATTCAGTTATACTCTCCTCCTTTGAAAAACTTTCAAACTAACAACATTTTAAGTTGTAATCATCGAAATAATCCATCCTGATTCAAATCTTGTTACTGAAATTAAATATACAATCTTCTTCTTAAGCAATGAAAAACTATCTGTGCTTATAAATAAAAAGTTCACTTCAATCTCAGACTGTCGATTGATTATTAATTACAGCCGTAAGGCTGTAAAGGCTTCCTTCAATGTAAGACATTAATCATTTTCGTGCCAAAATATTAAAATCTATACCGTCAGTTCGTAACTGAAGAACCTACACTTTGATAATGGTAATATGACTTGCAAGTTCTGTACTTATTAATGATATAGTTCACTAATGATTAATGAAAAGTTAAGGCGCTAACGTGAGTAATTTATAGTCAATGTAAAGCATGTTTGAAGTAGTAGGAAGTTATTTGAAGCACGAGATCTGTCGTGAAAATTACATTCCCTTAGGGAAATTACGTGTGCCGCTATTAGAATTACTACAAAATGATCCCCTTTGATAGATTCTGTACTGTCTCAGTCATTCGTATTTTAATTTCCTACTCCCCAGTTTGTTTTTCGAAAGTTACAGCAGTTTCTTATACTCAGGTGTCCATGAGCCTTATACACATAAAAAAAACTATATTATTTATTTTTAATATTTGTTTCAGATGAGGAATGTGACGATTTTGGATCCAACTCGTGGATCCCGGGAGCAAGGTACCGCCCCGAACCTCCTGAAGCTCTGGCCCGTGCTTCTCATTTCACTCCTCATGAGATCAAGCTCATGTACAGAGGATTTAAACAGGTAGGATTTTGACTGCTTCAATCATTGGTAAATTTCACTATTTATATCTTGTCTAATGTTCTAATCTATCCAAGTGTTATTTCACAAAAATCAGCTATATAATAATATGTCAGTAGAAACTACAGACAGTGCAAACAACATCTAACAGAAGTACTTTATCTAGCTATATTTCGTGGAGTACGCGAGTGAACCGGATATCAAAATATTCTTCCGTTCTCCAGGATATCCTGCATCTTTTTCCTATTCTCCAGGATAGCAACACATTTAAAATTCGCCAAATTTATAGTTGTCTATTTATTGTACTACCTACCAATAGGTAGACACTCTGCTCTTTTGCCAATTAAATTCTTAAATAAATTGTGTTAATTATGATAAGCGGGAGCATCGTCTTTAGGTTACTTCAGAGATTGCGATATCATAACATATATATCTTCATCAGCCCTTCCTGATTAACTTGATGATAAATATAGGGTGTCAGTATTTTCTGAAAACAGTATTAAGTTTAACACACTTAAGCATGGAGTTCACGAAAATCCTGTTATAGCGACTACATCATAAAAGGAATCAAAATTTATGTGTCAATAACATATATAACGTTGTAACTCCACGAAAAGCACCCTTTATTTTAGTCTAAATAATGGGCTTGCGTCACAGAGTTCATAAAATTCTGTGACTCACGAAGACATAGTAATGTTATAATGTAATATTACTAATATACTCATATGTACTCTTTAATACTTTATTGTATATAAAGATATTTATTTGCGACAGGCAGTTTTATCTTTAATATTGAACGTGTTTAAAAAGCGCTGAGCGTGAAACAATAAATTAACTAGTGCGGTTATTCATGTCACGTTTTATAACAGAGACGTGACGCCCGCTGTGATCAATTTGAAGCCACTTTTCTGAAATAACAAAAGTTGACACAGTTTGCCGTCAGTTATTATAAATTATATCTTGCAAGACTGAAATCTATTTAGTTAGTATTGTGAAAATTATTTTTAGAAAAACTATTCAGGTGTTTATGGTTTGAATTTAGAACTATTACAAAAAACCGGATTGATCTGTCAAGAGTATTTACTGCAGTGCTATTTAATGCTATGTAATTAATTTTGCCAATGTCTCTGAATATAAAACTTTACAACTATCTATTTGCTGCGCATATTAATAAATAAGATAAAATATAATAAAATGTGCAACTAATATATATTTTTTGAATATGACCTCAAAGAATAATAAAACTAATATCTCCACCATCACAGCACAAAATTAATAAATAAAGTTATTGGCGTAATTTTAAATGCACTCCAACTTAAGAGGCTAGTTAGCCGAAATAGCCAATTACGCTCGGCCACACAGGAGCATTAATTGGTGAAGTGGGAATACATTGGCTCTTAACTGGATTAACTCCCACGGGAATGTCGATTCAACACCTCCACTTAACAAGCCTACTTAATTTAAAGTTTTCAGATTATATATATTGAACTTATATATATATATATTTAACTTTAATTTATTTAAACATATTTTAAATATAGTATAGGTGTGTCTGTTTTACGTTAGTTACAAATGAAATGGCTTTGGACTGAAGGAAAATGTCATAGAACAAAACTTTAGTCAATAGTCGTTTTTCTATTTCAATTAGGCTTATATTGCACTTATGAAATGTCAGAATCTAATACCGCGATTCAAATATTAATTAATATTTGAATAGATATATATAAATATGTATAGATTAGATATTACAATTAGCAACTTTTCATGATTATAAATATGTTTTATTCTATGATATTATTTATATAGAAATACAATTCTGAAATATGGATTGATTTCGAATTTTATATTGATATTCTTAAACATTGAGAATTGATTGTAAAAAGAAATGGATTTACTTATAAACTTTTATCTTCTAACTAGGTTAATCGCAATTATTAAACCCTGTTTAATAATAAATATTTTTATATATTTTTTTCAATTATTGGTACTGTGAACTGATAAATCACAATATTATTCTTATATCATTGAAAAATACTACTAAAGCAGTACTTTAATTAAACAAAACCCTTACACAATTACATAAGTGTTTTGATAAGTTTAACCTTTGACTATTCGGGTGTAGAATTTTATCCTCGAGGGATGATAACAACCTTACTTCAAAAGATAAATAATGAATAAATTGAATTGTGAGTGATTTTAAAATCACAGAACGGATGGCGATCATTTTCTTAATTTGAATGTTTAAATACTTTTTAAAACTTTTTTTATATTTATTTAATACTACTCTAAAACTATACTCGTTGTCTTTACATTATTTTCCCCTCCATTTTAATTAAATAGCTGATGGCAGATTGAGTTATGGTTGCAAGGAGATTTCTTGTAACAAAAGAATGTTAGCTTTCCGATAGCGACTCTGCCTGCACATATAAAATAAATATCGTAATAGTAGCTGACTGATTTTGTTTTTTTTAATTGAAAATATAAAAACTAATAAAATATATTTCTTACATCCAGAGTAAATCATTGTAACGTCTGTGAAGATGTGGCAGTTTTCATAATCGTAGTCGCAGAATCGTAGAAAAAGTCGTAGTCGCTTTTTTTATATTAGAATATTCAATGAAAGTTACCCCATATATTAACTGAATTTTCACCTAAGAGATAATTTAGTACTATTGAACTTGGGATCAATGAAATCCAAGTAATTTTGATAAAATAACAGATATTACTTATTTCTCAAGAGCAATTTTATTTCCACCAAACCAAAGTTCTTCAATATCGGCTATATTCCTAGCACTTGCTATACATTTGGGAAATCTTTAAACCATCTTAGGGTATATTGGTCTCAATAGAAATTCTTTTATAAATATTCTCTTTCAAATATTTCATTAAATTAAGAAAAATGATCTACACTTTTGAAATAAAAGTGTAAAATAGAATTTTGTATGCTGAAATTGGAATCTATTATTGATGTTTTATTTAAAGCTTACGCAATACATGTACACTAACTTTATTCCTCAGTTTTATCCGAATATAAATCTGATAATAATTGAATCTTGTAGCGAATCCATTTGATCTACAAATCTATATTCTACAATTTGTTCGTAACTTACTATCTATTTCAGTCAAAACTATTGAACCCAGAGAGTTTAAATCTCGCAGAAGTTCCAAATTTCTACTTTCTGAGATTGAACTTTGCTTTATAAAGTGAGCACTCGCTGAGCATGGATTTTTGGGAAATTCATCGTCTACGAGAGTTTATTGAGAGATGTGTTTTTCTTGTGTGTTGAAACTTCTATTAAATAATAATTAAGATATATTAATGAACAGGCATTTCAGAAATACGATCGTAATGTGATCGGGAGGGTTAGCTAGACTTTATATTATCGCTACATTTCTATTCTCGTCAAGTAGTGTACAGTCTCAATAAAGAAATATTTTATATACAATATCTAGTACTGCTGCAAACAACTTTGCTTGATAATAACAAAAGAAAATTTATCAACTTTTTTTTACTAGTAATAACTAAAATTATTATTATTATTATAATAATATTAAGAAATAGGCCCTTATTTGATTCTTAACGACAACGTAATTGAGACTATTAAAAAATCGTATTTTTAGATATATTTCAGCGGCATACTGAGATAGAAAAAAGAGATAGCTAACTGATATCGCCACGAAAGTTTTCTTTACTTTGCATACTTTAATAGTATTATGTCTTGTAGCATTCTTCTCTGATGCTCAGAATGTAAAATCTATACAAAAAAATCCGTGTCCGCAGGGGGTAGACCTCGTGTGTAACTCGTTTAAAATAATACTCACTACCTAAGAATAACACCCCTTGCGAGAATAAACTGTGATAATTTTATTTGGCTAAGTCATAGGAGTACTTAGTGCGTTGCCTTAAATTTAGAGTAAAAAATAACCTTTCTATTAAAAATATTTGCGAGGAGGGCATGTTTACTAGAAAAAAGTTGCCGTGGTTTTACCTACCTTAAATTTTGAAGCTAAGAGCGGTTTTTATTTTTTTTCTCGGAAACGGTACCTTTTACGGAAAAATTCATTTTGGTACCTAAATTTAGAGTAAAAATAACCTTTCTATTAAAAATACTTGTGATGTAATGAATGTTTACCAGAAAAAAGTTATGATTTTTTTCCAAAAATTTTCAGTTTTTTACCCTCACCCCTAAGTTATTGAAGTGAGGTTTTCGATTTATTTACATTAGTTTCCAAAATTCGAAAGTCGGGTACACCTGAATGGGCAGACCGAATTCTTCGAGATCTACCCAAAAGAGCGGTTCGAGCTCTACACAAACTGAGTGATCGGGTACTTCTTAAAACGATTTTCAAAATATTTATGCCATTTCGAAGTCAGTTTAGGCATTATTTTTATTTCCTACGAAAACTGTACAAAACGTAATTATGATAAGTTTAAACCAATCATCTGTGGAAATGGTATTATACCAGTTGTTTTCTACCACTTATATATGTCCTTTGTAAGAAACACCTATACCCGTTTTAATTTTCGATGTAACATTTTCTTTATGTCACAATCTTTTTTGGTGCACAAATATAAATATAATTATATATAGTATCGGGATTATGGTATCGGAATATTGACGAACAATAAAACAATAAGTCAAGTTTTTATGACAAATCATTGCAATTTTTTGAAGTGTTACTACGAGGGGAGGTCCAAAAGTTAGTGGAATGGAGGGGATGGAGCGGGGGTAGGGGCGCTTGCTTGGTGTCATACGAATCGGGGACTCAACATTAGTATAAATACCGAGTTTCAACCCGATTGCGTCACTCGTTTACGAACAGTCGCCTGCTGAACAAGTCAATCCGGAAGAAAACTGAAACTATGGAGAAAATTGAACACCGCGCTGTGATAAAATTCCTTACCAAGCAAGGAAAGAACGCTCAAACCATTTTGAATGAAATGGGAGTCGTTTATAGGGAACAGTGCCCTAGTAAATCAATGATTTACAAGTGGGATGGATCTTTATAAACATGATCGAGAGTCAATTGAAGACGACCCCCGCTCAGGAAGGCCAGTTGAGGCCACCATATCGGACATCGTCGAAAAAGTGGAGAAAATTGTACTAGAGGATGCCCGTTTGAAGAAAAAACAATTATCGGCAGTAGTTGGATTATCAGATACCACCATTTGGCGAATTCTATATGATCACCTGGGTATGACAAAAGTCAGTGCAAGATGGGTACCGCGAATGCTCACGCCGTTTCAGAAAGAGCAGCGCGTCGATGCGTCAAAGCATTTTTTGGAGTTGTGTGGAGATAAACCTGCACAGATTTTGGACCGAATTGTTACGGGAGATGAAACATGGGTTCATCACTTTGAGCCTGAGTCCAAACAAGAGTCCATGCAATGGCATAAAAAGGGGACACAACCGCCAAAGAAATTCAAGGTGACTGGGTCGGCTGGAAAGATAGTTTTGTTGTTTTATTTTATTTAGATCCCTTTCATTCCACGAACTTTTGGACCTCCCCTCGTACAAAATATGAGTATACATTTATTGCACAATATTGTTTTGTGCCACAAAGTCTTATATGCAAAAAATATTTATATGATTAGTAAAATATGATTTGACATTAATGCACGAGTTAAGTAAGTAAATATAAAAATATACTAGCTTATTTCCTCCCGCTTCGCTGGGCACACTATTATTTGGATGTGAACTTAGGTTACTATGGTAACCGTTGCTATAGGAACTCTTTACCCGCGTTAAGTGTATATCTTCTAGAGGTTTAAAACTTGGCGAAATGCAAAAAGTTTAAATTCCTTAGAATAGAAATTCCGTAAAATCCGTTCTTAGCGGACGTCTACGTCACAAAAGAAGTAACTATGTAAAATTTTAAGTTAATCGGACAGATAGTTTCGGAGATTTCGTAATGAGTCAGTGGGTGGTAAATCGCTTATATGTATATATATATATATATATATATATATATATATATATATATATATATATACATATACATCTATTGTTTGCAGGAATGTCCGACTGGTCTGGTTGATGAAGAAGCATTCAAGAATATCTTCTGTCAATTTTTTCCTCTTGGTGGTAAGTGAATTCAAATTTAAATAATATCAGGATCATGCTCAATACATAAATATAAGTTGATATTGTTTTACTTTATTTAGGATATTTATTAAGCAAATTAAAGTGTATAATCAAAGATATCACTGAAATATAAATACTTTAATTTTATTTTTTAGATGTATTTATTTTAAAGTACTGTATTTTCTTTATATATATTCCTATTTGAAATCCCTTTAAAGAAACTAAATAAATTAAAGTAACCATGTGGCTTCGTTCTAGCATTTGTTATTATTTAATCGCATGCAATTTTTATGTTTATGCTAATGTAATAAGAGTTATATTTACGTAAACGGATTTCTGTGTAATTTTGCTTGAAAATCTCCATAACTCACTTTAAGCGACTCGCCCGTCTCAAACGAGTTAGTTAATAGGGGATTTGGAAAGCCTGGTTATTTATTAACCGGCTTACAGTTTGCAGTTGCATAAATTAATTAATTATCATGTAGAGAAAAATAATATATTATATTAAATATACATTGTATGTAGTAAGTACATGAGATTTAAATGGGTATAATATTTAATAGCCTGTATATATGTTTTTATTTCATTTTAACTATTTAAACTTTATCATAAAAGATAGTTTCGCTTCAAATACTTGACACCTGATAAGCATACTAATTACTTATTTTTTTATATATACATAATACATATAATACATATAACGATATATGTTTTACTACACAAATAGTTTTCTAATGTTTGGATCAAGTCCATCATGGACACAACAGACGGATTTACACCCACTGCGACAATAAATCGCAGATTAAGTCGTTAAGAGAAAGTTAGGAGTATAATATTTTAGGGAATTGAAAGTAGCCTAGAATCAGATTTTTTTGCAAAATGTCAATCTTGTTTTGTTTTAATTTCAGATGCAACTCAGTACGCTCACTTTGTGTTCAACACTGTAAAACACAAACAAACAGGAAAACTTAACTTTGAGGTAATTTTATTAATACCGAACTCAGCACATTATAGTTTTATGCATTAAGACATGTTTTAAATTTTAAAATTACTAAGATTAAATGTAATAAGAAATTTAATCTTAAATGTGCACAACTAGCGAATTTCAGAATGCAATATAATATGTTAATTTCATCTTAAATTTCGTGAACATACTCATAACTGCGAAGATTTAGAAACTTTACATAAATAAGATAATATTACACGAGTAAATTCCATTAAAAATAATTATATTTAGGAAGACAAAAACAGTATATTAGTATATTTAAATCTATTGCTTTCAAACTCGAAGTTTTTATTTCAATTAGGCATATGTATTGTATTCTATAAACATCAGATTTTAGTTGCATTGTTCCAAAGAGTAGGTCCAAGGAGAAGAATAGTCCATGGAATAGATCACAGTCATAATTGATATGTGAGAACAAATTAGAATTCAATCATAGAGTTGTAATTAAAGATGTTTAGAATAATAAACTGAGACAAGATATTATAGAATAATACAAATTAGTGTTTCGAAGCTAAACAACAAACTCATACTCGCACAATTTTACTCAACCCTTCAATTGTGAGAACGTGACGCGTAACGAAGGATCAATTAAGTCTGGATCTCTCGTCAAATTACAGACAGACAACACGTGGTTTGCAAAATTTAATTAAAACTATAGTATGTTTTTAGTTAATGTTTTCAAAATAATTTAATTATGCAATACGTTTATACTTTTAATAATGGTTTAAGAATACATTATCGATAAATATAAAATGGAGATATAAATAGTTTCTTAAAAAAATACAGTTAAATATTATATTTGTTTGAAATAAATTTTTTTATATCATTTCTGGCTTATTGTCTCTAAAATTTTATGACAAGGACTAAATAAGCAGTAGGAACAGTTGTCAAATAAAATAGGCTTAAATTTGATTCATTTAACAAAAATATCATCACAAAATACGTGTTATGACTGTATTTATAAAAAAAACAATATATTTCGAAAGGAATTCCTGGATACTTTATCTCGAGTGGCTCGCGGATCTCGTCAAGAGAAGCTGTCATTTGTATTTGCGTTATACGATGTCGATGGTGATGGAAGAATCTCCAGAAGTGAGATGCTATCGGTGGTACGAGCTGTGTACGAACTCCTGGGACGAGCTGCAGCACCACCGATTAATAAAGCTGCTGCCGAAGATCACGTTGATAGGATATTTCACGTAAGTAAACATATGTTGCAATCGGTGTTTATTTTAATTTCAATAATCAACCTCACATCCATAATTTGTCTGTTCTTCTTGAATTTTACTAATGTTGATTTCAATACAAATACTCGGATAATGTGATCTTTGTAGGGCATCTCTTCCTTAGGTTTTTTTTTTTTAAATAAGGATCTAAAATTTTCTGAATTTAGTAATCTTACAGCTAATGGACACAAATGCGGACGGCGTGGTGACCCCTGATGAACTGGCTCGCTGGTGCGCCCGTGACCCCGCACTCCTGCGCTCGTTCGACACACTAGATACAGTATTGTGATCCACACACACACGCACAGACACTAACACCACACTTAGTGACACGTGCTCAACAAATCCAGATGATAAAACCTGCTCCACAAACCTAGATGTTGAAAAAAGTAAATCTCTAACATCCTCCAAATCAATTAATGCTAGCGTTAAAGAGAAATATGATGTGGAAGTAAAAGTTAAGTCTGTATGTGGGAAAGTTATAGCCAATATAAAGCCGTCGCCGAAAGCTGTGGCTGTGCCCGTGAATTCTCCGGTGTCTTCGCGATCTGGTGGCACGCCACCACCTCCGCCACCGAGAAATGCCAGAAGGTATCACTAGTATACATATTTTTATATTTTTAGAACAATAAATGGGGAAGCATAGAGATAGAATTCTTGACTGAGGCAACATTACATTTCTTGTAAAAAAGAAGAAATATCATAAAGTAATGGTTCAAAACAGATTTGAATTTCCTATTTCATTAGTTATATCTATATTTTATAATAATAGTCAAATTGGAAATAATAATATTATAAAGAAAAAAGAATGTTTAGTAGTTTAATAATGATTTAAATTACTTCATTGGTTAAACACATCCCTTTGCTATCAAGACGCTACCTGATCACTGATTTTCCAGTTTTATGTTACAATATTAATCATTCTAAGTGAGTAAAAAAAAAGCAGCGCTGCTGCAGCTTTTTAATAACTATGTGATGGTTTTATCTTCCAATAAATAAAAAAATAAAACTTGAATCTGAATCCGATAGCAGCACAAAGGTTCAATACTAACTTTTTATTCGCAACCACAGCTTTGAGCATGTTTTAATTAGAAAAACCTAAGAGACATACACGTATAAAAAAAAATCTTGCATATTATAATCCAAAACATTTTTTTCTTAAAAGCAGTAAGTCTTTTGAATTTAAGGGTTTATCATTAAATTTACTAATTGGTGCAAGAATTTTTAATGAATGTATTTAATTTTCCTTGTGAACTTTCACTTGGGGAAGGGATTTTTATAAATGTGTTTATAATTTCTATTCATTAAATTATTTCAATGCGTAAGTTCACGTTTTAATTCAATAAAACTCTACTCTGTGGCCGAGGCGAAAGAGGTATGCAGGGATCGTAGCGTTTGGCACTCCGTCGTCTCTGGCTATCCCGCAAGGGATATGGCGTGAAGCTAAATAAATAAATAAACTCTACCTTTTAATAAGTGGAATGTAGTATTTGGAATAAACGTAAGATAATAAAATAAATATTTTTTTTTGTTATTTTGTCTAGAAGAATTTTATTTAAAATAATCTATAAATATTTTAGCCATTTTAAGCTTACTTAATTTTTTAACTAATTAAAAATTAAAGTGAAACGCTTTAACACACGTAGGACTCGAACGTGTGACCTATTGGAATCCGTTCACGTCGCTCTAACAACTGAACTATTGCTATTTACCTTGACATATTTTATATTTATATGTATTATGCATAGTATATTATATTTGATATGTAATTGTCCTTAGTAAGGCCAAGACGTCAATTATTTAATTACTTTCTAAGAAAATAATTATTTTTAACGGCTCTTACTGTTAACGGCTTAAACTGTCAAAATTTTTTGATTAATCCATTTTAATATCAAGCAAAATCAATATCAAAAACATACCCATAGCATAGACACATCTCATTTACCGCAATCTTACACAAATGTCATTGATATTAAATTAAAATAAATCTGTTTTGTCTCCAGGCTGGATGCTCTGTCGTCTACTTCCAGTACACCAAGTCCAGCACCTCCGGTACCATTTCGTAATATACCGACTATCAGTGTTAGTTTCCTTAATTGCTATAAAAATCTTATCATTGCAGTATTACCAAGAATTAAAAGATTTAATATTATTTTGCATTAATCGTTTGAAGCTTTAAAGTTTTTGTCCATTTCCTCTTTTAAAATATTTAAAATATTCTAGTCTTACTTAGATAATCTCTATATATTAAAATATAACATTAATTCACACTTAAATTTAATATGTTATATTAATTTTAATATATATTTACAGGTCGCTGAAGAAATAGCTCCGAGGAAATCTAAGCGACGTGTCAGCAGAACAACTGCTCGATAAAATAACAACTATAAATCTATACACATAGGGATCAAATTAAAACACTGTGCTTTACTTGCAATAACACTCACTTTAAAGACTTATAAAGTTTTAAAATTATCTTTCTTGGCATTTATGAATGCAAACTTATCTATCTTCTACTATATTTATAATACTATTACGCTCTTCTTCTTTCTCCAGATAACAGATGATAACATCGAAAAGAATCAGTAAATTTTGTCCATTAATTTCATCATATGCTGCAGCTTTAACCATCTATCTTTTGTTATTAATTTCCTTGTAAAAAAATGTCGTTATAAATTGCGTTACTTCACTAAATAAACTAAGAAGGGAACATAATACGTTGTTATTACAAAAGTTTGTAGAAAGTCTGTCACATTGTTGAAGTTTATTCAATTTATATAACATAGACCTTATTAACTAACTAGAAAAGTTACTGAAATCTTTAGAAAAGTTATTACTTAGAAGTTATTTCATTTCTAGGTTGTACTTATTGCAATAAAACTTTCCTCTTTTTGACTTCAATTCTATTAAAATATCTTCTCAATCTTACTAACGTAGTTCTCCGCACGATCAAAAAAAAAAAAATCAAGAAACATTAGCTTAAATTTCTTTTAATTAATAAAAATATGTAGTAATTTTAACTTTCGGTCCAAAATGATGCTATTATCATTAATTATTATTTATTTTTTACTTAATACTAGCTAGTTTTAGCATTTGAAGTAATCTATCGCTATTTGATGATAACCATTTGTTAAGTCAATAATTAAAAATATATATAATGAATAGATAAAACTATTTCAATATGATGATATTTAGCTTTTTGTGAAATGTAATGCTATAAATATGGTTAAATATTCTGTTCAAATTATAAAAGGTTTGGCACATCTTAGTCAGTTTTAAGTAAATGAAATATTAAAGTTTTTACATGTTTTAATCATAGTTTCAGCAAATCTTTACGGAATGAATAAATTACTATATAAAAAGTACATTATCTTATTTCCTGTCTCTTCTTGATCTCGAAATAACTTTACAACTGCCGTACAACATATCTTTATTTCTAAACCCTTGTGCCAATTTCCGTGTCAATATGTTCTAATAATTAACAAATAATTAGAATTTATCTTAACTATACGTTATAAGAAATATATTTTAAAGCGAAATTATCTAAGGCCTTTAATTTTAAGAGATCTTGTTATTAATTGTTTTTAATATTGTAATAAAAGGAAACATATTTTACATCTATAAGGAAGTAATCAACTTTCCATTCACTGTATGAACATCTTTGTTAAAATAGTGGTCCAAGTCATGTCTTACTGATCTGAATATAAAACTGTTCAGTTAACTTTTATTATACTATTAACTGTCCCTTCAATTCTTGTTTCATTTCATACATAATATGCCGAGCAATTGGAGACTCAACACATTATTTTATTGAAAGTAAAAATTGTATTATGTGTATATAAGAACTTTATGTACTTATTATCTTAAGTATACGATTCCAAATAGTGACATGGACAGCAGAAATAAGACAGCAGGTTATAAAGAAGAAAAATCGTCCAACTACATCCTATAATGTCCGTTATTAATACAAGTATTCATAAACTCACTTACTCTTATGAGTTATTTATATTCAATTATCAGAATAACATTCACAGACATGTCTCGGATCTCTTATTAGTAATAATATTAGTAACATTACATATCCGTAAAAGAACCTCAAAACATAATTAAACCAAAACCAAACTATATACTCTGTATTGAGTCTGTTCAAGCAGTAAATGTCAAACAAGTAATGGAGCTGTATTGAACAATATTATAAATTATTTATACATTTTAAAAACCTATTTATTATCGTCAGTGACTTTCATATTAGAAGAAATAATGTTTAAAGAATCGCTTATCATTTTTATTATGATAATATTATAGTATATAAGTTTTCGTGATAATTAAATTAGATTCCGTTTACTAATCTAATAAATCTTCTATTTCGTCATTAAAATGTTGTTTTATTTCATATTTTGAAATTTAGTTTCAAATTTAATCATATAACAAGTTTTTAAAAAAGGACAAGAATTATATAAATATAATATTTGGTTTTTAACTTATAAGCTATAACAAATAACAGTAAACTACGCTTAAAAAATGTTTTCCAACAAATTTGTTTAATTCTTTTGTATAGAAAATTAATAGAATAGGAAATTATATAGACAAAATAGATCCTTAACTTATAAAATTACCTTACCTTACCTTTAAGTACTCTTCAGATTTCTGTAAGATTTCTTTTTTTCCTATTTTATTACAATTATTAGCAGGTAACCCGTGTTTCGCGAAGGACGGCGAAAGTGATCAAACATTTTGTTTGAATATCCACACCACCTAGGAACTCTTGTTTCTCACATCGCAGCGTGTTGAGAATAAACATAGTGACTAGCCAAATAATTTTAATTTCTACTGCAATGCAAAGAGAGGTAGCGGGGGGTAAAGTTTGCAGTTTTTTAGCTGTAACTTTGGAACGGTTTGGACCTTTGCAAAAATCTTTCTTATTTTACCTATTAATTATGTCAGGAGTCTTGTGTCCAAATTTCAGCTTTCTAGATATTACGCTTTAGGCTGTAGAGCGATGAATGAGTCAGAGAGTCATTCAGTGAGTGTCTTTGTGTTTTATATATTAAGATTCATTTAATAAAAGTATTTATATATTTTTCATGAATAATTTTATATTTATGTTTACAATAACTGATATTAATATTTTTTTTCTTGTATAATATATTCAATGTTTCTCCATAGTGCAAAGTAAGATATAGGGAGAGGAAAAAAAAGACGTTTTCAGTCTTCAGCTTAGTACAAGATTACGAGTGACACAAATTAAAACAACGGCTGCAGTAGGGGTGATGGCGTGAGGCAGACGTGGAGCTCAGAGCAGCCAGCCATAGGGCAAATTTATTTTCTTCTTTTGAGTGCATTTGTAAAACGTAGGTTTTTAATTTTTTTTAATTATTTAATTATTTTCTACTTTTTAGATTTTTTTATCCTTGAATATTGCATTGTCATCGACTTCTGAGCGATCCTGAAAATTTCAGCGCTCTAGCTAGCTGGAAAGTGGGTAAAATTTAGATTGCAAGATTTGATCGGTACAAACAGACAAACGTGACGAAGACGAGCTAAGTAAAACGTGATAAAAAATATCAAAATGGTTCGGTGATGTTTAAAAGTTTTTTCCATATAAAGCATGTCCTGATAATTTAGAAATTCAAGTACATTATATAGGTCAAATCGCTTTCAAGTTATTTTCATATAAATCATATTAAAACAAGTTGAAATATAATAATAAAAAAATAAATAAGTAATTTTAACTAAACTTAATTATATTTATATATATATATATATATATATATATATATATATATTATAACAAAACCCAAATTTCGTCTACAGTATTTTTAGTCGGCACTCATCTGTTGACTTCTTACGGAGTTATACATACATACATACTCGTAATAAATGAAACCAACATACAAATAAACTGTTTAGGAGCAAAAGTAACTTTATGTGGTACTTGCTTTGCAAAATAACTTCATTTAAACAAGCTTTTGCCTTTGAAACTAGAACAGAAATATTGGTGTTGGCTTTCTATAATTCTGCTTTAAAGGCAATTAAAGCAATTTATATTTGTGTGAAAATTAAAGGAGTTCTTAACAAATTGGTCGCCAAAAACACTCGGCAAATATACGTTTTTATTCTTTGAAGTTATTTAGCTTTTACTAAGTTTTGCTAATTGCTTTGAGATTGGAGTGTTAATTATACTGTTATGAGTATTTATGAACTATTATACAATAAGTTATTGTTTCATATTATTATTATTTTATATTAATAAGTGATAAGTGGTAATATTTTATTATGAAATAGGGAGGTGAAGAGTCCCCGTATACTGCGATCATACGTTCATTGATGCCTTTTGCCCAATTTCCTCCATTAACTAAAAACTCCATGGCACGGTGCTTTAAACCAACGTTTTTTCATATTTTCTGCAACTAATCACAATTAACGACCTCTCACTAGGACAACTGATGCGCTACTGGACTAACACCAAGTGTCCTTGCACGTAAGGACATGTCAGTGCTTGCACCCACCTTTTCCACTCCGCACTACGCGTCCATCATATCTATTTATTTTATTTATTTATTTAAAACTTTATTGCCCATAACAATGTTATAAAAGAAAAAAATATTACAATGCTTATATAAATGTAGTAAAATAACGTGCAAAGGCGGTATTATCGCTTAAAGCAATCTCTTACAGATAACCTTTGATGAACAATGACAATTAGAAAAGTCACAGGGTAGTGCAAATTAATCTACTTCACAATCATATAGGAGTAACTATCGGCATATATAAACATATTATAATCTATACAATACATAAACAATTAAACAAACATATATACATATATAATATCATAAATAATAATATACAATATATAACAATATACATATATATATTTATCATTTTATTTATCTAATTAGCTAAATAATATTGTTTCAAACGATTTTTGAAAATTAATTATGACTTTGATTTCTGAATTTCTAATGGTAGATCATTCCAGAGCAATATAGATTTAACGGTGAAAGAGTTGCTGTACAGACGAGTGTTGAAGTTAGGAAGTTTTAATTTAAGTTCATTAATAGATCGTGAGTTGAATATTGACTGTGAGTTAAGAAAAGTGAAGCGCTCTTTGAGATTATGAGGAGTATAAGTATGGAAAAGGATAGTGTAAAGAAGAGTAAGGGCAAGCATATTTCGGCATTGTCTAATAGGAACCAACATAATTGCGCGCGGTATTTCGACACATGATCAAATTTACGCAGCCCAAAAATAAAACGGATGCAAATATTTTGCAAACGTTCTAATTTATTCAGCAACTCCTCAGAAATATCTAGGTAACAGGTGCCTGCATAGTTCAAGATAGGTAAAAGAAGAGTGTTAGCTAGGGAGATCTTTGTTTTGACAGGTGATAAATATTTCCACCGCCTGAGACAAGTTATAGTAGCGAATATTTTACGGCTAATATATTCAACCTGCGGTGTCCAAGAAAAAGAACTATTAATTTGAAGTCCAAGATTTTTTATTGTAGAAGAATAAGGTAGAATGGCATTAGCCCACATTACTGGGCATAAGTTATTAAGGTCAACTTTACCAATTTGATTGCGATGACCTACAACAGCAACCTGAGATTTGCTAGCACATCTAAGTATTAAAAAAATATAAAAATCCTTTACTTTAAATTTGGGATCAATATTTTTTAACCTTGGTTCGATTACAAACAAACATCTTTGCACTTTATAATATTACCATTGAGAGGATGAGGAAACAAATACAATCTACAAGATGAATAAATTTGAATAACTTTATCTGAATAATTTTAAATAACAAAGTAAAAATGCTAATGATTCTAAGATATTACAATGTGCAAGTAAGTATTAGTTATCGTCATAAACAGGCTATTTTATACCCATATTATTAAAATTACAAACGCAGAAAAAGCAGAAAAAGTATAGTCTTTATAGACTTAAATTATTCTTTGTTTTTAATTTTAAAAGTGACGTGGTGGTTCAAATTACAATAATAATATGTGTATTATTATTGTAATTTGAATTTGAATTAAGACTACAAAAGATAAATATATTTTCGGATATTATTTTCAATCATGCACGAATTCAAGTAGGTTAAGGCTGTTAAGTAATATATTAAAACAAAATTTATCTCTTTAATTTGATTAGATGTGTATAAGTAATCTTATATAATGTCCTTTGTTGATAAAATGTGATTATAAAATACTCAAGTGATAAAACTGCTTTTCGCAGCAATTGTGGCGCTGTATTATCAAAAACTTTTTAAAAATATTATTATAGAAATCCCATAACAGAGTTTAATTTTTTATAACACATTTAAATAGATCTTCAGTAATTGAAAATAATACTCTCTCAAATTATATAAAACATATTAACAAACTGCAAACTTTATAATTTACAATATTTATAAATAGTTGATTATGTTTTCTTAATTAAGTACTAACTAACAAAGACGATTCTCGAAAAAATATGTTACAGGTATAAAAAATTACATTTGAGATTGGCATCCGACATAAGAGTCATTTAATATGCGAGTACATTCAGTGGCAAAAACGACTATCACATAAAATTAAAACAAAAAGAAATACTACTATCAACAGAGATATTTGATTTTATTTCTGTTGCGATATAATTGTAGCGGCATAAATTTATTATTATTACGGTGACGCGTGGTCGATCGCGTAGCTTCTATACCAAACCCGGAAACTTTTGTACAGCATTAATTTTTTTAACTCTTAAGTCTCTAATAAATCATCAATTTTAATACTAGCCAACTGTCATCCCAAAAATATATATAATGAAGCAAAAAACAACAACAGAGAAGAGCTCTTAATAAGGCTACTCAACCAGACAATAGTAAATAAGTATTTAATGTTTCTTTAAAACTTATTTTTATTTATTTTAAATAAATAAGTTCCATAATAATTAATGCGTAAAATCCTGAGATTTGTGTTTTACACAAACTCGTAACATCCATCAATAGAGCAAACGCAGTCAGTCGTAAAAACTAGTCTATTGGTAAAATAATCAATGTTTCAGCTTTAAAGCTCTTGTCCTATTCATTAAATAACCAACACACAAAAAAAACAGTGATTAAAATATTGTTTTTCACAAAAATAAGTCCTTATAAACGTATGTGAAGCGAGCAATTAAATCGCAGTTCCACTTGTTACACATACAAAAACATAAACGCACACATCGTTGAATCAATAAAAACACTCAAAAGCACAATTCTCGTTCAACAGCGTGGTTTTGTAATTGGATATCGATATTTGTACCTAGTGATGTATTGTTTTTATGTTATTATTCCGAAAATCCTCAAAGTGGCTTACGGAAACGATTTGGTATGCGTATGTCGACTACGGCAGTGACTTCAAATAATTCTGATAAGTGAAGATAGATGATAATGTTGATACTGTGCACTGCTTGAAATATTTCGAATATTATTGCAATTAATATAGTAATAGATATTGTTACATAATATATTCCTGGTTATCCTTCAACTAATATATCAAGTGATATGTAATAAGAGTTCATAGTTTGCATCGATAGTAACTTAGATATTTAATATTATCCGAAACGTGAGTGTTTTGGTATGATGCCAAACTGATATCAAAGAGTTGAAATTTGGATTTTGCTATCTTTTGCGACAACTGTTTTGGTGTTATCAGAATAGAAGCAGTATTTATTGTATCCCTACTGAAGATATCATATTCAAACTATAGCAAGATTCTATTAAATTACTATGACACTTGTCAATTCAAGTCACAGTTCCAGTAATGTCATTAGGTGAAATTTAATTTACTAATTTCTTAATAGGTAATTAGGCTTGATACTTGATAAACAAACTGACTTCTAATCTCTGTTTTGCTCGCAGTTATTAATTGATATGACTCGGTCTATTGACTTCTACGTGCTTACGGTACATTAGATAACGAGTTTTTAAAACAGACGAGAATTTTATAAATCAAATATTTGTTTCTTCAATTATAACTATACATAAGAACAAGCACACAAATTTCCTTAAAAATATATACATATTATAACAGATAACAGCGGCAGCGCTACGCCTAAATGCTTACCAACAAACTTGTTTAATTCTTTTTATAGACAATTAATAGAATAAAAAATTATGTAGACAAAAATATATTCTAAACTTATAAGATAATTTTAAATGGAATGCGTCTTAGTATTTGTCTGCTAAAGATATAAATAACATATATTATATATTGATGTAAGCCTGACCTTAAAGTATTCTTCAGGGAGATTTCCGGAGATTTCATTTTTCCTACTTTATTATATTTTTTTAAAACAAATCATTTTCTTTTGAAAACCTTTTATCTTCACAATAACTGACATTATTATTTTTTTAACTTATATATATATGAAATGTTTCTTTATACTGCAAAGTCCATCAGTGACAGACTGGTTTCGGAGTTACCTCACTGGCCGTCGACAGCGCACTCGGAATGGTACGACCCTCTCGTCCTGGTGTGATGTCTCAGCAGGGGTGCCCCAAGGCGGCGTATTATCTCCTCTACTATTCGCAATTTTCATTAATTCTATCTCTGAGCATATCACTTCTATCTATCACATGTATGCAGATGATGTACAAATATATCGCCACTCACAACTCGAAAATCTAGCTTCCGTTATTTGACTAATAAATAAGGACCTGAGCGCTATTTATAAATGGAGTAGGCAGTACGGCTTGAAAGTTAATCCTGCAAAATCTCAGGCTATCATTATTGGTAGCCCACGAATGATTGCAAGGGTTGATTGGCAAAACGTACCTCCTATTGTATACAACAATGTTACTATACCATATTGCTCAAATGTTAAAAATCTTGGCATCTATTTGGATCAAAACCTATCTTGGAATACGCAAATCAAAGAACTCAGTAAAAAAACGTTTGCGGCCATGAGTGCTCTAATACGATCACGGTATTTTCTTCCAATTCCTACCAAAATTATGGTAGCCGACTCCCTTCTTCTCTATTTTAGATTATGCTAATGCAAGTTATCTAAATTTAACCGAGGACCATTTAAATAAGCTTGAGCGACTCCAAAACAATGCTATACGGTTTATATTTGGTTTACGCAAATATGACCATATTTCCGAATTTCGACAAAAACTCAAATGGCTCCCTATACGCTATCGCCGGGATTCAAATGTTCTTTCTCTCCTATACTGTGTATTATTTCACCCAATAACTTCTACATACTTGAAGGAAAACTTTAAGTTTTTAGGAGCGCCAGCTGAAGTACGATCATCACAGTCTTTAGTTATCAGAATGCCTATACATCGCACCAAATTTTATAAACGGTTCATTCCATTAAATTGTGGAATGACCTTCCTCTCAATATTCGGAAATCAAAATCATTATTAGTTTTCAAAAAAACTTTCTATCCAAAGATATCTAGGACGACAATTATCGTGTATGTATATTATAGATATTGTTTAGTTTATACCTTAATATATATTGTTAATAATTTTATTTATGTAATACGTCTATGTATTCGTGTGTAGTTATTTTAAGTAGGTTTATTTATTTCTATATCATCAGGGTATTTCAACACTAATATCGGTTGTCTGGAAGAAATCGCCTATAGGCGATAAGACCGCCTTTTGTGTCTCCATCGTTTAAAATTTTTTATTTTTTTTTTATTATATTTTTTTTACTTGTTTTATGATATGTATGGTGTGCAATAAAGAATATAAATAAATAAAAGTTAGACATAGGATACGAAAAAAATAGATAGTCGTTTCTCCGTCCTGATAAGAAGATTACGATTAAAATAATAAATTTATAATAAGTATGAGAAATAGAATCAACATTCCAAAGATTGTAGATTCGAGTACTACTCAAAATGAAAATCACTTTCAAAAGATACTCCCAAATATAAATTTAAAAAAATGTTTTTCTACATATTAAAATAAACAAATAACGGAAATAATTATTATGTATATAAAACCTACTTTTAACAAATTCGTTTTAATGTTGCTCAAGGCCTGAGAATAATAAACTCAAAACTACGAGAACTTCTATTAAATTTTTTAAATTACGTTTTGAATGTATAATTGAAATATTCTTTTTTGTTTAATTTGTATAATTGTACTACATCCGAAACTTTTATTCAGAAACAATGATATTATTCAGACTCACACGAATGTGGAGTCCTCTTCACGTAACTCTCACCAGACTTTTGCCCTCGTTTTGTCTTTGTATCGCTTTGTAAGTGAGACGCTTTATAGCAAAGTTATTACCGTCTTTTTACCTTTTGTCTGCATCAGAGGAAAATACTATTTACTCGTACATTTCAATTGTAGTAGGTTTTGCAAAAAACATTTACCAATTTATCTTAATACTTAGAGTAATATTAAATATGTTTGTTTATATATATACTCCTGCAAAAAACTGGGAAACACCTAGCTTTTTAGAGTTGGCCACTAGCCTGATATCAACCCTCTGACATCAAGAAATGGTGTATGATATTTACTTGTGAGAAACGAAAGTACTTTGTAGTGCCATACTAAAGTTTCACTTTTTAACAAATTACAAAGACTTCTCTATATACATTTATCGAGAGTATAATAGAAAAACATTACTTTCAAAAAATTTACACAAAGAAAAAATCTGCAAAACCACCTACCTACCTTACAGGTTATAAATATTTCTACAACGTAACAAATTCTTAGTGAAACTATAAATATAAATAAGAATTTGCAAGATGCAAGACGTCTATCAAAACTAATAAAAAAATTAAATCTTTATAATATGGTAAGACCTGTTACTATTACGGTCTCATACCTAAACTTATCTTCTATACTAAGTGTTAGTAAATATCGTTCCAAATATACTAGTTGAAAAGATCACTCAAAATAATAACACTTTTTAGTGATTTTTTTAAGTGGAACATCAAACACAGTTCTAGCAAAGAAACGGTTAATTGAAACGAATGATTTGGGGTGTTCATTTACACAATTATATTTTTAATACTATTAGTCATATAGTGGTCTACGAGAAATACTACTACTTTTAAGTTTTAGTTACGTTAGCAGTAGTAAAATAGTAGACTGTTCACTTGATGGTACATGATGTGGCCTTATAATTGGAAAAGACTACCCATGAGGGATAAAGAGAGATAAAGGACACGGAAGAGGGGAATCTGTTTATGATCTCGACTCAGACACTCACAGTACGAAATATGGCTATAATAGCTACTGTAGCTATTTTGTTAACAAAACTAAACATTTACAACACAACAACAACAACACATTTGTAAACATTTTCAGATAGAGTATATTTGCAATGTTACTATTCTTGAATTAGGAAGTGAGGAGAATGAAGGAAACGGAGTCAGGAAGGGAGAATTTTTATCTTTGACATTATCTTAGATTATGTATATTATTTACTTATAAATTCATAAATTTAATATTAAATTTAATATTTTAGATGAATAAAATAGTTTTGCACAAAAAATTACACAAAATCGAAATAAATATATCTGCAATTTAAAACTGGTGATGTTACTTGTCGCCCATTATAGACTATGATTCGTTTCCAGGGAATATGCTGCTATAAATATTGACTATCTTAATTTCTAAATGTGTGTGTGTAGTGTTTATGTAGTTGACCCATTTCATTATCCAATTTTAAGCGTATTATTAGACTCTAAAAATAGCGAACTACGATGTGATATTAGTATGCTAGTTGACCGAGTGTTTTGTAGATTGGCTAATGAAATAGCTGAATATTGCAAAATTATTTAAGAGCATTGTCCAGAGTTCTTTTTGGCTATCACGACATTGGCATTAACGAATTAGAAAATGTAACATGAGTTTGGTAATTAATATATATTTTTAATAAACCATCAATAAACCGGTGACAGAATTAATTTATTTGTAGATATGGTTTTTGCGCATTGAAGATCTTTCTTTTATTTTCTTATCTTATATAAGTTTCTGAATACAAAGACCTAATTTTCTAAAGCAATCTTTTTTGCAAGAGAGTTAGTTAGTCCGATGCTGGAATTACTTCACTGTACTTGTTCATTTTGTATTTGAGCCAATTGTTTCCGAAAGTTACATTTTGTCGAGCAACTTTTTTGAACGGAGTAGCTTACTGGTTGAAGTTGAATTTATAAGCAGAGTTGGTTTAAAATATAGATAGTAGAAGTTATATATATATATTTTTTGTTACTTACATTTTATTGTCTGTAAAAATGTTCTGCCGTATTATTGTAGCTTTGTTCTTCTTACTCCTATCCCAATTATTTGGAGAACACGTAATAATTTTCCCACTTAATTTCTTCCACTCTCTTCTTTTATCTTATTGAAGATTTTTTTAGCCATATATTTTTTAAGTGCTCCGTCCTTGTCTTTTCAGTTGATCCTTTCTCTTATAATTCATATTTATAATTATAATTCTTTTCGTTGCATACTTTTTATCCCTCCGTATTACGAGATCATTCCAAGAAACGATTATTTCTTATTCTTTCTATCGTTGGTACTATTTTGAAATTACTTCTAACATTATTATCCACTTCTTACCTTATCCATTCTTGTCTTGGCATCCATCTTAAGATAGGCATTACAACCGCATCTAATTGCTTTTCACATATTTCGTTCGTCTATCGTTTCGATCCTTGCAACATGGTCTTATTACTGTTTTAAAATTATTTTTATTAAACTTTTATTAAAATTCTATACGAAAGTATTTATTAAATACCTCGTTCGACAGGGTCGATCGTGTAAGGTAGATTCCCGTCGGTCGGATCGACAAAGAAAAACTAGCCAGCAGTATTCTACTAGTCATTACGAGTCTTATGACGGGCCACTCTGCATATATTGGGTGAGCGGGGAACCACCCACCACTCCTATCTCCTAAACGGGGGGTCGCATCAAAAAACTTTTCGGACAAAAAAGTTTCCTCTTTTAATTTGTTAATTTTCTAAGATTTTTCCGACATTAAAATTTTGCCTTCTTCTGTGACTTTTTTCGGTTTTTAACTTTCAACCCCCCCAGCTCCTCAACCCCTAGACTGATTTCCCCCGTTCAAGAACTTAACCTTCATTTTATCCTTAAGAATGTGTATGCCGAGTTTGAAAATCCTCCGCCAATATTAGCGACCTGTAGCGTGTCCCAAAGGTTTGCACTTTCACCCCCCCTCCCAGCCCCCCCTTTCACTTTTTCCAATAAAACGAGATGGTACGTTTGTCCTACTAATTTATCCTATCGACCTGTGAAGTCAGATTTCGCCTACGATGAATTTGGACTGATGGATCATATATACATATATATATAGAGGGATATATAATTTTTTTTTTTCGACGGATTCTCAATCTCCAGTTTATAAACGGCGTAGCGCCCCTACTCTGGGGTCTGGGTCCCGTCATCGCATCGATTGCAATAGGTAGATTCATCTATGGAATCTACCTAAAATCTAACACAAATTGACACAAAAACTTGTCTTAACTTCGCTTTTAATTTTTGTTTTTTAAATGAGCTTTCAGACCAAAAACTCCAGGCCTAGAACGTAGGAATTGGTTATTTGAGCTTCGTATGTAAAAAACACTACAAATTCTCAAATCGATATACGGCTCTGTGGTCGGGTAGTGAAAAATTGTTTGTCTACGAACATATTTTAAATCAAATATAGTTTTAGAATTGATCTAAATAAATATGAACAAATACTTACTAATAAAACACATTGAAATTATATTTTCAAGGGTATAGTTACAACATTTTTTATACTTTATTTAATTTACTTAGCTTCACGCCATATCGCTTATGGGGTAGCCAGAGACGACGGAGCGCCAAACGCTACGATCCCTGCTTACCTCTTTCGCCTCTAACATTTTTTATATTATTAATTAATGCTATAAAGTTATCAGCGTTATATTACGATTTAATATTATTTTAACACGGGGTCTAGTCGGAATTGTACATCAAAGAGTAAAACGATAAAAGGTATTATATACAATAAAAGACGTTAGCGAATTAAAATACAGTATTTTCGATTGCGTTTTTATTTTATTTCTTTGGAAAATTTACACTATTTTATATTATAATATAGGAGGGGGTTCCGGTTCCGGCGTAGTGAACAACAGTTCCGATAATCACTCGTAACAAAACTTCGTTAAAAAAGTGTTTCAACAAGTTATAACAGTGTATGCAACAGTTATAAACATTCATTTATTTGTGGAAAGTGTATTAACTGAACAAATCACGCACAAACTATCTTCTAAATAACTAAATATTGATGTGAAAACAATCATAACATAACCTCAAAATACTATTGAGTGTAAACCAAAGACAATACTCGCGAGTGTCAATGCTACCAACTTTAGAAACTGAATGTGACAGATAGAGTGTTGCCATATAAAGAAATCAAACCCTACCATTTAATAATTTTACCATATATATTGCGCGCCAATTTTTAAATTTTTAAATTTAAAAAATAAGAAATGGAAGACCAGATGCCGCTTTTACTGGAAAAAATTCAAGAACAAATGGATAGGCAAACAATATCTATTACAAAGACTGTTACTCAAAATATATCACAGCAATTGGACGAAAAGTTCAAAATGCTAGAGGAACAAAACCAGAATCTTCAAGCAGAAATTTCGGAACTAAAAGAAAAAATTAAAGGATTGGAGATAGAGAAGAAAAAGAACAATTTATTATTTTTTGGAATAAAAGAGGGCAGCGAAGAAGGAAAAAATATAGTAAAATTCATGAAAGAAAAAATCAACATCCACCTGTCACTGGATATCCAGGAATGTGAAATCAATAAAGCTCATAGGATCGGACAAAAAACAAGCAACGGACTCCGACCTATACTTATCTCCTTCACCTCAAACTGGAGACGAAACCTAATCCTAAAAAACAAAAAGAAACTCCCGGAAGGAATATACGTAAAAGAGGACTTTACAAAAGAAATGTTAGAAATAAGAAAGTCTCAGCAGCCTAAACTCGAAGAAGAGAGGAACAAAGGCAATATTGCCTACCTGCGAGGAGATAAACTTATATCTAAGAAACCATCAGATATACAAAAAAGCGAGAAGAGAAAGAGAGATCCATCCTACTCGCCTAACCAGAACCAACAACCATTCCCAGCAGGCCCCAAGAAAATTGCTGCAAAGAATGCTTTCGAGTTTATGACCCGTCCTCGAAGCAACTCAATCAAAGAAAAGATAAATATTTAACAATTAAAACCTGCTCCCAAGCCGACTGGTCATCGTGGGAGTGTAAGACCAAAACCCTCTAAATTCCAATATAACACCACACCAGAAATTAAACTTAAAGAAGCTCCACAACAACTGAAGATTTGCACATATAATGTGAGGTCATTGTCTACAAAAGAACGATTGTTAGAACTGACCTACGCTCTCAAGAACATAAATTTTGATATAATAGGCCTGGGAGAAATTAGGAGAAAGGGCTGCAATATAGAAGAACATCAAGAGTACATATTATGCTACATCGGTGAAACGATCGGGCTGTATGGAGTAGGTTTTTTTGTCAAGAAAATTCACAAACAAAAAATTGTAAGCTTCACGGGCATATCAGAAAGAGTGGCAGTCCTAAAACTAAAATATGAGCATGAACTCTTAACTCTTGTACAGGCCTATGCACCAACTGAGCAAGCTTCCGAAGAGGAGACTGATAAATTTTACAACGATATAAGGAAAGCACAAGAAAACCAAGACCAAAATGTGATCTTAATGGGAGATTTCAATGCTAGGGTAGGACAACCTAAAAAATATGAAAAATTTATAATGGGGAAATTTGGGTACGGGAAAAGAAATGAGAGAGGTAACAGACTTGTACACTATGCCTGCGAACAAAGACTGAGCATAATGAACACCTATTTTAAAAAGGACGCAGATCGCAGATGGACCTGGATATCTCCAGACCAAAACACAAAAAACGAAATTGACTACATTATGTGCAACAAACCAAAGCAAATAACGAATCTAGAAGTACTAAATAATGTGCCATCGGACCACAGATTACTAAGATCATCCTTTAGCTTGAAATCACCTAAGAACAGCAGAAAAACTTACAGCTCATTACCTAGAACACCTAAAACTGACGATGAAAAATCATTGTATTTAACAAGCCTTAACGAAAACCTAGAGACACAATTCTACGTACCACCGGAAGAAAACAATGTACAAAATTACTATGACAAAATGGAATATGCAATTACGAGCAGCCTGAAAAATAAATATAACAATTTAAAAGATGAGACAAAAATCCTGAGCAGAACAACAAAAGACTTAATGGATAAACGCGCTAAACTAATGCACACCAAACACAAAACCAAAGAAATGAAAGAAGAGCTAAAGAATCTATTCAAGATGTGTAGCAAGGCCATAAGAAATGATTACACTAAATACAAAAGAGAAGTTGTACAGAGAAACTTAAATAAATATAGAAGTTCCAGAAGAGCTTATAAAGAACTAGCGACACACAGAAACTGGATAGGAAAACTCAAAAAAGAATTTGGAGAAACGAAAACAAGGCAAGACGTAATCAACCATGCCACCGAATTTTACAAAAAGTTGTATAAAAAATATTCGGCAACAAATGAGACAAAAGACAGTCACATATATTTAGAAGAGGAAGAAGAAACAGTAAAACCTATTGATGAGTGCGAAGTTCTTGAACACCTCAAAAAACTCAAAACAGAAAAAAGCCCAGGTCCGGATAACATCAATAATGAAATTTTAAAAATTGGGGCACCCCTTCTGCTCTCACATCTAACACAAGTTTTTAACTTATCCTTAAAAACAGAAATGGTCCCCAAACAATGGTGTAACTCAGATATAATAATAATAATAATAATAATAATAATACTCTTTATTGCACACTAAAAGAAAAAAAGTAACAAAAAGAAATTAAATAAAAACAAAACAAAAACAATAACAAAAATAGAAATTATACATAACAAATTCAATTAATGTACAAGAGGCGGCCTTATCGCTAAAGCAGCGATCTCTGCCAGGCAACCTTGGGGTACAGAACCTTGTATAATTTAAAAACTAATGTTTGCGAGTAGGAGTGCACCAATTAAATAAAATTACAATACAATAAAAAGCACATACATCATAAAAATACATACCTACATACATAAATAAATTTATTAATATACATATATATCCATACACATATACATATATATATATATATACATATAATAAAAGTAACCAGTGAGGACGAAGAGGAAAAAAGGACAAAGTTATATATAAAGTAAAATTTATGGACATTGGGATGAATAGAAATCAGCGACGAGTTTCTTAAAAACAGCAAGAGATTTTGATTGTCTAATTTGTAAGGGGAGGGAATTCCATAAACGACAAGCTTTTACAGAAAAGGAATTGGTAAAAAAAGTAGTAGAATGTGAAGGAATTTTTAAAAGGAAATTGTTATCAGAACGTAAGGATAAAGAATGAGAATTAGTTAAAAATTGAAATTGTTGTTTTAAATACGGAGGAGTACAAGAATGGAAGAGCGTACAGTACAGCAGGTTAAGAATATGTGTATTCCGGCGGAAGCGGATAGGGAGCAACTTGAGATGTTTACGAAATTCAGAGATACGGTCATATTTACGTAGTCCAAATATGAACCTGATGCAAAGATTTTGGAGTCTCTCAAGTTTATTTAAATGCTCTTCTTTTAAATCTAGATAACACACGTCAGCGTAGTCAAGTATAGGCAAGAGAAGGGATTTAGTGAGCGCTATCTTTGTGGGAACCGGAAGAAAATTACGTAAACAACGAAGAGATCCGATCGTGGCAAAAATCTTTCTACTGACCTCGCCTATCTGCGGAGTCCAAGATAATATAGTTCTGTTATACAAAAAAGGAGACCCATTAGACATTGGGAACTATAGACCAATTAGTCTACTGTCGAGCATTTATAAACTTTTCACAACAATACTCTTGAGCAGAATCACACCCATCATAGACGCTTCACAACCAATCGAACAAGCAGGCTTTCGATCAGGGTTCTCAACAATAGATCACATCCACACCTTGGAACAAATACTAGAAAAATATGAAGAATTCAATCAACCTCTCTATGTGGCTTATGTAGACTACACAAAGGCATTTGATTCCATAATCCACACCTCTATCTGGAAAGCCCTCAACGTCTGTGGCGTAAGCAAGACATATATCAACATCATAAAAAATATCTATTCTAAAAGTACAAGCAGAATCAAGATGGAAAATAAAGGAGAAGAGATTTCAATAGAGAGAGGTGTCAAACAAGGTGATCCTCTATCCCCGAAACTCTTTATAGCAGTATTGGAATGTGCCTTCAGAAACCTTGATTGGAGCCAGAATGGCATATGCGTACTAGGGCACCACCTTAGTCATCTGAGATTTGCAGACGATATTATCGTGTTTGCCAAATCTGCCAAAGAGTTAGAACAAATGATGCAATCTCTTGCATTTGAAAGTAAAAAATATGGTCTACAAATGAACGCAAACAAGACTAAGGTGATGACAAACAGCGTACAAAGACCTGTAAAGGTTTTTGGACAACAGATTGATTATGTACAAGAATATGTCTACCTCGGAAAACAAATGTCATTCAATAAAAACAGGAATAAAGAGGAAGTGAACAGAAGGATCAACAGCACATGGAAGAAGTACTGGCTACACAAGGACATCTTGAAGGGAGACTATGATTTAAAGTTAAAGAAAATAGTGATGGATACATGTATAGTTCCAAGCCTAACTTATGGCAGCCAAACATGGACATTCACAGATAAAATAAAAAGCAAAATCAAAACATGCCAGCGATCAATGGAACGAAGTATGCTTAGAATAAGAAAAATACAAAAAATTCGCAGTGTAGACATAAGGCAGAAAACCAGGCTTACAGATGCTCTCGACCAAGCTTTGCGACTTAAGTGCAAATGGGCTGGACATTTGTCAAGATATACAGACAAGAGATGGTCTCTACAAACTACCAAATGGACAGGGCCTGTTGGAAAAAGAAGCAAAGGCAGACCACTTAAACGCTGGGCTGACGATATAAAAGAATTAGCAGGTAAAGACTGGTTGACAATATCCCAAAACAGGGAAAAATGGAAGGAATTAGAGGAGGCTTTTACCCGAAAGGGATTCGTGTAAAACGCACAGCTAAAATTATATAAAAATATATCAATTCAAATAACAAACATAATTATAAACTAACCTAACCTAAGTAATCTACTAACACTTTGAAATGTAAACATACCTTTACACTGAAATAAAAAAAGCTTTATTATTATTATTATTATATTATAATATAATCTTCCAATCAACACCCATTTGGGTTCGTATGTACATACACACACACCCACACACGCCCATGCGTACGACTACACGTACACACAGAAATGCGCGTTAATTCAAAACACTGCTTCAATTCATTTTGAATAGAATGAAGATATGACAATGCTTTCAATTTAATGATATTGTAAAATAACATCAAATATATCAGACTTTTATCTTTTTAAAAAATAAGTGAAATTTTTATTTTTTATTTTCATCCGAAAATATCAATGATATTAAAAAATATATATACAAAGCTTTTCCTGACAATATCGAATACAAAAATATATTCAAATGGGTCAAATCGTTTCAAGTGATTATCATATATGTGATAATTTATTTTATATTATATATTGTCAACGATCTAAACCAGTCAGGTAAAAAATTATGTGTGACAACAGGACAGACAGATATAATTATATCTTTGTCGTACTAGATGTCGCGGGCAATTTTTTTTTATGTTAGAGGAGGGCAAACGAGTTTGCGGGTCACCCTTGATATGTGATCACCGCTGCCAATGAACTCTTGCAACATCTGAGGATTCACAAGAGCGTTGCCGGCCTTGGAGGTAGAAGTAAATGCCTTTTTTAAAGGTACCCATGTCATACCAATCTAGAAATACCGCCAACAATTTAGTTAAGGTACATAAAACATTTTAGTTAGGTCTTTAGGTTCAAATAAAGTGTGAGCTTTGGAGAGTTCCTGAGGTCATAGGCTTGAGCTATACTCAGACTACTACAGATGAGGTTACAAAACTACAGATAGTATTATACGCAATAGGAACAAAATATAGTATCGATTATATCCAGTACTTGGTACTTAAGTTATGTCATAAAATAAGTCTTAATATAAATATCTTAATTATAATTTTCCTGATTTTAATCCACAGTATAATAAGCCGGCTCTAATCGGTTGACTTCTTACGGACTTATACATACATCATAAATGAAACATACATAAGAATAAACAGATTATGAGCAAAAGTTACTTATCGTGGTACTTACTTAGCAAAATTACATTTCTACAAGCATTTCATTTTAAAAGCTTTTATTGAAACTACAACAGAAATATTGCTGTTGATTTGTTAGTTTTCCTTAAAAGTAATTTATGCAATTTATATGTGTGAAAATTAAAACTGTTCTTAAGAAACAGGTGCAAAACAATCGTCAAATATGCGTATTATTGAGTTATTTAGTTTTATAACTAGACATACATTTTGACATTATATCTTTTTACTAATCAATATTGTATTATATTATTTATACTCGTAACTAGTAAACGGCAAAAAGACTGATGAAACTATTATTTGTAATTATTCAATTGTGTATAAGAAATGATATTTATATATACATTGTGAATACTTAATAGGAAGAGAGAAGACACATAATAATGAATAAGGACATAGAAAGAAGTTTTGTTTTCTTTTACTTTATAATTAATATTCTTAAAGTGATACAGAGCAGGTCAAGCTCCTATTTGTCTATAGCATGTTTAAAGATAAATTAATAGAATTGTTTTAAATATTTAATATACCACATCGAGAAAATTAACACGTACACTAATTAAAATATATGAAATTGTTCAAATACATAGTAATAAAATAATAATTATTGCTTACTTAAAATCAAAGAATCAAGGTTCTATGTATTAGAAATAAAAGGATTATTTATATACACTTTTTTATTTTCGTACGTTGCCAAACTGACGATATCAAAGAGATGAAATTTGGATATTGAAATCATTTCAAAGACCTGTTTTGATGTTATCAGAACAGAGCCAGCATCTATCATGTCGACACTAAAGATATCGTATTCACACATAGAAACGTTTGTACATATTAAACGTAAAGTTAATATGAAGCTGGCGTTTGGCAATCTAAATTAACAATGTCATCAGTTAACACCTCATTATATAATTATACTCGTAGACACGTGATTACGTGTATAAATTCCTGAATAGGAATGATACTTGTTAAAACAATTTGCTTCTAGTCTCTGGTTTTGTTTGCGTTTAATAATTGACACGCCTAGGTCTATTGACTACTATAGACTTGTATTTACAAGAAATCATACCTCCCTTACCATAGTGGTATGTTAGCAAAAATGAAATATACAACCAACGCTGCACTGTTAATAAAGTAAAATTATGATTTATATCCATAATGATTCATAATGAGTCATAATGTAACCAAATTCATATTAACATTAACCCGAGTTATTAAGTTTTTAAACAAAAAAAGAATTATATACATTAAATATTCGTTTCTCCAGTAAGAAGCGTTGGAAAGAACAAGCAGACAAATTCTGTAAAAACAACTATGTTATATATAACAAAAAATGGCGATATGATTCAAAAAATTAATATGATTAAAAAAAACCCAACGAAATTTGTTTAATTCCATAATAGAAATTTATATGTACATAATATACCATAGAGTTCTGAAATAACTTTAAATGAATTGCATTTCAGTCTTTGTCTGCTGAAGAAATAAATAGCAGTCTTATATGAATGTAAGTCTTGTCTTAAAGCACTCTTCAGGGAGTATTCCGGGGATTTGATATTTCCTCCTTTATTATTTACATTAATTGTCTTTTAAAACGAATAACTCTTAAAATTATAACTAATAATAACTTTGCAATTTCTGACGTTAATATTTTTTTAACTTACATATTTTCAAAGTAAAGTTAGATATTTCAGTAAGGAAAGGAAAAAAAAACAAAGATGTTTCTTCATTCTGATAAGGTTACTATAAAAATGATAAATTTGTCATGAGCAGAGAAACAGAAATAATATTCCAAAGGTTGTAGGTCTAGGTTGTACGTACTGCTCGTATTGAGTATGTCTTAACTTATCCTTCATACTAAGTGTTAGTAAATATCATACAAAATATACCAGTCTGTTAAGATCACTTAAAATATAAAATCTAATTAAGTATCCAGTCAAGCCTCGAACCCAGGTAATCACTGAAATTACTAGCAGTGAAGCGGTTAATTAAAACTAATTATTAGTATATAAACGGTAACATAGCGAGGTGTTTCATTGAAGCAATTACAAATCGTCACTACATGTACACTGCTATTAGTAATAAAGTGGTAGTATAGATTATAATGATGCTGGCATTCTATTTAAAACAAAAATCTTCAACAAAATTCACTTTCTCATTTTAATATAATTATATTTTTTATTCTAAACGGTAATACGGATACAAAATATTCAAAATCAGACGATTATGAAATCGGAATGATATATCTAATAAAATTAAGTTGAAGAGTTTGTTTTAGTATTTTATTTGAAGGAAGCACCATGTGACATCTTTTTATAGCTCACGCAGACGAAGTGGGGTGTTAAATACAATTTTAACCTTTATAGTTATTACATTTTTAATTTTCAATTTGTAAAGTTTCTTTAAAATACTCTGAGATGAGTATTACGGAGTCTTTAAATCTCTTAACGAGCCTATGTTTGTGTGTCTGTTTAGTGATGTTTTAGTAAGTATTAAAAATATGGATAAAACATATAACAATAATTTACAGTATACTACATATTATAATTTTATTAATAAACAACAATAATTTATTTATTTATTTAAAAACTTGGTTAAACGAAACTGTATAAAACGAAATGAATAAAAACATACTAAACAGAAAGAATTATTTTTTAAGGCTCCAGCTATATCTATACATCACTTTTAAAGTCGCTTAAAAAAGTAATGCACAGGGTGTGTCGCTGAAATGATTAAACCTCTCAACTAGTGCCAGATTATATTTTGATAATGCATAAAAGCAGCGTTAGGATCGGCAGATGAAGAGAAGAAATAAAGTCAACAATACAATGTAAGGTATATTGTGGACTTTCATCAATTAACAACATTTTCTCTTAAAAATATTATAATATAATAAAACACCATGAAATATTACATTAAGTATATAACTGATAGTCTTCCATAGTTTTCCTAAAACATGGACCAACAAATTTTTCGTTAATACTGCATATAAATATTACATTATTACAATATACATTAATATTAAATAATTTGAAAATCAACTTAATGTCAGAGTTACTTTAAAATTGAATATTATTTTAACTTGGATTTTATAAATGTACCACAAAGAGTAAAACGCCCAAAGACATTAAACACAATAAAAGTCGTTCTGGAAATGAAATACAATACTTTTCAGATGCGTTTGTACCAAATATTAGTAATGTCCTAAGTAAGCGTTACTTAGTTTTAAATTTCTTGTTATTCTTTATACTTAATTATGTGATATATCTAACATTAAACGTTTATTCGTTAGATTTGGTTTATTGTATGTTTATTTAATTTTCCTTTTTGTTTATGTTATAAAGTTATAAAAGAAATCATATTTTATAATATTTTTTAAATGTTATACTATATTACAGTGTTGCAACAAACACCCACATGGTTACATATAAGCATATATACACAAACATGCACACACTCACACACACACACACATCAATTTAATATACTACTTCGAATCACATTGAATCTCTATATTTTTTTCTTTATTTTATTAAATTTTCCAAACATACACCAAACATAGTGAATTAAAAAAGTGTTTCGTATAAACTATTAAGGGATAAGGTATTTATTACATTTCATTTCTAGACTTTATATCAGTAATATTATCAGTCTTAGTAATAAAAATGTGTTGTTATATAAAATAGTATTGAACAAGTTTAAAATAAGGATATATTAAATATGGACAATGCAATAAAGATATGATCATCAGTTTTAATTAAGTTCATTGTGAAACAATATCAATTTCAACACATTTTTTTTGTTGAGATAAAAAACTTAATACTGAATTTCCCATCTCCTTATTCTTTATATTCATCAAAAAACAATCAAAAGGTCTGAGTTTATTTCAAGAGTTTAAAAAAGATTCTTTCGTACAAAGCTAGTGCTAACAAATACGAATACAAAAAAAAATATTCAACTAAGGCAAATCATTCTAAAGTGATTTTCATACATATGATAATTTATATCATAAAACTAGTCTAAATACGCACAATACAATGAAAAAACAACGTTATCCAAACTTAATTATAATTATCCTAACTTTAATTCATAGTAAAATTAGTCATGTACGTACATAATAAATGAAATCGACATACGAATAAACAGTTTAGGAGCAAAGGTTACTTATCGTGGTACTTGCTTTGCAAAAAACTTTCTTTTCAACAAGCTTTTACCATTGAAACTAGAAGAGAAATATTCGTGTTGATTTTTATAAAAGCCTGCTTTAAAAGTAATTAAAGCATTTTATATTTGTGTGAAAACTAAAACAAATCTTAATAAAGGGGTCGCGAAAAAACTCTTGACAAATACACGTAGTTATTTAGTTTTAATTCCTAAGTTTTGTATAGTATTTAACTTTACTTTTCAATGCTTTGAGAGTGTTAAGTTAATTATATTACTATTACGAGTGTATATGACATACGTTTAGACTATATTTCTTTTTTATAATTTATTTTTTATGTTAGTGAGCGGAAAAGAGAAGGAACACTTGATTATAGAAAGAGGATTATAGAATACTGAGGAGAAAAGGAAAATAAGTTTTGTTTTCTCTTACGTCATGACAATTATAATTAATATTCTGAGCAGCAGGTCGAGCTCCTATTTGTGTACAATCTATAGCTGCTTGTCAAAAGATCTTACAATCAAATTGTTTTAATACATTCAATATATCTCTTCGACTTAAATGACACAGACAATAATAAAAAATGTATAATATATGTAAAATATATATAGAATAAAATAAAACAATAATCGTGTTAGAAACATACGGTTATTGATTGGATTTATTTGAATTGAATAAAATCTTTAAAATATATATTTTTATTAGTGCTGAAATGTTTTTCATTGTAAATAAATAAAAAACATAATCATTCTGATGAATACTAAAAATATATCGAAAAAAAAAGTTTCATATATTTCCTACTTCTTGTTTTATTTCAATTAGTGATCGACCACTCGTACATTTAAATTGACATATTTATTTCTGGTTTTAACTAGAGAAGTATTGCAGACTCTCATCATTAAATATTCAAACGTTAAGGATAGGTTACACTAACAATGTAATCTTTCTATAGTAATATTGCAAAAATTAGAATATAATTAGTTTATGATCGATTAAATCTGCAAATACTGAAGTAATTTTTATTATTTTTTACAATTACAAAAATACATTATTTATTTTTAGTAAAGCCTGAATTGTGTTTTAAATTGTAATACTTTTGTTTTCTACTACACATATCGCTTTATAACTGCCTCATCGTCGTATTATGATCTGTTAAGGTACATTGGTTAATGATTTGTCAATAAATATAATATTAAAATAAAAATTTCAAAATTTTAAGGAATTATTATCTACGAACGGATTCGCAAATAAAAACCCTCTCCCTTGCTTTCAATAACAGCTGCCCAACGGTGCGTAAGGTATAACAGAAGATCACCAGCCGATCGACCATGGCCAAAGCCATATTGCCGGTCATTGACCAACTGGTCATCCTCGCGGTACGTTAGGAGCTGCTTATTGATTATGCTCTCCATTACTTTGGAGAGAAGAGAGGTAATGGCGATAAGTCTGTAGTTAGCTGGGTCCGAGCTATCACCCTTTTTTGGGGTCGGATGGACAAGGGCACGCTTTTATGAGACCGGGACTACGCCTTTAAGGTAGGAGTATCAAAATAGATGCGTTAGCACTGGTGTCAACTCAGGGGCACATGTCTCATCTCTCATCTCATCTCATCTCATGTTCGACTTACGAACTTCCAAGGAATGGAGGGCTTTTCGGATGAGTTTTGCCAAAAAACTATTTCTGGTATAAAACTTGGACACCGCGGGATGATAGGCGGTATCTTCTCCTGGTCGTCCAAAGTCGAGTTTGAGGCAAAAAGAGTACCCAAGAGACAGGCTTTCTCTTTTTGCCAGGTTCTTTTCCAGTGCGCAATGGCGATAGGGTTGGCCGATAAAAGTTTCCCAGAACTGGCTTCGGAAAGCGCCCAGAACTTGCGCGTTCCAGGCGGGTACTTTGCCAGCTGTTCTAATAATGCAATTTTGACGACATGCTTGTCGAGTCGCAGGTCTTGTGCGAGCCGGATGTTGAATGGGCACTACATTCCATACCAAGCGATGATCAGAGAACCCTAAGGGATTCTCAACAGTGATTTGGTATTTCCCGGGATGTGTAGTCAGCAGAAGATCCAACAAAGAGGGCATATGGCTGGCCACGTTGGGTAGACGAGTGTGCGCCTTAACCAATTGGGACAGACCATTTCTAGACTACTACTTCGGCGGTGGGTATCTGTGAAAGCAGGTCGTCAATCTTCGCCTGGACATGGCCCAAGAGTTGATCCGTTTCTGCATTACAACTATGGGACCTGTAGAGGCACGCGTAGAATCTGACATGGTCGTTCATGTCCACGCGCAACCAGAGTACAGACAGGTCCCGACCTTCAGAAACGTGAAGGCGACGGTAGCAGATATCCTCCCTTACGAACACAGACACCCCGGCATGTGGTATAAAATTATGTTCTAGTTTACACCCGAGGTATGATAGATACGCTGTGTTGCTAGATTGAGATACCTGCTTCTCCGTCAAAAACAATAAGGCTGGCTGCGCCGTCTCTAGATGGTAATGGACGGCGTTTAAGTTGGAATGAAGTTCCCGGATGTTGCAAAAGTTCACATTTATAGTGGGACGGGGTGCCGCTGCGTTGACTCGACGTTTGCCCTCAGAAAACATAAAAGGCGATACTTTGCCCTCCCCAGAAACGACGGGCATCCCGAGCAAAATCCGAGAATCGCTCCCCCGATTTTCCGATTTAGCTCGGGGAGGGATTCCCCGGCTTCGTTAAAGCCGGTACCCTCCTGGGGTATTTTTTTGTAGGCATCGCTTTCGTGTTTGGCGGGGGGGGGGGGGGGCTTCCGGATTCTCTCACTCACCGACGAAACAATAACTAAATGAATTTGGTTACTACACGTCGGTCTGTGAGAGGGTGGTCGTTCCCCGGTCGAGCCAGCCCAATACGAGCTGTAGTCAAATAGCTACAGCTAGACCACCTAAATCACCTCGTCTGTTGAAAGTCATATTTAGGAGCACCCAAAAGAAAACCCTTACATTATTATACGTATGTTTTATGTATAGTTATATATTATACGTATAGTTTGCGTATAGTTTGCGTATGTGTCTGTGAATTATACTGCTAATTAAAAAAACACTTTATATTGCTAAAATATTTAGAACTACTAGTTTCGATCTGATATGAGTCTTCAGCTGAAGTAATACGTAATTAATTAAAAAGTTTACTTGAGTTTTATCAGATATTGAAATTTAAGACTATTCCATTTTGTTGTTTACACCACACACACATACTCTTTGTTAAAATTACAATTTCTGTACGAATATTATTAACAGACAATTATAATAATAAAAAAAAGTATTATAATATTAAAACCATCAATTGCATGCGCTTTGAAAAATAATTTACTTGCTTGTTCTCTATCATAGTTACATATTTATTTACGACATCATTGCACATAACAATGTTATACAAGAATATTACAATATTTTACAAAAATACAGTAAAATTTCGTACAAAGCCGATCTTATCGCTTAAAGCAATCTTTTACAGAAATAACGCTAATTAATCTACTTCACAATCATATCAGAGTAACAATCATCAAAAATAAACATGTAATAATATATACAATATATAAACAATTAAATAAATATTCACATTTTTACAATACACATATAAAAGATCCCATTTATAAAAAAATGGAATTTATAAAATTTTCTACCAAGACTTCTTTGATCAGTTATTTACTTAGCGCACTTCAAATTTTTTCATTAATATATTGCACCTGTGTGAAAAGCAGTCGCTAGTGTAAAAATAAAGTTACATTTTACAGCCGTTTAGAAATTTTGCATATCTTATAATTACGAGCAGACTTCAAACTGCTCACAGTAATATAGAATAGGAGCAGTCGAAGTAATCAATACATTACCATTTAAACTACTCCTTAACGAACAGATTTTTTTCTAAAAAATAAGGTCTTTTAATACGTGAAGCAAATGTATAAATCTCAGTTCCGCTTTTTACACACACATACACAAACGCACTCATCGTAGAACCAAAAACAATACTCGCAAGCACTGTTCTCGTTCAACAGCGCTGTTTTGTGATTGGATATTGATATTTGTACTTAGTGATATATTGCTTTATGTTTTTTGTTAAAATACCTCAACGTGGCTTGCCTAAAACTATTTGGTCGAAATAGTCAGGTGACGAAGTTATGCTGTGTGTGTGTGTGCCTGCAGTACAAAGTAAAAATGAAGGGTATTAGATTTTATTAAATATTAAATAATATGATTTGATTTCTTCCTGCAATCCCTCGAAACTGCATTCCCGAGGAGGTTTGATACACAAGATTGTGGTCGGATTTGTTGCTTTATATCGATCGATGTCCTTGACCAAAGGTTAATGGAAATTTACAAACTGTTCAGATGAGGCTGATATTATATAATATCTGTATCAATAATATTGTTTCAACTAATGTTTGTCGGATGTCGTCACACACCTTAATCAGTGCCGTTGTTGTACTGTGTCCGGTTCTAAAGCCTGATTGGAAAGAGGATAGAATATTATTTTTTGTAACGAAAATACTAAGTTGTTTATTAACAATGCGTTCTAAAACTTTAGAGAGGAAAGACAGGATGGAGATAGGCCGGAAATGCAGAAAAGTAGTGGGGTTAGGGATTTTAGGGATAGGGACAACAAGAGCTTTTCGCCATTCATTAGGAAAATTGGAAACAGATAGAGAAAAATTAAAGAGATGACAAAGGATAGGGGCAATATCATCAAGGAGAGAGGATCATTCTACGACTAATTCCATCACTTCCCATTGCATCCGATTTGATGGCAAGAACATGTTTCTTCACTTCATCTACTGTCATCGAATGGAATCTAAAATGTTGGTGGCTAGGAATAGGCAAGGATTTTAAATTATTAAACACCAGTTGTTTCTTTTCCTTATCCAGCGATGTAGTTGAAGTAAAATGTTGGTTAAGGGAATTAAGATTCGGTACATTGTGAGCACATTTTTGTTGACGTTCGATACCGAGCGAGTTCAGAAATCTACAGGCTTTTGAAGTATTAGAATTTGAAACAGACTTGTGAATAAAATTACGTTGGGCATCGCGACAAATCTTACTGCACCTGTTTCGGAGTATTTTATATTTTGTAAGGTTGTCATCTGTAGGTCGGAGTTTGTATTTACTTTTAGCTTTATTACGTTAGATAGATTATATTGACGTCATTCAGCTTGATATTTTAATCTCTGTTTTATTCTCAGTTAAAGATTGATATGTTTTTTGTCTATAATGTACTTACGAGAGATCAGACCCACCTTTCTTATCAAATATGAAAAACCTTATTATCGCTAACATTATAACTTATAATTGTTAACCTTGGATTTCTATTGTATCTTAATTTATATTCAAACAAAACGAGTTTTCAAACAAGAATTATATAAATCAGACATTTAATTAAAATTAAAAGCGGATTAATGGAAAAGCACACAAATTTTTGCTCAAATATTTGTTTAATATTGTAACAAATAAATTTAATTGTAGCTATTTCAAAAATTACTAACCTAATGTACTTATTTAATTATTTTAAATCTAAAATAAAAAATGTTTTACACAAAGAGAAATATCATCAAGTTATGAAATAACTTTAAATGGAATGTATTTGAGTCTTTGTCTGCTGAAGAAATAAATAGCAGTCTTATATGAATGTAAGTCTTGTCTTAAAGTGATCTTCAGGGAGTTTTCAGGGATTTTATTTTTTTACCTATGGCTATCAATTGTATTTTAAAACGAATAACTTTCTTTTGAAAATAGCAACGATAGTTTTTATTTTTGCAATAATTGACGTAAACATTTATTTAAATTATTCAATTCAATTATATAGAATATATTACGAAGTTAGACATTTTAGATAGAATAGGAAAAATCGAAACGACGTCGACTTCGTCCTTATAAGAAAGTTACAATAAAATGATAAATTTATCATGAACAGAAAAACGGAAACAATATTCTTGTTGTAGATTCGAGTACTGTTTTTATTACTATCAACATTATCATCAACATCTATTCTCAAATAGAAAATTTGTAAATACATTTCGGTGTACACTAAAATAATTCATTGATAAAAATAATTATTGTAACCATGACTTATTAATTTACTCTTATATATAAAACCTACTGTTAATTAATTCGTTCAAAGGTTTATCAAGGCCTGAGAATAACGAAATCCAAATAACGAGAACATTTATGCATAATGGAAATACGTTTTGTTGTATATTATTTATATAATTGTATAATATCCGAATTTTTTATTCAAAATATTCGTGCAAAAAAGTTTATTCAAGTGACTACACGTCTTTTGGCCTCGTTTCATCTTTGTATCGTAGTGCATTTCGTGAAAGCTTTTACAACTGTTATCGTCTTTTTGCCTATAATCCCATCTGAGGTAAAATACGAACATTTCAATTGCACTAGATTTTGAAATACATTTTCCTTTTAGGACTTTAACAAGGGTAAATATATTTGCTTATACTTCTGATCTTATGCACAAATATTTTCAAACAAATATTTTCATAGAGAAAATATTTGACATAGTTTTTCGGACCAGTCGCCGGCCTGATATCAAACCTCCGACACCAATAAGGTTTGTATGGTAGTTACTATTAGTTACATAATTAAGTTTCATATTTTTATGAAGAAAGACTTCTTTGTATTATAATATTGAGAGAATTATCTTTTATTACAATCTTTCGTAATTAAAAATATTACTATCTCAAATTTACACAAAAAATATCAGCAAACCACAAACTTTACAAATTACATTAATTTAATTTATATCATTAATATAATTCTGAAAACTTCTTACTTCGACTTGCTAACGTTACCTCGCGCGCTCAGCAATTTTTATTACAAACTGTAGTACCCTGTAAACTAAAATAAATAAGCCAACTTTTAAAACAAATAACAAAACTTACTACATTGTTACAGTCAGACTGTTCTTAGAGTGATTAATAATAAAAATGACTATTATTGAAATTATAAACATAAAACAGAATTTGTTACGTTTTCATGCCAAGAACTACTGTTACTAAGAGATGGAATGATGACTTTTAAACGATCTTCCAACATAGTAAAATGCTTTTTAAAACTATACACCGCAAGCAAATCCACCGGAAAAAAACTAGTTTTGAATTATACATGAATTAATAGAAAGATAAAGAATACTATCAACAGACATTATTGATTTTATTTCTGAAACGAACTAATTGTAGTGGTCAGCTACGAAATCCGTAGACGACGTAGCGTTGATGTAGCAGGTCCCTACGAGTGTGAGTCAACATGTTAGTTGGATCAATGTTTGTTATAAGTTACCTTTATTCTTGCGTCATTCGGATCAATTGCTTTGCATGACATTATTGCAATAAATATACATCTACAAAACATTATTTCTTGTAATCTAATAATACAATAAGAGCTAATACTGTTACGGTGACATACCTTAACTTATTCTACATACTAAGTGTTATTAAATATTATACAAAATGTATCAGTTTGTTAAGATCACTCAAAATACAACCAAATCAAATCCAGTTAATCATTGAAATTACTAGCAGTGAAACAGTTAATTGAATCTATTGATTAGGATATAAGCGGTAACATAGCATATTTTTATTGAGTTAAATTACAGCAATTGAAAGTAATGTTACAAATGTAGTAATTAATCTACATTTATATTAATATTGGTACATTTACATTACTATAAGAGTGATCGAATAAAATTAACTACCACTTTTAATTAGTATTTAAAAAGTAGACTTCACTTGATAGCAAATGGTGTGGCCTTGGAAAATGACCACCTGTGAGGAATAAAGAGGGATAAAGTACACGGAAGAAATGGAATCTATTTGAGATCTCGACTCGGGCACTCATCGTACGAAACATAGGCATAATAGCTACTGTATCGATTTTCTAAAACAAGAGTAGTACTCCAGTTGAGCAAACCTGTAAATTAACTATAGTCAAGAGACTAGACTCAAGTACTACTTGTTATCCATCAGCATTTCCAAATAAAAGATATTGCAATCTTTGGAGAAGAAAACGGGAAGAATGAAGGAAACGAAGACAGGAAGGGAGAGTTATTATCTCTGACATCATCTTAGATTACATATTTATTATTTACTTATGAATTTATAAAATAAGCATCCTAGATTTATTATTTTAGAACAATGATATACTTTTCTGTTTTACACAAAATATAAATAAATGTCTGCAATCTATAACGAGCCATAAGACACATTGTGCTTCATAGTCTCTGATTCGATTCCAGAGATTCAATCGGCTGGTGATCTTCTGTTATATCTTACGCACCATTGGGCAACTATTATAGAAAGCAAGGATAAGGGTCTGGCACATAGTTTGAACATGGTAAAAGCGTTCGAACATGTATGACACAAGTGGTTTTTTCGAAGCTTCCTTTCTATGGTCTTCCCGAGAATTAATGCAAGTGAAGCCTTCACACTGGGTGGAACATACAGGTTCTCGACGATTTTTGCTCAGACCAAAAGCCCGTGAACGCTATTCATTACATTCATATATTGCAGCCGTGCAGGGCTCTCTTGGAGAACCATTGTCGAGAGTAATCCCCAAATATGTATCTTTTGGTTTGCACGTTGACTGCATTTGTCATATCGCCGTTATTCGAGAGCACTCCTCTCATTGTCTTCCTTACTACTAACTTCCTATATATTTTATTTACATATTATTCAATATTGTAATCTATAATATCAATTTCGTTAAGACGAAAATACTAATTTATCATTCTGCATAACCACAAATTTATTTATATACAAAACATGAACATCGGAACGTTATTTAATATCAAGTATTATGTAACGTCAATATAATGTAATTATTATATTAAAATTAATATTTTAGAAGATAAAAACACTTATTACAATTTTATACAAATCCAATTAATAAAAATCTAATTCAACTTATCTTATTGACAAACAAACTGAAGATCTTGAATTTGAATTGTGTTTTAAAAAAGGTTTTGTACCAAAATCTGGATATATTTAAAAAATCATGTCGTTGAAAATGCTGATTGGTGATTCTAACTTCGTATGTTGAAAAGCAATGTAAAAAAACTACTAATTCCTGACTCGATATACGGCTCTATGTTCCAATGACAAACTTTGATGCCTACGAAAGTATTTCAAACAAAATATATGTATTAAAATCGACCGAAATCGACCGACGATCAATAACGTTTATATATTATAATAAAGTACATTGAAACGTTATTTACAGGGATGTATCTTTACTTTTTTCGACAATACTGTATATATTAAACAATATTACTTTTCAAGTCATTTTCATATAATTTATTTTATATTATCATGACACAAGTCTAAATATTAAAACAATATTATCAAACTTAATTATTACTTAATTATCCAAATTTTGATGTACGGTATAATTAATCGGCAGTAATCTGTTGACTTGTTACGGAGTTAAACATACATAATAAATGAAACCAACCTACGAATAAACTGTTTAGGAGAAAAGGTAACTTGTCGTGGTACTTGCTTTGCAAAATAATATTCAAACAAGCTTTTACCATTGAAACTAGAAATATTGGTGTCGGGTTTTTATAAATCTCAACTTTAAAAATAATTAAAGCAATTTATATTTGTGTGAAAATTAAAACAGTTCTTAACAAACGGATCTCCAAACAATACACTTTATGTATACTCTGAGATTGGAATTTCAATTATATGACTGTTGGGAAAGTATATAACATATATAAAGACATTATTGTTAAAAAAAATGGGGTTTATAGATGCATTGTGACCCTTTAGAGGAAGAGAAAAAAGAGATGATAAAATACTGAAAAGAACATAGAAGGTAATTATATTCTTTCCTACTTTAATAATTAGTATTTTGTAAGTCACACTGAGCAGGTAGAGCTCATATTTGTGTACAAGCTACAGCTTGCTTTGTTCGTCTAAAGACAAAACTATAGAATTGACTTAAATATACAATATATTAATAATGCTAATGAGTCAACTGACCGACAGTAATAAAAATATATCCAATAATTAAAATACATAAAGAGCAAATTAAGTAATAAGTATTTAAAGTACAGAATTCAAGTTTCTATGTGATATAAATAAAATATTATTATTTTAATTTACTTCAACTGAATGAAATATTCTTAAGAATATATATTTTTTTGTATTAAATAAAATAAATATTTTATTTAATATGTTTCACAGTTTTCCGACAATGTAAAGAATGATTGTTATATTTCAATTAGTGGACGACCACTAGTACTGTGTGTAGTATTTAAATTACTGCATACATTCCTGGCTCCATCTAGAAAAGAACTCCTATACTGTCGACTATGATCATTAAGTACTCTTGAGTTAATAGTAATAGTTAGAATATACTATAATTGCAAAGTATCTATTATTGTAAAGAGGACAGTGTTGTTTGCTTACAACTGATTAACGCTGCAACTACTGAACCGATTTTAATTATGTTTTTCCATTAGAAAGCATTTTTTTTTTAAGTATAGCCTATATTATGTTCTAAAAGTTCGTAATTTTGGTTTTCGTAATTATAGCAAAACTAGGACTCATTAAAATCGAGTATCGATGTGTGAAGGTCTTTTAATAGATTCAGTTATAATGATCATAATAAAAATAATAAATTCCCGACCGCTAAGGGTTAAACTCTTTTACGTTTAACATATTTATTAAAACTGATTAATTTCACAACGAGATGTAAATATTACTGTTTGTTTTAAAAAAACCTGTAATAAAATATCACTTTTTTAGCACTTATTTAATTTTAATAACAACTTTGGTTTTAGTTTACATAATATTGAATTTTTAATCAGTATTTTTATTATCGATCGAAATGTTAGGAACTCTTTAATTTTTTTGCAAAAGATCCACTAACATTCATTCTTAAGGAGCAATAAGTACAAACAGCTGGTAATAAGAAAGTACAATAAAAGAGATCAGGATAAAAGACAGTTTGATTATATAAATAAAGTAAACGAACCATTAAATATTTATTTCCATTGCACAAGCTTCTAGTGTCTTAAATGTCGATGATAGTAATATAGTAGTACTTATAGTATACATAAGTCATATCTAAGAGCACCCTGAAATATTTACAGCGGATAAATAAACCCTTATATTAATACATACATGTTATATGTCAGTTCCTGTATACGTGTAGATTACACTGATATTTTAAAATAATGAAACCAGACCGTATTGATAAAATATTCAGAATTAAATTATTGTGATTAATTAACTTAAATTTACATAAAACCTTACATTAATGCTAAAAAAGTATTTCAATCTGAAACGAGTCTTCAGCTGAAGTAACACGTTATTTTAATTTAAAAAATCACTTTTGTTTCAGCAGACATTGAAACTTGCCACTATTCAATTTTGTAATTTGAATTTTGTTATAAAAACCACATACACAGATACATATTATACAAGTAACAACTTTAATACGAATATTAATAAAAGGACGGTCAAGTGAAATCGAGGTTAACGAAAACTTTTACGTTAAAAGTTACAATGAGAATAATTAAGAGGAATATTTTTTATCACATTATAAACGGTAACATAGCGAGGTGTTTCATTGAAGCAATTACAGATACTCACTACATTTACACTGCTATTAGTAATGAAGTGGTAGTATAGATTATACAAATGCTGGCATTCTATTTAAAACAAAAATCTTCAGTAAAATACACCTTCTCACTTCAATATAATTATATTTTTTATTCTAATCAATAATACGACTATGAATTATTCGGAATTAGACGATGATGAAATCGGAATGATAAATCTAATAAAATTAAAGAGTTTGTTTCAGTTTTTTTCATTAAGGAAGCACGAAGCATGTTAAACATGATTTTAAAATTTATAGATATTCCATTTAAAATGTTCAATTTGTAAAGTTTCTTTAGAATATTTTAAGATGATCATTACGGAGTCTTTAAAACTCTTGACGAGCCTATTAAAAGGCTTAAAATAAAATGCATGAAATGGATCAGACACACCTTTCTCATCACTCTGTTATCAAAAATGTCACAAAAAGAATAATTAAGCGGAATATTTTCTATCACATTATTACGATACGCTTGTTAGGATTCCACTTTCATCACCTTTAAGAAACAATTTTCTACTAAGACATCTTTAATCACTAATTTGCTTAGCGCACTTTTCGTTTCTTCATTAATAGATTGCACCTATGTGAAGTCAGAGCAGTTGCTAGTATAAAAATATAGTTAATTTTCCTGTCGTACTTAAATGTCTTCATACTTTATAATTACTTAGCGAGCTTTAAACCTCTCCCAGTGAAATTGCTGCGTTTGTTAAATGTTTAAAATTGATCCATTTTCGTTATCACGAATACGTGTCACGGCGACACTGACACATATGAGTGATAGTGATATTGGTGAGAGTTGCTGCCATTGGTGCATTTGCATTACATTGACAGCTCCAGTGTACAATCTTTATTGTGCTGAAAATTTTGTTATCGTCATGCCTAAGAAATATGTATAATGAAGCAAAACTCTGAGTTGTCAATACGGACACGTTGTCCTTTTTAAAATGAAAGAATTATAAAGAGACGCGTGGTATTGTAACTAATGAGGGTAATCAATATACATATAATGAGCATAAAGTAAATCAAACTCGTGACACAAGTTCGAAGATGAGGAGAAGACGCAGTCAGTCAGCCTATTCATAACATAATTAATACAACTGAATTGAAACTCTTCTCCTTCTTGTTAAAAAAATGTAATAAAATCAATGATGTTTATTTTTTTTTCAAAAAATTAGTTCCTATAAGCGTATTTCAAGCGAGTAATTAATCTCAGTTCCACTTGTTACACACACATACACAAACGCACACATCGTGGAACCAATAACAACACTGTTAATATCACTGTTATATTTTTATATTATCCAAGTCGTGAGTGTTTTGGTACGACGCAAAACTGACGATATCAAACAGATGAAATTTGGATATTACAATAATTTCCGACATCTGTTTTATCAGAACATTTAGGCAGCTACTATTGTGTCGTCACTGAAGATATTTTATGGAAAATAGTAAAATAGTAGGAAACACTACACAAGCATTTATACATATGAAATACTTATTAAATTATTATAAAGTTGTCAATTCGCAATACAATTCCAAGTTTTAGTAACAATGTCATCAGATAACACCTAAGTGGATAATTTAAAGACATGTATTCAGACATGATACTTGATACACAAACTAGCTTCTAATCTCTGGTTTCCTCGCGATTAACAATTATTGATATTCTAAGGGGATAGTTAATAAACTAATTATTATAATTTATAACGTCTAACCTTCAATTTCTACTGTATCCAATTTTATATTTAAACATTAACTAGATAAGGAGCTTTTAAAAAACAAGAATTATATAAATCAAAGAATCAAACCTTTCTCGAATTAGTAACGTACAAAGAAACAAAAGGACAAATTTCTGTAAAAATTAATATTGTAACAAATAACGACATTATTAGCTGCGTTTTACAAAATTACTTACAACAAATTTATTTAATTCTTTTAGCTTTATAAAAGAAAGTCATACACAAAGAAATATAATATTATTATAAAATATATTGAAATGAATGCATGTGTGTCTTTGTCTGCTGAAGAAATAAATCACAGGCTTATATCAACGAAAATCTTGTCTTAAAGCGCTGTTCAGGAAGTTTTCTGAGGATTTTATATTTTACTACTTTATTATTTCTATCAATTTTCTTTTAAGACGTATAGCGTCTTCTTGAAAATCTGACTAATGTTTCTATTTGTGCAATAACTCCCATTAATGTATTATTCCATTCAAATTCCTCATAAAGAAGTATATACATAAAATGAAAAATTTATCAAGAGTAGACAGAAGGGAACGATAACCAAAATACACTGAAACAATAAAATAAATAAATTCGTTCAAACGCTTCTCAAGGCCTGAGAATAACAAACCCCAAGATACTAAAACATATTTATATTAAAAAATATATATTTTTAAGAAAAGTAACTCATTCATCATCATTCATTCTTTGATAATATATAATTTATATAATTGTATAACCTTCGAAACTTCTATTCGGAAACAATAATGATATTCACACTCATACGAATGTGAAGTCCTCTTCACGTAACTACCAGTTTTTTGGCTTCGTTTCGTCTTTGTATGATTGAAAAAAAACAAAATATTTACCTTTCAGGCCTTCAATAATAGTACACACGTTTGTTTATACTTCTGCTCTTATACAATTTTTATAATACTCTTAACAACATTTGTTAATACTAAATTATGCATATACCAATAAATACTCAATACCATGAAAATTGAGCATCGCGCAGATGAATGTTAACATTCGGTTCAGTGATTACCTCTCCAGAGTTTATAGTAATCCAATTATAACAAACCAAGTAAAGTACACATTTTGATATCACCGTCATAACATACGGGAACAGAAACATTATATCTAACAATATTTGTCAGTCTTATATTTACATCGTGTTTATTTATGTGTAAGTTTGCATGTTTCGAATAATCACACGAAATGTATATGATGAATTTGCTTGGAATTCTGTACAAAAATAGCTCATGATCTGGAGAGGACATATGATCTTTTTAAGAATATTTGTAAAAAAATATATAAGGATTCCTTTAGTCAAAAAAAAGCTTAAATAACCCAGAGCATTCTAAGTTTTTTTTTTAAGTACCGCATTTTAATATTAAATTCTGTGTTTCTTTAACTGTATTTTCAAGCAGCCGTGATAAAACTAAAACTAAACTTTCTTTTAAAAACTAAATAATAAAATTATAATCTCTTCATTGTAATGATTTTATAAATGTAATTTTATGTTATCCTATTTTTTTCCCTGTCTCTTTTCCTCCGTCTCTTACTCTCTCTTTCTTTAGTGAGGTGAGTGTTCCTGCGTGTGACGCACATGCATCATGTACGGTTTCTTTGTAACTGACTGATAAATTTGCTATTAAAAACATAATTGCTATTACACAACAAACTTTTATATGTATATTATTTAATTTATAAAATTATTTTAATTAGACAACGTTAAACAAGTGGCTTATTCTTTCGCAAAAAAATCCTAAAATGCTCTTTCTTAAAAAAGCAATTATGATACAAAAATAACTCATAATATATAATTAATGAGGATAACAAACACAAAAATGATAGACACAAAGTAGGTAAGCCCAGACCCTTAAAACCAATCAAAATACCCCAGGAGGGTACCGGCTTTGATGAAGCCGGGGACCCCCACCCCGAGCAAAATCGGGGAAATGATTCTCGGATTTTGCTCGGGCTGCCCGTCGTATCTGGGGCGGGCAAAGTATCGCCTTTTGTGTTTTTTGAGGGCAAACGACGAGTCAACGCAGCGGCACCCCGACCCACTCTAAATGTGGACTTTTACAACATCCGGGGACTTCATTCCAACTTGAACGCCGTCCATCTAGAGACGGCGCAGCCGGCCTTGTTGTTTCTGACGGAGACGCAGATATCTCAACCTAGCGACACAGCGTACCTATCATACCACGGGTATAAACTAGAACATCATTTTATACCACACGCCGGGGTATCTTTGTTCGTAAGGGAGGATATCTGCTACCGTCGCCTTCAGGTTTTTGAAGGCCGGGACCTGTCTGTACTCTGGCTGCGCGTGGACATGGACGACCATGTCAGAGACTACGCGTTCCTCTACAGGTCCCATAGTAGTAATGCAGAAACGGATCAACTCTTGGGCCATGTTCAGGCGAAGATTGACGATCTGCTTTTACAGACTCCCTCCGCCGAAGTCGTAGTCCTCAGGGACCTCAATGCGCACCATACCGATTGGCTAGGGTCACGTGCCTCCGACTACGCGGGGAGATCTGTGTTTGACTGCTCTGGCAAATGGCCTGTCCCAATTGGTCAAGACGCACACACGTCTACCGGACGTGAACAGCCATATGCCCTCTTTGTTGGATCTTCTGCTGACTACACATCCCGGAGTCACTGTCGAGGCTTCGTAAGGGGGCCTCTGATCATTGTCTGGTACGGAGTGTAGTGATCATTCAACGTTCGGCTCGCACAACACCTGTGACTCGACGCGTTTGGCACTGCAAGTCAGCAGATTAGGATGGAATGCGGTCCTTTTTTGCATCCTACCCATGGGGGCCGATTTGTTTCCCTTCCAATAATCCTAGTGACTGCGCTGCGGCTGTAGCTGATGTGATACTACAGGGTATGGAACTATTTGTACCAAGCTCTGTGGTACCACTTGGTGGCAGATCGCGGCCTTGGTTTGATGCGTCTGTCAGGGCTGCAGCAGCTGGCAAACGGCAGGCTTATCAAGCTTGGGCCAATGCGTTAGTCACTAAGGATCCGAACTCTAAAGTTCTGAAGAGGAAATATAATTGTGCCACCAGATTCTTCAAACGGCAAATCGATAGAGCAAAGTTCAAGCATGTCGTCAAAATTGGGGATCAGCTGGCAAAGTACTCGCCTGGCACGCGCAAATTCTGGGCGCTTTCAAAGGCCACTATGGGCAACCTTAGCCAGCCGTCCTTACCGCCGTTGCACGTGGAGAATGACTCTCTGGCCCACACGGCAAAAGAGAAAGCCGATCTCTTGGGCACTTTTTTCGCCTCCAACTCGACTTTGGACGACCAGGGGAAGACACCGCCTATCGCTAATACATCTATGCTCTCCAAAGTAATGGAGAGCATGATCAATAAACAGCTCCTAGCCTACCTCGAGGATCACAAGTTGGTCAATGACCGGCAATATGGCTTTCGCCATGGTCGATCGGCTAGTGATCTTCTATTATATCTTACGCACCGTTGGGCAGCTGTTATTGAAAGCAAGGGAGAGGGTCTGGCAGTTAGTCTGAATATGGCGAAAGCCTTCGATCGTGTATGGCACAAGGGGCTTCTTTCGAAGCTATCTTCCTATGGGATTCCCGAGAGTTTATGTAAGTGAATCACCAGCTTCCTCACTGGGCAGAGCATACAGGTCGTTCTCGACGGTTTTTGCTCGGACCCCAAGCCCGTGAATGCTGGCTGCGTGCTATCCCCAACTCTGTTCCTCCTGCACATTAATGATGTGTTGGATATCTCCAAAATACATTGTTATGCGGATGACAGCACTGGGGATGCGGTATATTCCGGCCGTGCAGGTTTCTCTCGGGAAAACGTCGACGAGTGCCGAAAGAAACTTGTGTCTTCTATAGAGACTTCCTTGGGGATGGTTTCTGAGTGGGGTGAACTGAACCACGTTCAATTCAATCCCGAGAAGACGCAAGTTTGCGCGTTTACCACTAAGAAAACCCCATTTGTCATATCACCGCTCTTCGAGAGCACTCCCCTCATTGCCTCGCCAAGTATCAGAATACTGGGTCTCGACATTTCGAGCGGTTGTCAGTTTCGTGGTCCCCTGGAGAGAAAAGCCAAGTTGGCCTCGAAGAAATTGGGAGTGATCAATAGAGCGAGACAGTACTTCAAACCTGGCCAAAGACTTGCGCTCTATAAGGCGCAGGTCCGGCCACACATGGAGTACTGTTCTCATCTCTGGTCCGGATCACCCCAATATCAGCTTCTACTATTTGACCGCGTACAACGGAGAGCCCTTCGGATTGTCAGAGACCCGGTGCTCTGCGAACGGCTGGACTCTTTGGCGTTGCGTAGAGACGTGCCTTCTTTATGCGTCTTCTACCGCATTTACAACGGGGAGTGTTCCGAAGAGTTATTCAATCTAATGCCTGCAGCCGAATTTCACCACCGCACAGCTCGCCATCGTCTCCTTTACCATCCATACCACCTGGATGCGTGGCGATCCTCCACTGTAAGGTTCTCAAGTACATTTTTTCCACATACCAATCGAATGTGGAACTAACTCCCTTCGGTGGTATTTCCAAATCGGTACGACATGGGTACCTTCAAAACAGGCGTTTATTCCTACCTACAAGGCCGGCAACACTCTTGTGAATCATCGGATGTTGCAAGAGTTCACGGGCGGCGGTGATCCACCGACGACGTCCATCTGTGACCCGCCAGCTCGTTTGCCGTGCTCTTACATAAAAAAAAAACAACTAAAACTATATAACGAATAAGAGAGTTTTTTTTATTAAAAAAACTTTAACATGATTAATCTTAGTTAAGAATTTTGGTGTGCATTGAAATATTATTTTTTTCTTATACGTGTTTTTATACTCAGCTAAAAGCAGCTAATCGAATAAATTGTAAAGTAACCTTACCTCCCACTTCCCCAAAAAACGGATATCCTCCAACTGACTGAGAAGTCAGCTGGTCATTAAAAAAATAGGAGAAAGCAGGATAGAAGATAGTTTAGTCATATAAATAAAGTAAACAAACTAAAATATTTACTTTTGCACAATCTTCTAGTGACGTCACAAATACCGACACCGCTAATAATATTATATTTAAGAACACACAAAAATATGAACAGCGGGAAAATAAACCCTTATATTAATACATATATGTCAGTTCATGTATGTGTGTGTGTGTATGATAATTTAAAATAATTAATTCATATAGTTTTGATAAAATATTTAGTACTAAATTATTGCGACGGTTTACCTAGATATTATTTTTTTGCTAAAACCTGACATTAATACTAAAAGTCTATTTCAATCTATTTCGAGTCTTCAGCTGAAGTAATACGTAATTAATTAAAAAGTTCATATCGGTTTCAGCAGATATTGAAACTTGTGACTATTCAATTTTGTAATTTCAATTTGTTTTATTAAAACCACACACATACATATTTTACAAGTTACAACTTTAATACGAATATTAATAAAAGAAAGGTCAAGGGAAATCGCTGTTAACGAAAAATTTTACGTTAAAAGTTTCAAAAAGAATAATTAACTTGAATATTTTCACACATCACACACATTATTGTGATACGCTAGTTATAAATTCACTTTTTCACCTTTAAAAAGCATTTTTCGACCAAAACCTCTTTATTAACTTATTTACTTAGCGCACTTGTCATTTCTCCATTAGTAGATTGCACCCATATAAAGTCAGATTAGCTTGTAGTATAAAAATAAAGTTTCATTTTTACAGTCGTACTTAAATGTCTCCATATCTTATAATTACGAGCGAACTTTAAACCACTCTCAATGAAATCGCTGCGTTTGTGAAATGTTTAAAATTGATTCATTTTCGTAACCACGAATACGTATCATGGCGACACTGACACATATGAGTGATATTGGTGAGAGTAGTTTCAATTGGTGCATTTGCATTACATTGACAGTTCTAGGGTTCACTCTTTATTGTGCTGCAAATTTTGTTATCGTCATGCCAAAGAAATATATATAATGAAGGAAAATTCTGAGTCAATACAGCCACATTGTTCTTTTTAATATGGAAGAATTAAAAAAAGACTCTCATGGTATCGTTACTAAAGAAGGTAATCTCATGGTATTGTAACTACATACATATACAGAGCACAAAATAAATTAAACTCGTAACACAAATCCGAAGAACAGGAGGAACAACAGGAATACATGTGCGATCAGTAGACGATGTATTATAAGAATTTAATTACTGCTGTAATGTTTTATATCATTTATGTTTTTCATTATTAGCACAGATAATTTTAATTAAAGCTGATTTTATACTTATTTATAACGTATATATATATATATGTACTTACTCATCACGAAATCTCCGAAACTATCTGTCCGATTAACTTAAAAATTTACATAATTACTTCTGTGACGTAGACGTCTAACAACGGATTTAACGGTATTCCTATCCCAACAGATATCAACTTTTTACACTTCGGCAAGTTTTAAACTTGTAGAAACTACACACATAACGCGGGCGTTAGAGTTACTATAGCAACGGTTACGATGACAACGGATAATATGACAAAGGTTACCATAGAAACCTAAGTTCACATCCAAATTAATAGTCTGCCTAGCAAAGCGGGTGGTAATTTGCTAATTTTTAATATGTATCCTAACATACACATTGTATATGTGAAAGCTTACTTTCTCAATATATACAAAAAGGCACTGGTTATTATGATGAAGGAAATACGATATACGAGTATTAAAAATCGCATTCGAAAATAAATAAGGCATCTGAATTTCTATCTTTATTGATACTAAAATGTAATTTATAATTTTATATAATTAAAACCAGTTTCAGTACACTTTGTAATTAATTTTAAAACAAGTGCATTGTTTGTGTTATGTGCCATAATTGTTTCCTACGACTTGTCTGTGTAACTACACAGTGACCATTGAATCTAGTAATCCAAATGTAATCTACCGATTAATGGCTATATTTAAAAAATAAATTATTTGCATGTGAATATGTTTGAAAGAGTTATAATGCGATATTATATAGACTATTTTGTGTCAATAAATGCTCAATACATAAATATAGGTTTTAATTCTGACTGCCAGAGATTGGCGCGGGCAAGAAAAACTTCTCTTTCATTACATGTAATGACTTTTTTTATATTTTATTTGCAATTTATATGTAAATATTCATGACATAATACATGTCATACGAGGGCCAAACTGAAAGTTTTTAGAACTGGCCACTTAAAAGCATTATATTAAAAAAAATAGTTTAAATTTTGAAAATAGAACTCTTTACCAATATTATTGAGTGTACATTTCATTCATTTGTCATTTGTTTTACGATTTGGCGGCAAATTGAAAATTGTCTGTGCACGTCAGAATGAATTTAAGCCGAGAAAATTTTCGTGCAATGATTTTTTATGACTTTCGATGCAATTTAAGTCAACAAGAAAGTTATGATAGACTTCGATTGGCTTTTCACGATGAAGCCCCATCTCGTGCCACAGTTTACAACTGGTTTAATAAATTCAAACGTGGTCGAACTAATCTCACCGATGATTTGCGTGAGGGACGGCCTTCTACAGCGACGACTGAAGATAACATCAGTTTTGTGCGGCGTATGATAGAGAATGACAAAAGAGTGACCTATCAGCAGATTCGGACAAGTCTAGGCATAGGTATGAGTCAAATGCACAAAATCCTCCATGAACATTTAGCGGTCAGGAAGCTTTGTGCCCGCTGGATACCACATAATTTGACCGAGGCTCAAAAACTCCGCCGTGTTGATTGGTGCCGAGAAATGATCCAAAAATTTAACGGAGGTGACTCAAATGCTGTGTTCGACATACGGGTAACGGGTGATGAAAGCTGGATTTACTGTTATGATCCGGAAACCAAAAGACAGTCTGCTCAATGGGTGTTTCCTTCCGAAGAGTTGCCAACTAAAGTGAAGAGAGGTCGAAGTGTTGGAAAAAAGATGGTGGCCTCGTTCTTCGGAAAGACAGGTCATTACGCGACAGTAATCTTAGAGGATCAGAAAACGGTTAATGCAGAGTGGTATACTAACAATTGTTTGCCACTTGTCTTGGAAAAAGTTCGAGAGAAACGACCTCGCAGCAGGATCCTCCTTCATCACGACAATGCCTCGTCGCACACCGCCAGGCAAACGATCGACTATTTGGTGACCTCAGACGTGGAATTACTGGGTCACCCGCCGTATAGCCCCGACCTCGCACCCTGCGATTTTTATTTATTTCCGAAAATAAAAGAAAAACTTCGAGGAAAACGTTTTATAGACGCCGAAGAAGCAATGGCTGCGTTTTAAAACGCCGTCGAAGAGACCCCTAAGGCCGAGTGGGCAAGGTGCTTTTCTCAATGGTTCCATCGAATGATATATTGATGTAAATTGACGCTATTTCGAAAAGTTACAATAAAACTAATAACTTGCTAGAATGCTTAGTTTTTGATTTTCTAAGAACTTTCAGTTTGACCCTCGTATGATATCATTAATATTTGCATATGTATTATTCAGACGCTAAAATACTCAATACCATAATATTTGAATATCGTTTAGGCAAATATTAATATTCAGTTCGGTAAATTTTCTACTGCTCTTTGGTACTCCAATTAAAACAGACCATGTGAGGATACAATATATTTTAATAACACAATAGTACAGAAAGATTATTAGTCTTCCAAATATTGATTATTATAATTATGAAGACAGCAATGAGCTACCGATCCTCTTGTATTTACGTCGTCTTTTACTTACTCGTATATGTTTGATCATCCATCACACAAAATTTATTAGACCAGAATCTGAAAAGGATATAAGATACTTGTTAGAGAAAAATATACGGATTTAATTCTAACTTTTTATTGTCTATTGTTAAATCATTTTTTAAGTTGGTTTTTTGCATAATTTGCTACTTTTGTAAGGTTGAATGTTTGCCACATTTTTTTTAATAGAAATAACAACTGCATCGAGATAATCTTTTTATTTTTAAAGACCATTATTCTATTAATATTTTTTTATCCTCACACAATATTAGGAAAGAAGTATTTCTACTTACAAGAGATATCCTTGTCTAAAATATCAGATATATATCATATAATATCAGATATATATATAAAAGACTTTAAGGGAAGTTAATAAAATAGTGAAAAACAAAAATTTAAGCATTTACTGCTAGGAAGATATTTTTTGTTAATATTCCAAAAAGGATATAATTGTTTGTTTGTAACCGATACACTATTAAAACTAAGCAGATTTTGTTATTTTTTCGTCAATAGAGTGCGACGTTATACGTAAATAACAGCAATTTTCTTTATTTACAAAATCTTTTCAGTCCGACTTCATCTGTGTGTGAATTACATCGAAAAAAATTGTTGGAAGAAAAAGAAAAATAATAAGCAATTACAAAGATGAGATTTAAGATGACAGTGTAAAATCAGTATCTTTACATATATTACTAACTTGACCCTACGGCTTCGCTCGCGCTTAGTTAAACATTGGTTGGTTATCTGTTTGGGATTCTTGGTATCACTAGAATAGAAATAGAGAATAACCGATTTAATATTTATTTTTAAAAGATACTATAATATTTATTAATCTCTCTTATAGCTTGTCATTTGGGCCATCATATTAAATTAATATATACTATTTTTCAGCTGAGCGTAAGCGAAGCTCTTAACCGTTTGTGGGACCTTTTTTTGTGTTTAGTTGTCTCCAGAATGCGACGAGATAATTAGCTAAAAATTTTCTAATGTATGTTTGAGCGGAACGCGGATGTTATAGCGAAAACAGATTGAAAAAATGTATAGCCATTCAAAAGTTATCAAGAAAAGCAGAAAGAAGAGGGGCTCAGCTCAACACCCGCCGCGCACGGTTGGCGGATCCTAGTTTATTTAGATTGGTCAATCAGCTATTGAGGTAAAGAAATACATAGACAGACAGACAAAAATAAAAAGTTGCTGGATTCAAATCAGTACACCATAAGAGAATTGCTTATCATATAACATAAAAAACAAATATAGCACGTATAATATATATAGATATATATTCTCTACAAATGTTAAATAATCTTGTCCCCATCTGTTTATGTCAGAAAAAAGATGGAATTCAACAGATAGCAACTAAGCTATACTTTGGCAGGGAGCCAATCTGATATTAACTATATCACAAATATTGAACTACCCGTAATAAAAATACATTAATCTTAAGAAAAGCAAAATATAAATCTTCTCAAAACAAAAATCCAATGGTAAATTCAAGAAGAAAGATTGCAGCAAAAAAACCGGCTCCACCATTTTTGATAAACATTTGTTTTGCTTTTAACCTGATTAAATATCTAACTTGATTAGAAGAAATAACTTTTTGGTCGTAATGCCACCGAGAAATAAATTTTGATGGTTATTTTGGCATGACACTCAAATATAATATCTGAGGGTTAGTTGACATACCGAGAGACAGTCTAGTCCACTGGGGATAGAGACATGATAAACATAAATATTCTTCAAATTTGATTACTTCGGTAACTTAGAAATACAACCATGCGAAACCGTGGTGCGGGATTATTATTGAGTTATTATGATTAATTTAAACAATGTAATTGTAATTAATACAACATCACGTTCACGAAGGTTAATTAATAATAAAGCAGGTGTTTATAATTGAGAAGTGCTTTTATTAAAATACTGTAGTGGACTTGAAGTAGACTTAATACCTTCCACTAATTATTATATCTATATCTTTTAGAAAGTATTAGAACGCATGTTTGAATGAAATTCTAATAAAAAGTTAATGCATTATAACATCACTTTCGTCTGAAACACAGGTATATTATTTATTGACTGTGCCTATTTTTGATTCTGGACAGAGATTTTGTTATTCTATTTTTTTATAATATTATTCTCTAGCCTAATAAATAATACAAGATTTAAATGTAACAACAAGTTGCATTTACGAGAATAATTACGTAATTTTGGACTGACATTTAATTATGGCATGAAACTTAACGGTTTAAGTGGATACAATTTACCCGTAACAGAATCACTTATACATTATCATAACATACAGAAAAATTTATATTACATATTTTGCAAAATAAAATGCGCGTTGATCAGTTCAAGTTTATAGCTAAAATTTTTCATCAGATTAGTTATTAGTTGATATGTAATGTTAATTCTATAAAAATGAGACGATGCTTCTTAGCATTCCATGGATTCACCGTGCGGGTGCCAGGCCCATTGCGTTGCAAGAAGAGGAGCGCAAACAATGCCTGGGACTTGCGACCCAGGTGTAGGTTTAAGGGGCCCCTTTACGAAACACATCCCCGGGGATTTCGTATTGCCTTTCAAAAGTGTCCATCATGAGAGATCCAATCAGGAGACGCGTCCAAGATGGAATAAGGTTTTAGTTCAGATTTTTTGCACGAACCTGCCTTTACGAACTCTACTGATATTTTGCTGGTTTTTATACCCTTCTGCGCTCTTGCTACAGAAAGATTAACCGCTTCTCGTACGATTTCTAATACTTTATTGTGGCGACGCGTATATTTACCTCTATTTAAAAGTACCCTACACCCTACTAGCAAGTGTTTCGCGGTTCCTACTGCCTCCCCACAGATGTTGCAAGATTTTTCGGTGGCTTTGTTGTTTTTTCTTTGAGCCATGACTTCAATGTCCTTATGACGCTTGCATCTAACTTTAACAAAAGGGTCTTAATAATATCATAAACGACGAAAGGTCAATTTAGACGTAATGTTAAAGAATTATCATATATCCAAGCCTTCTTGATGTTACTTATTGGTTAATTGTCTACCTTTTTAAGATCATTCAATAAGCTGTAGACTATTATATCCAACGATGGAGTGCGCCCTTGGTAATCGATTTTTTACCTAAGAATTTAAATGGAGCTGCGTCGGTAATCGTAATAACGCACCTACCGCCTATTATAAAATCCGGATCGTAAGAGGTATATCTGGTGTTCCACCTACCCAGACATAGACTGTAGACATTATAATTAAAATAATATTACGTAAATTCGATTACTTTGTGTAGTTATAAAAATATTTTTAAAAAAATTATGGAGTGTAAAAATAGCTTTTATTTTTTGTTTTCGGGTTAAATTTAGACACTAGACGAATTCAAACCTGCGACATATGGCCCATCCTCGTTTGAATTAGCTTGAAATGATGGATGTAGTATTTTATATTTGAAAATGAAAATGTTTTAGAAACTGAATAATGAAATGCGACCCAAATTTCCCTTTAAAATAAACTATAGCAAAATCTATAAATATTCGTCTGTACGGAAATTGAATCGTAGAGACGATGAAGACTGTAAGAGATGTTTTATTATAAAATATATACAGACAACAACTATTAACTAACTAACAACTAACTTTTATTTTTATTTTATTTTATGTTTTTTTTTTAACACAATTTTTTGTAGTTTAATAGACATATTAAACATAAGTATTTTATAATAGGCGTGATTTAAATTACTTCAACATTAAGCCGTTACCGAAGCGAATAAAGGACAGGAAATAAATTTTCTTAACTAAGATGATACTCGTAGTGAACAATAACTTGTAGTAAATGAAAAGCACTATAATTTAAGTTCTGATGTTACAATAACATAATTGTTTAGAATTATCTTTTTGATGAGATATGGGGAAACAAACCTAACATTTATGATGGGATCATGTCTCCTGAAGTATTTGATTTTTTACCAGCTTTCATTTCGTATATATTTAATTTTGTATCTAATTTCTATCTAATTTCTGTTAGTTGATATTACAAATCTTACTCAAGGCTTGTTGAATTATTTTCTATTTCCAGACATCATGTAAGTGATTGAGCGCTGTAATTCGTTATATTGCTGTACAACTTCAGTCATTTTGAAGATATTAAAATGGATGTTGCTTCATACAAAAAATGTAGTTATCAGTAAATAAATGTGCATTAATTTTACTTAAAGTAAATAAATATTCAATACTTCATCATCATTCACGAAAAAATCATCAAATGTAAGGCACAAACATCTAAAGAAATAATAAATAAAGCCGTCCTTCGCTTTGTATTGGTTTTACTTAGTACTTATGGACGCCATACTTAGTTCGTAAAAATTGTTAAAAAGTTATATAAAATGTAAATCAACAATATAAAAAACACTACCTTTGCAAATCTCCAGTCAACAAGACGTGTCTCCCAAACTGGTTCCAACACTATGATGCTCTGGCTCCAAGCCAACTCGCTGTTAAACCGAAAATGAACGAAGTTGAATTACCCGCAGTTTATTCAACGGATTAAAGGATTAAAATTAGTTGGTAGATTGCTTAATTTCACATAAATTAACATATTAACTTAATTTTTTTAATATTTTTAGTAAAAAAAACTTCATTTAGGTATAATATGTTTATTATAGTAAAATTATAGGGAGATAACGTTTAATTGTATGTTAATTGTATTTATTGGGTAATTCCATAAATTACTGAACCAATTTTTAAAAAATCATTCATTTGTTGAAAGCTATTATCTATCCGAATATTGCGACGGTTTAGGCATCTACGAGAGTAGTGAGAGAGAGAGAGAGAGAGAGAGAGTGGACTAAGTAGAAAAAAAGCACACCCCACATGAAATAAAATAAACAAAGGAAGATGTTCCTTTCACTTATATGTTTTTTTTTCTAAAAGAAAACGAAGAAAAAAAATTATAATACTTCCAGTAGTAAAATTGTATATGATCATCCTTTTTTACTAACGCAATAGTAATTTGAAAAACCTGTCGCTAAGATTATCGCTCGAGAACCTGACAATTTGCGCAAAATAAATTGTCTCCAATAGACTCAAACGACCTCAAAAGTAAAATGAAGGTATAATTTTATATAGTGTTTACACAATAAGACAGAGTTCGCTTTAGAAAGAACTCAAACAATATCTAGATTATGAATAGACTTGTTGAGAGAAAAATAGACTTCAGAATAAAAACCAAGAGTTGCCAACAACTTTGTCGGATCTCGGAACAAATCAAAAACTTTGAAAGGTATACAAAGTCATATATTTTTATTTTTATTGTAAGTTTAGTCCATTTGTTTGAATTTTATCTTTAAAATCATATAATTAATATCATTTAATAAATAATATAAAAGCAATTACTGAAATCTATTTTAAAGTTCCCTTAAATGTCTTGATACACTATCAATGTAGTCGATAAAAAATCTTCGTTTGATAACATTTTATAAGGTGTACAAAAATTTATCAACTGACGTTGAAGAGATGGTCAATGTGGCACATATTTGACGTGTTCCTATTTCTTAGTAGAGTTTTGTATATGAAATACTATTGGACGTTATAAAATAAAATTATTTTAATTAAAAATAGGACGTTCAGTTTAAATGTTTTATATTACGCAACATATTCCTGACGTATATACTGTTTGTATTTTGTCTTAGTGATATTTTTTTGCTGCATCTGGCACTGAATGACGCTCCATTGTATTAATGTTAATCCATTCATGTAATGTTTTTTTTACATTAAGAAATGAATAAACCCATGATTAGAAAAACTGTCTCAAATGTAGAAATACATGTTCCTTGTCAAAATAAAGCAGATAATCCTAATTTAATGCATTACAAGCTGGAACTATCTTCAATCATCAAATACATCGCTTGAATTAGGACAGTAACACAATATTTAAGGTTTTATATTATTTCGTTCAGTATTATTTTATAATTACTTAAATGAATACATGATCAAATCACAATCACTTCAGAACAATATTATATTAAGAACAAATATGACAAAATAACTAAACCATATACTTTAAACATATTATGAATGTTCAAAGTAGTGGAGGGACGACTTAAATGACAATATAATGACAAATGACATTAAAAGTATCATAAAGCGTGGATGTTTATACAAACTCAATGCATTTAATAACATTTGCATCAAGACTCATGACGCCGGTGCGTGTGTAGCGCCGCATTCAATAGACATTATTGATCGTCTGTTAAGTGTTTAATTAGATTACACGGTATTTATAATAAGATATGACATGATGTATGACCATTCATACACACATACACATATATATTGATTTAATACTTAGTTGTGACGTCAAGAACGCCTATTGAAAAGCTTTGTCATTTGTCTATTCTGAAATTTAGCTTAAGGGATTATTTTAATATGCACGATATAAAAATATTATTTTAAATAAATTTTTGTATTGGATTATTCTAGGTTGTTTGTCATAGATTTTGTCAAAACTAAGTATATTAAAAATTACTATATCGTTCGGTATTTTGCAAAAATATTTTTCTAACAAAACGGACAAAGCCGCGTATAACGATTAGTGTATTCTTACTCCAGTATTGTAAAATACTGGATTCCCGTAACGGAAATAATATTTTCTCAACTCGCTCGTTCATAAACTCAAGTCCCCGGAGTAATAACTTCTAAAAGTCGGAAGACACTTTTTATTATTTTAAGTCAACATTTCAAATGAGTTTTGGAACTTTTGTAAATATAATATTATTTTTATATTAAGCTTAGTACTTTTGGATTTAATATGTACAAAGAGTTTTTATATCTAGATGTTTATATATAAAAAACGAAACAAATAAAATTGTTTTCAAGTAAATGCTTGTGTTTGAAGTAAACTTAGATTTTTGGACTTGTACAATAGTTTTAGTGATGTTGGTTTGTTTGTTCGTTCATGTAAAAACTTGTGTTTTGAATGTAGTTTATTTACTTACTGTACTGTACTGTATTTCGATATAATTCTTACAGAACCTAAAAAATACACTTTGAGTTATAATTCCAAAAAAAAAACACTATAAAAGTGCTGTCTGTACAAGTTTTATGTGATCATTGATTATCACATTACAGTCGCCGGTCACAGCTAGTACAGAATAAGAAAAATATAATACATACATATACGAGTACATTAATACTACATACCAAATTTGTACACATTTTATTCATTTTTAATTTAAAAATATGCTAAAAAACAATAACTTTTCACATCGTTTTCAGTGGATGTTGTAAATTTATAACTTTTGAGTTTCGTTACTTTACTTGATTAAAACAACAACACGACGGTGTCTATATACCTTTAATGAGATATTTGTGATTTTATTATTATTATAAATGTACACTATGAATTCATTATATTAAGTACATATATATTTCACGACTAAGATGAGAGTAGTTTTTTATATCCAGACAGATGGTAGGCTGATGTACGAGTATGTATATATGTATAATACTAGCTTATGCCCGCGATCTTGCCTGCGTGGAAAAGTATGAGTAGCGATATACTCGTAATAGTTCAATTGACAGAATGATGGGAAGGTAACCGCGAATCGACTACACTTATAATTTAATAAATATTTTCCGTTTCGTGATTTAACTATTGATGTTAAATTATTTGATCGAATTATCTAGATAACAAAATATTGTATTTTTCCGTGGGAAATAGAATTATCTCAGAGGATTTTTTATAAGCATATGAACAAATATACATCCAAATCACACAATAATTAATAATGGCATGGTACATCACAATATATGCCACATGGTCTTTCATTACAATTCATATCAGTTAATACAGAGTAGATAGTAGATACACCGCCTCTGATAATTAAAGTAAGAATAATTTGAGAGTACTAGCGAAAGATTGTAACAAGCTCTCAATCCATTAATCATTCAGGAAGGTTCTTATTAAAACTGAAACTAAGGCTATAAATAAAGTGAAAGTCAAATTGGTGCATCGAAGGCCAATGACTTAAATATTTTGGCTTTATGCGTGGCTTTAAATTCATTGCTGTAACAGACAATGATAGGGCAATTCAGTTCAAAAGTTTATAATTTGCAAATGTAACACTTCACTTTATTCACATTGTGAGACCATAACTCGTTGTTCATACATATTTGTACAAACTCACTTAGGCCTCTTCTCAAAATTATGAGTAATTTGACCTCGTTTCCTGTTTTGTTACTTTACCCGAATATAATAGCTTGTTGAAAAAATCAAATTTAACTTTAAGCAGGTTCATGTTGTAGTTGAAATAAATATATATTATATACATTGTAACTTTTATTTTTATTTTAGGGAATACACAATTTTATTATTATAAATGGTATACGCCAGTCTATTCAATTTACATTATAGATTTACAGTCGTAATTAATAGTCAATCCTGATCCTTCTTACGCTATCAACATTGAAATTACATTGGTCTTGTCTAATTTGAAATGACACACCCCACTACTTAACTACTCGTAGTTGATATAAATGTGACAAATTGTCTGTTTGCGAGCATCAACTTTTTACGATCTTGCGAACTAGCGATCTGTTTGCGAAATCGCAGTCGAAAAATGGTGGTATGAAATAAGAGATTCGCTATCTCACGTGTTCGTATAATACTGAACTGGAACTAAAAATCGAAGAACAACCGTTTCTTAGCAAGTAAGGTCAGCAAATAATTTTTTAGTTCGTTTTTTATGTGTATTGTTTATTTTTTTGTGCACCATTAGTTTTTCAACTCCATTTTTCGCTTCATATTAATTTAATTCGGTGATAAAATCCGCAAAAATTTGTCTTTGCTAATAAAAATATTACTTATTAAACTTTACGAATACATAAGTTATAAAAACAGTCTTTGTTTATTATACATAAACAAATATTCTTAAATAAACAATTACATACATAATCAGTGTTATTCTATTTTTTCGACTCCGAAAATGATTTATACTGGTGGTAGTGATGGATGCTGCGCTACTTTTGCGGTTGAATGAAGCGTGTTCCTACCTTTGAGTCTTTTTTATTAGATAAGGTCTACCTTTCTTGAGTTATCAGTGTCAATAATGAATGTTTAGAAATAAATAAACGTTTAGAATGAGTTTAGAGGAAGTCATCTAAAGATGATTTTTATCTCAGATTGTAAATCGCCCATAAATTTTCATTATTTTTAATTTTTTCAAATACCATTTTCTAGATGTTTTAATTAACTGGTTAAAACTATTTAATTTTCATCACGTTTCGTGGTTACTTTTAGAATATGACTTTAGAATATGACTTTAATATTAGAATTATTTTATTTAATATCGCTGTCGCTAACGACTGCATCTGCTAATGAATACATTTTATAATTAGTAGGTTTATACCAAAGACGTTAAGATTTATTTTATTCTTTTTAGATATACAATTTCCTCAGATTATAAATGTTATTTTGAAAATGAAATGCAACTGTTGGTTGAATGAAATTAAACAGTTTTCCCAAACGTTTTCTAACACCTTTATTACCTTGCAGTGTTTTCTTACAAAAATATTAAAAGGCATCGTGAATTCCTATCTTGAAATAAAAAATTTAACAATTATATTTAATGAAAATTAAACAAGTTTTGTGTTATTGATATTATAACATAAATCTAAAATGGTATTTACTTAAACTATGGTCAAGTTTTATTAACCGTATGCATACAAATTAAATATTTTTGTTTATAAGACAATAACTATACATCATTTTATTAGCAAAGCTTATGTAAACAAGTCATATGTCTGACTGACTTATTTATCAAAAGGAATGGTTTAAGACAATGCTCCAAGAACGATGCGTCTCAAGTTTCAATGTTACAAGCTGATCTTTACGAAATTTACGACGAAATTTGGTTGTCATCCATTTCAGTCTCAATATATATATATTGTATTGGGCACGTCGAACGAATGAGTGATGAAAGAATGGTAATAAAGATTTATATAGAAAAAGTGAGCGGTAAGACAGACAGGGGGAGGCCTCGAATGACTTTCGAAAACATAGTATCTATATTACTGGAGGCAGGTCACGTAAAAAGCATGAGGAACCCCCGGAGGGCATGTATAAAGAGGTTTATGTCTGTGGTGGAGGCGACTGGCGAGGCTGGCTACCCCGCAAGGGATATGGCGTAAAGTTAAATAAATAAAAAATTTTATTGGAAAATTTTAATTTTTGTAATTGTAATGTAATGTAATGTATTGAAAATATTTAATTTATTATAAGAAAATGAACAAATGCGGCATTGGGGACCGCCAACCAACACGCCATGTTCCGAACGGCGGGAGGTGGAGGACGGAGCTACAAATAGCTACGTGGAATGTAAGAGAAGGAATGGAACAGAAGATGAATGAATTATTAGATGTGATGGATGACAAAGATCTGGATGTTATATGTGTGTCTGAGACCAAGCGAAAAGGCAATGATACCACCGATTTGTCTGGCAACCGGGTCGCTTTCTGGGCTGGGATTCCAGAGGGTGAGCGAGGTTGCCAAGTTGTAGGTGTGTTGTTGTCCTCTCGAATGGTTAATGCAATGGTATAATATAAGGCTATCAACCCAAGGCTTCTTTGGGTTCGCTTTAAGCTGGGGAAAACAAGAGTATTCTTGTTAGCCATTTACGCGCCAGTATCCTCAGCTCCAGTGAGCGAACTCGAGGAGTTTTGGGAGAATGTCAAGGATGTTTTAAGTAGTGTCAGAAGTAATGAAAAGTTGATAGTATGTGGGGATGTTAATGGATGGGTTTGAACCGCGAGAAGTGGTTACGAAAGCGTGCTAGGTAAGTACGGTGATAAGAGAGTAAATAAGGCTGGAAAGCTTATTTTGGAATTTTGTAAGGAGAGAAATTTGTTTATGGCAAACACGATGTTTGATCATAAACAAATTCACATGTACACATGGGAGCGAGCGGAAGAAAGAAGTATGATTGATTTATTCCTAGTGGATCAGCGTATTCGAAGCCAAGTTATGGACACGCGAGTGTTTAGGGGTGCTGATCTGGGAACGGACCATTATCTAGTCGTTGCTAGAATAAGAGGTCTGTTTGCAGGTTGGCGCAGCTGCACAACGTGTCCTAGCTTGGAGTCGAATTATCGCATAAGAAGCTGGAAGCTTCAGGATCCACCGATTAGAGAGGAATATCAAGAAAGGGTTTCCAAGAAGGTTAAAAGCTGTGATTCTGGAAATTAAAGTGCTGAAATATGCTGGCAGAACCTTAGGAATGGTATGGTGAAAGAAGTGACAGAGATATGTGGTAAAAGGAAAAGAGGTTTTAGTAAAAAGCGCGATGAATTGTGGGATGATGAAGTGAAAGACGACGTGGAGCTAAAGAAGAAAGCATGGTTGGATTATAAAGCCTTGGGTAAGGATAAAAGTATGAGAGAGATAAGAAAAAGAGAGTACAAGCTGCAAAAGCACAAAACGAAAGCACTTATAAAGATGAAGCGTGAAAATTCTGAGAGAGTAAGGGATGAAAGGTTAACAAACAACTTCCGGGAAAACATGAAGCTTTTCTGGCGAGAAGTTAGTGATTCCCAGGGTTGTTCGGTAACCTATAGAATGAAAGGGGTGCTTTAGAAGAACGGTGAAATCCTAACAGAGCAAGCACACATTTTGCAGCGGTGCAGTGCTCATCAGAATGCGATTTGCAGGCATTGATCATCACTCTGAAAGATGGGTGTGAAAAAAATGGTCTAAGCCTGAATACAGATCAGACGAAGGTATTATATTTGAAAGAAATGAAGAAAGAACAGAATGTAAGATCAACGTGAATGGTAAGATAATATAACAAGTGAATGAAGTGGTATATTTGGGAAGTATGTTTAGCGGAGACGGAAGATACGAAATGGATGTGGAAAAGCGTACTGCTGCCGGTAACAGAGTCAACAGTGCTTTGGCCGCATTGTTGAGACGGCGAAACGTCAGTATAGCTGCACGTTTGGCTGTACACAATGCGGTTTTGCTACCGACGCTGTTATACGGCAGCCAAACGTAGGTAACACAGAAGAAGAATGTAAGAAAGATGAATGCTGTGGAGATGCTATCTCTTCGCCGAATATGCGGAGTTAGTTTAGCTGACCGAATCCGCAATGAAGAGATCCACAGAATGGCAGGTACTAGCGAAGATGTTACGGTGAGAATGAAGCAGAACGTGCTCAGTTGGTTTGGGCACGTCAAACGAATGAGTGATGAAAGATTGGTAAAAGAGATTTATACAGGAAAAGTGAGCGGTAAGAGAAACAGGGGGAGGCCTCGAGTGACCTTTGAAAACACAGTATCTATGATACTGGAGGAAGGTCACGTAAAAAGCATGAGGACCCCCCGGAGGGCATGTATGAAGAGGTTAATGTCTGTGGCCGAGGCGAAAGAGGTATGTAGGGACCGTAGCGTTTGGCTACGTCTCTGGCTACCCCGCAAGGGATATGGCGTGAAGTTAAATAAATAAATAAATTAATTAAATAAATAAATAAATATGTATTGTATATTATCAATCTCGGTGGTAGACCATAACATCAGGTCGCCGGCAAGATTACCACCCATCGGACAAAGTCGTGTCGCAAAGCGACCTAGTCGTGTACCGGCACGTTGTTCGATGAAGCCGTCTATATGGGAAATGGGTCTGAACAGTTGCGTTGCGTTGGCGAACCGGTTTGGCGTTGAGTTGGTGCTTATTGTGTCGGGTGTCTAGTCGAGGAGGGTAGCGGGATCCGAAGCGACGGCTTTCCGCTGGTCGCCCGCAGATAGTTGGGGGCCCAATTAGTGGGTCAGCCACCCACGAAAGGCTACCCCGCCAGCTGCGAAAAATCCCAGGGTGGCTCCATCGTGCTGGTTGGCAACCAGATGAGGAGGCTCGGTGGCGATCCCTGGGGGGGTTCGGGCGTCCCCGCAGTCTCCAGACTAGCCTCCCAGTGGCATGATATCACCAATTTGACGTCGGGTTCGATACGTACCGCCTCGTTCAACTGCCATTTCTCATCCTATTTACTCTTATTTTTAATTTTTTTAATGAAAAAGGCCAATAAAAAGATCAAGTTTTCACAGCGGTTGCACTCCTCCTCATTCAAAGTGCAGCTCACTAATATCAGGGGCTTGCACTCTAATCTCCAACCTGTCCACCACCACCTAGAGACAGAGCAACCGCACTTGCTCTTTTTGACGGAGACGCAGATACAATGTCCTTTGAGCACTGCGTACCTGGATTATCCCGGCTACTCGTTAGAGCACAACTTTCGCTCGCGTGCCGGGGTCTGTGTGTACGCGCGGAACGACCTCTGTATCCTGCGTCTCCGTCACCTTGAAGACCCCACTTTTTCTTCCCTATGGGTTTTAGTAGACACAGAAAACGAAAAAATCCTGTATTCCTGTGTTTACCGTTCGCACAGCGGTGACCAGGAGACAACTAAATTATTTGAGCATCTCGGTGAGGCTGCTGATTTGGCTCTACATCAGTATCCTTCAGCGCAGCTCGTCTTTCTGGGGGACTTTAATGCCTGTCATCAGGACTGGCTGTTCCCGTACCAGAAGACCGACCATGCTGGAAGAGAAGCGCGGAATTTTGCGTTGTCCTTCGACCTCTTTTAGCTGGTGAGGCAAGCGACAAGGGTACCAGATGTAGTAGGCCATACAGCCAATTGCCTGGACCTTATGCTGACAACAATCTTATCCTTGGCGGCAGGTCTGCTTCTCTTCTTTGGATCCGTCGAGTTGCGCGGGCGCTATAACCGATGTGGTGCATCAGGCAATGGAGTATTTCATTCCTTTTACTGACGTACCCATCGGTGGCAAAGCTCGCCCATGGTTTAATGCCGAATGTGGTCGTGCTGAAGACCGCAAACATTCGGCATACCTCATTTGGGCTGATGCTCAAAGCCGTAAAGCTCCGGATGTACGTTCAAAGAAGAGAGCCTTTAACCAAGCTGCCAAGTCCTATAAAAAGGCATTACGGAAGGCTCGACGCGATCGAATCGCTAAGAATGGCGAAAAGCTCTCTGTCAGACCTACTGGCAGTCGAGCTTTCTGGTCTCTTGCCAAAGCGATCGAGTCGAACTTCTGCCAACGCTCACTGCCTGCTCTGCTGAAGCCGGATGGATCTTTGGCCTATACAGCGACAGAGAAAGCGAATGTATTTGCTTCTCTATTTGCTGATAATTCGCATCTAGACACTGGCAATGCTTCTCCAGCACATCTTCCTCACTGCGGTATTTCGATGCCGGAAATCCGCATCACTAACAAAGAGGTATGGAGAGTATTGTGTCGTCTTGATGTGAATAAAGCCAGTGGTCCTGATGGTATACCAGCCATTTTGCTGAAGACGTGCGCAGCTGAGTTGTCTCCTGTATTGACACGTCTGTATCGCCTCTCTTGCAAGACTGGAATAGTGCCGAAATCCTGGAAGCTTGCAAACGTGCAACCAGTGCCCAAAAAATGCAGCCGTGCTGATCCTACCAATTATAGACCAATTTCAATCACCTCCATACTCTGCAAGATTATGGAGCGTGTATTGAACACGCGCCTTCTAGCGTACCTTGAAGGTAACGATCTCCTCAGTGACCGACAGTACGGGTTTCGCCGAAATAGGTCCACTGGGGACCTTTTAGTGTATGCTACGCACGTTTTAGGCGAGGCCATCGAGAAGAACGGAGAAGCGGTCGCCGTCTCTCTGGACGTCTCGAAGGCATTTGACAGGGTCTGGCATGCGAGCCTTATAAGCAAGCTTTCAGCGTACGGCATATCTCCTGGTCTGATCGGCTGGGTAACGGACTTTCTCAACCAGAGATCTCTCCGAGTAGTTGTCGACGGGTCTTCCTCGGAACCCTTGACAATTAATGCCGGAGTGCCTCAGGGGTCCGTTCTTTCTGCAACTCTTTTCCTGCTGCACATCAACGATCTGCTGAAGCCCGGTATCTATGGGTATGCAGACGACAGCACAGTTGTAGAAAGATACCTGCTGAGTAGTCGGGCTAGTAGAGATCAAGTACAGTCAGAAAGAGAAGCCATGGTGCAACGTTTGGGTGACAAACTTCAGGCAGTCTCCGCATGGGGCAATGCCAATCTTGTCAAATTCAACGCCACCAAAACGCAGACGTGTCTGTTCACCGCCAAAAGGAGCCCTTTCACCTTGGCTCCTACTTTCCAGAGTGTATCTTTGGAATACAGTGACCGGCTACAGTTGTTAGGCTTAGAGATTTAGTCGAACCTCAACTTTGGTCAGTGTATTGAGTCCAGAGCAAGAGCAGCTGCAGGGAAGCTTGCCGTTCTTGCGAAGGTCTGTCAGTACTTTACACCGGGACAGCTTCTTGTATTATACAAAGCACAGATCCGGTCGTGTGTAGAGTACTGTGGTCACATATTCGCTGGTGCCGCAAAGTCTCATCTTGCGGTTCTGGACTCAATTGAGAGGCGAGCAAAGAGGCTTATAGGCGATCCCGAATTGGTAGAAGCCAACCTCCACAGCCTTGAACACAGGCGTAGAATTGCTAGCCTCTCAGTATTCTATAGGATACATTTTGGTGAGTGTGCGCTGGAATTACACGACTTAATTCCTTCGTCCCCCTTCCATCACAGGACGTCCCGACGCACGGCAGGTATCCATCCTTACGTTTTGGACATTCCCCCTGTCCGAACGAAGCGCTTTGCTTCGTCTTTTTTAATTCGCACAGCGAAGGACTGGAACAGCTTGCCTGCGTCGGTTTTTCCGTCCGAATACAATGTGGGCGTCTTCAAGAGAAGAGTGAATAGGTTACTAAGTTAATGCGCTTTACCATCTAAGACTACATTTTCACTTTCCATCAGGTGGAATGTAGTCAAGCATTAACCTAGAAAGTATAAAAAAAAAAAAACAAAATATCCATATAAAATACAGCCATAATTAAACGCTCGTTATGCTTAGTGCGTTATACCTCTATTATAATAAATAAGTCGATGATTCAATTATTATTTCATTATAATTCATTTCAGTTAATGTATCTCAAGCGTAGATGTAACCGCTTCTGATATAATTAAAGTAACAAAAATTTGACATTTCTATAGACTCTAAATTTGTATCGATAAATTGTGACTAGTTTCACATTAATTAATCAGGAAGTTTAACAAAACACACTAAACATGGTTAATAGCTTCAACATTCTGATTTTATTCGTTACTTTACATCCATTGTTCTAATTCAGTTCTGGCGATTCAGTTCAAAAGCTTAGAAATTGCAAAAAAAACACCACTTTATTCATATCTCGAAGCAATAACTCTTTGTTCATGCACATTTGTGTAAACTTCTCACTGAGGCCTCTTCACGCAACTATGAGTAGTTTGGCCTCGTTACGTCTTTGTGTTACTTTGCTCGAATATAAAAGCCAGTAGAAAAATTACTATTTAAATTTAAACATGTTTATGTTTCAGTTCAAATAAATAAACTATTTACTTTTAATTATAATTATATTTTAGAACGAGAATAAACAATTACTATTTATATAATTCAATTCAATTCAAAATATAGATTTGAAGTCGCAGTTAATATTCAATTCTGATCCTGCCTTCGCTACCAACATTAAAATTATCACTGTCAATAAACGACTTGTAAATTGAGTTTATAGGAAGTCGTTTAAAGTTGATTTTAATCTGGGATTGTAAATCGTTTATTAATTTTAAAAGATAATATTCATTATATTTATTTATTTATTAAATTTACCAAAACGATTTTTTAATACCGCTTTTAAAATGTAACGTTTTAATTAACATTGGGTTCCTTTGTTGAAAATTAATTTAAAATGTTTAATTTTCATCACGCGTATGTCGCGGTCTCTTTATAATATGTGACTTTAATATTATTATTGTGTAGTAATTTTATTTAGTATTTCCGTTACCAGCGACTTCGTCTGCTGATGAATATCTTTAGTAACAAATGCAATCTTTTCATTATTTTATATGTATGTTTAGATAAAAGACGTTAAGATTTACTTTAATCTTTTAAAACGGAAACTCCGCAGATTGCAAATAGAATTTGCTGGTTAAATAAAATTAAATAAGGTTGAAGATTTCTTAAACGTTATCAAAGACAAATTTTATTTTAAGACAATGTTTGTTGTACAAATCTAACGCGGCAGCCTGAAGACGTATCTCAGCACAAGTATTAAACAACAAATTTAATACATTAAATTTATGACAAGACTAGAGCTGACACTGCTGACACTTTATATACGTTCGTATTCCTTAGATTGGATAAAAGGTTTATGTACACTTCTGTCTACAAGATAAAGCAATATTTAAGAGTCCCGCAGATTTTTAAAGAATTTCTGCGCTGACGAATAATTTCTATGTCGTCGTGCGTGTGCAGTAATCGACGACACAAATTAATGCCAAGTATGGGAATCGATTCCCCCTGCATCATAATGATACATTTTGTATCGTTCAGGGTAACTGTTCACTAAATTAAGAGGCCATTTAACATTCCTAACAAGACTTGCCTTCATCCCCAGCATTGAAAATCAATAGTTAGACATGAAAGTCAGCGACTGACATAAAACCGTAGAAACCAACTCGTACTAACAAAACTATTTGTGTGTATAACATAAATACACAAAAATAAAATGTAAGATATTGAGGTCGTATTTCAGACGTTATACGGTGAAGTAACTGGTAGTTTTATATCGAGACCTCCTTCATATTTTATTACGAACAAATGTAATTTTCATAGAAAAAACACAATTAACTTAAAAGTCTCAGTTTTCAGTGAATGTTGTAAATTTACTTTTCAATTTCATTGTTTTATTTTACTTGATTAAAACCGCGGTAAGTACGAGTGTATGACGGATTAATAAAACACTATTGACTTATGTTTACGATTAGTTAATTAAATCCTTTACCTTGTACGCTATAATTACTTTTATTTTATTTTTGATACTATAACAATAATATTCAATGATTAAAATGTCATTATTAATGTGTTAGTAAGCAGATACATAGAACATGGTGCTGTTATATATGATACTAGCTTATACCCGTCGCACACCTGGAAAAAATAAATGTAAAGCCGAGGACGGTTTGAAACTAAAACTTCATGTACTAAAATTACAATGGAACAGACCGGTCGGATGGTGATATTTACCAGGTACGTTATTTGTATGCAAAATATCATACAAATTTAGTACATTTTACTTACCAATTTATTTTAATTACAGAAATATGATATTTTACATTTACTACACATAAAGTTGGAAAAAATGATCATCTTCTAGTGTTGTTGCAGTTACACAACAAATGTTTTCTTGTCAATGAGATATTTTTCGCAAAAAAAAAAATATATAACAAATCCGTATTATACATATGATAAAAATAAAATGAAATGAACGAAACAAAGTAACAGCTATTGTAAAGGAAAAAATAAAACCTTTTTATTAATTTATTATTATTCATATTTGTATGTATCATTAAATTTAATGTAGTAATATTTAAAATTACGCATTAATATAGGCTTCTTAAATGTATGGAAATATGTGGAATATGAAATGCTCTTACTGAAATTGTGTTCTGTTGCTGTAAACTGTTTACAATTGTTAAATTTTCATCACGTGTGTCATGGCGGCTGTTGGGGACGTGACTCAAATAATATAATTAATTTAAATGGTTTAATAATTATCCCTTGTTAATTTCAGCAGTTACTTATGCTTTAAAACTAAAAATAAATTTTGTTAGATAAGCAAATTTTCCTAGACTAATACAGACTTTTAACTAATATAAACGGAATGAAATTCATTTTAAAAACAATGCAAAGGCTAGTTAAAGCTGAGCTGCTTTCCTTAACGTTATCAGAGACAATTACTTTGCAGCATTCTCTTTAGTATAAACATCAGTGTACAAAGGTATAGCTGAAAAATAATAATAAGAAACAGACAGAAGTTGAAACACATTAACCCATTAGAGGTCACCGTACTCATTTGAGTACAGCTATATTTTAGGCATATATTCCAGAACTCTTAAGTGTACGTGGGGTACTTCATTATTTCACTTAATTGTAAGGTCCTTTAAGTGTATTCATAAATAATAAGTGAATAGTACGACATTTTTATTTTAAAAGTGTCGGTTAAAGTTGTGTTACGGAAACATCATCGAGGTAAGTACATTATTTTAGATTTTTTAAAGTAAATAGTGCTTCTAAGTGATTTATTTCGATTTATTTCGCTTTAGTTGTAAAGGAAAGATATTAGAAAGTGTTAAATTAATTAAATATTTCTAAAATAAAACTAGAATCTTGTAAATGTAACTGTACTCAGTTGAGTACACTGACAACATACGTAACTAAAATAAAAGTTTTTCTTTCGGATACTTTGCAATGAAGAACAGCTCAAAATAGTTACCATAGGCTTCAGGAAGCTATCGAAGCTGTGTTACAGGATAGCGAAGATAACGAACCTGACCTGGCTATCATACCACCTGATTCAAGTAGATTGACTGATGAAGAGGAGGGTGCCGACGAGGATATGGCGGCATTTCCCATACCGCAAGAAGTACCTGGTACTATTGAGATATTTATTCATCGAGAGGATAATGGTAGCGAGGAATCTACGCACAGTGTCAGTGATGATGAACCACTTGCGTCAAAAAAATAGACGACTTGATGTTCATGCTACCCGCCAATCTTCTTTGAATCCAAATCCAAACTGGTGTAAATGTACCCCTTCATATTCTTTGACTTTTCAAAGTTCAACTGAAGTCTCTGATAAGAAAAGTGCTATTGATGAACAACTAAAGGGCCTCAACCCTGTACAAATACTTGAAATCATAATGGATATGATAATATCTAATAGCAAACTATACGCTAACCAAAACAATAGATACGAGTTTCAGCTAGATTCCACTGACATGACAATTTTCTTTAAGGATTTTAATAATTTCTGGCTACCATAAGCTACCTCGAGAACCAATGCACTGTTCGTTAGATGAAGACATACCACGTTTGTTCCAAACTTATAATAAAAATATGGGAGATGTTGATGAACTTGTCCAGTCTGTCTCATTATATCGATTTGCTGTTCACGGAACAAAAGGTGGTGGTGGGTTATATTTACATATATGATAAATATGGCTGTTTCTAATGCCTCTCGCTTAGATGTAATGTGCAATAATAATCCTATGGATCAGCTCATGTTCCGACGTCACATTTCACGATTTTATTTACGACAGTGTGAACAAAGAAAATCAAGGCAAGCTGCATAAATTGTCGAAGGCCTACGTCAAGATGGAGTTGGACATTATCCCCGCAAAATTAATAAACAGCTGCGGTGTGTAGTTTGCAGTTCTAGAGTGATTTGGCAATGTAAGAAATGCTTGAAAACACTTGAAAAAGCGTTGTGTTGAAAAAGCGTGGTTTGATAATTTTCATACTTAGGCGGTCAGTGTACTCAATTGAGTACACCCCTATATTTTCGTGAAAAACAAAATTTTTCATATTTTTTTAAATTCATATTTTCTTTTTTACTTACTTTAATATAAAAATTAAAAAAAATCAAAAATAATATTTGTAGTTTTCATTTGACCTTTAATGGGTTAAGGTATTTAAATGTTGATATAATAAATTGGCTAAATAGTTTATAACTGCTCTCCGTTTGCAAATATTGTTTTAGCTTTTATAGTCACATAACTGATACAAAGTATACATAAACTCGGAACAGTTAGAATCTACTGTTAGTACAATTCAAGATGTACAGGACTGACATTATCAGACACACAAACAGAACAGACCGACGGAATTGATATTGTGCTGACAAACGTATTTCTCTTTGTATAACATATATAAGACGTTGTTCGGTGAAGTATAATTTTCATATTGAGACCTCCTTCATATTTGATCAGTCGGTTTATAGCAAAATTAACTAGTAATAGAGTTAGGCTTTTCTCGATTTTTTTTTCTAATATTCTATATTAATACATTCATTGTATTGTTTCCTGTTTTATCTATCTAAATCACAGTTGCTAATTATTTTCATGCTTGCAGAAAGCCTTAATACAAGAAAGGTACGAAAATCGTATTCTAGTTATCTAACATTTTATTTTTATTTAAGAAATATTTTTCTTTGTTTCTACCCATTTATCTAAACTACACTCTGAGCACTCTCGAGATAACGACCAGTCTTCTAGTTTTTACTTTGTGTTGCTTAATGTTAGCGTAAGTTTAAAATCAGAGGTGACTTTAACAATTTAATGAAATAACATCCCGAATTGTCTCCCTAGCACAGTGGTAAAATCGCCTTCAATTAATTAGCTTCTACTAAATATATATGAAGATAATATGATAACACTTTTATATAGATAATTTTGTGACTCATATGTATAACATACGTACTATTTCAAGTTGAGTTAACTAGTTTATTTGGTACAAATATTATAAAGGTCAAAGTTACATACACACCTTCTTTTATAATATGAAAACATCTATATATATTATAAAAGAAACGTTGTATGTCTGTATGTAATTCATTTCTTCATAACTTCTGAATACATATTAGTACGGTTTTTACGTTTTATGTATTGACTGAAATATAACGATTACTGTTAAAGAGGATGCGAGGTCATAAAAAATCGCCTGCTGGGAGCTTTACCCCCTGCGCCACGTAAACCAATAATGTACTAGAGAATTGTAGATCTACAAAAATACTACAAAGAAAATAACAATAGCAAGTCTCTATCTCTTATGTCTACTTCACAATAACTAATTTTATGTTCAAATTTACATTTTCAAAATATTACGTTTTTTTCGAGGCTATTTTCTTCTTTTAAGTATCAATCCTTATCTAAATAAATGCATTTGTTATCTTCGCCATTTCATATAGATTAAAATGGTTCTGTGCACTATTTGAATGAAATAAATACTTCAGAAAATATTATAGGTTTAAAAATTTACGCTACCAAAACATTATTACCTCCGCGAGCAGCGTTCTCTTCATGGCATGTCGGGTTCAAAATCTAAAAATCAAATAAGACATTCCGAGTTCAAAGAACGAAAGTTTCACTAAGCAAGCAGAGCCGCGTGTCTAAGTTAGTACCTTATAAGGTAAACCTGAATAAAACTTATAAGGATAAAACTTCAAAGCTCTACCACTTCCTCTTAATAATTTTTTTTTACTCAGTTACCCTCTTCTCCTTGCAAAAACTTTCACGCTAACGAACTTTTAATTTCTAATCATCGAAATAATCTATCCTGATCCAAATTTTGTTACTGATATTAAATATACAATCATTTTTTTAAGTAAACAAAAACGATCCGCGCTAAGAAATAAAAGGTTCACTTCAATCTCGGATTGTCGATCGATTTTTAATTACGGCCGTAAGGCTGTATAGGCTTCCTCCAATGTAAGACATTAATCATTTCGGTGTCAAAATATTAAAATCTGTACCGTCAGTTCGTAATTGAAGAACCTACACTTTAATAATGGTATGACTTGCAAGCTCTGTACTTATTAATGATATATTTCACTAATGATTAATGAAAAGTTAACAAAGCGTTAACGTAAATAATTTATAGTCAACGTAAAGCATGTTTGAAGTAGTAGGAAGTTATTTGAAGCACGAAATCTGTCGTGATAATTACATTCCCTCAGGGAAATTACGTGTGCCGTGGTTATTAGAGTTACTACAAAATGATCCTCTTTGATCGATTTTGTACCATGTCAATCAATCGTATTTTAATTTCCTACTGTCCTGTTTGTGTTTCGAAAGTTACAACAGTGTTGTATACTCCATGTCTATGAGCATTATACTCATAAAAAAACTATATTCTATTTTTTAATATTTGTTGCTGATGATGTGACGATTTTGGATCCAATTCGTGGATCCCAGGAGCAAGGTACCGTCCTGAACCTCCTGAAGCCCTGGTCCGTGCTTCTCACTTCACTCCCCATGAGATCAATCTCATGTACAGAGGATTTATACAGGTAGGATTTTGACGATTTTAATCATTGGTAAATTTTACTATTAATATCTCGTCTAATGTTTAAATCTGTCCAAGTATGATTTGACTAAAATTATCTATAGCTATATAATAAATAAATAAATAAAAATATTTTTATCAGTAGAAACTACAGACAGTGCACACAAGCTTTAGTTCTGCTGGAATAGAACTAACATCTAACAGCACTACTTTATCTAGCTATTATTTGTGGAATACACGAGTGTGACACATTCAGAAATACTTTAACATTCTCCAGGATATCCTGCATCCTGCATCTTTTCCCATTCTGAAGAATAACAACACATTTAAAATTCGCGATATTTAGAGTTGTCTACTTGTTGTACCATTAGGTAGACACTCTGCTCTTTTGCCAATTAGATTCATAAATTAATTGTATTAATTATGACAGGAGCATCGTCGTTACGTTACTTCAGAGGCTGTGATATCACATCTTTATGTCAGTAATTTCTGAAAACAGTATTAGGTTTAACACACTTAAGTATAGAGTACCACGAAAATCCTGTTATAGCGACTACATCATAAAAGGAATCAACATTAATGTGTAAACAACATAAATAACGCTGTAATCCCACGAAAAGCACCCTTTATATAGTATAAGATAATAAACACAATTTCATAAAATTCTGTGACTCACGTAGACATAGTAATGTTATAATGTAATATTACTAAGATACTCGTATATACTCTTTAATACTTTATTGTACATAAAGATATTTATTTACGACAGGCAGTTTTATCTTTAACATTGAACGTGTTTAAAAAGTGCTGAGCGTGAAACAATAAATTAACTAGTGCGGTTATTCATGTCACGTTTTATAACGGAGACGTGACGGCCGTTGAGATCAATTAGAAGCCACGTTTATGAAACAACAAAAGTTGACACATTTTCCCATCAGTTAATGTAAATTATATCTATCTAATTACTTAGTATTGTGAAAATTATTTTTAGGAAAACTATTCGTGTATTTATGGTTTGTATTTAGAACTATTTAAAAAAACGGTTTGATTTTGTAGAAAATTTTTACTGAAGCACTATTTAAATTCAAGGTTATTAAATATATAATTAATTAAGTTATTTTTGTCATTGAATATTAAATTTTATAACTTCACTACAACTATCTATTGGCTGCGCATATTAATAAATAAAAATATAACAAAATGTGCAACTTTATTTTCTAAATATGACCTCAAAGAAAAATTAATCAAAAAGGTCCACCATTATAGCACAAAATTAATAAATAATGTTTTGGCATAATTTTAAATGCACTCCATTTAAGAGGCTAGTTAGCCGAAATATCCAATTACGCTCAGCCACACAGGAGCATTAATTGGTAAAGTGGGAAACACTTTGGCTCTTAACTGGATGAACTCCCACGGGAATGTCGATTCAACACCTCCACTTCACAAGCCTAACTTAATTTAAAGTTTTCAGATTATATATTTTGAACTTATATATGTTAAAAAATATACTTTTAACAAATTTGACAAATATATTAAATGTATAGATATATCTATTTTACGTAAAAAACAAACAAAACTTCTGTTAAATTTTTTTTTTATTTCAATGAGGCATATATATATTGTTTCTTTTATTAAAAAAAAATAAAATATGTTGCAAAAAGAAATGGATTTGCTTACAAACTTTTATCTCCTTACTAGGTTAAATACAATGATTAGACTATAAATAAAATAATAATAATTAAATATTTGTATATAGATTTTTTAAATTACTGATATTGTGAACAGATTCATCTTCTGAATCACTATACTATTCTTATATTATTAAAAATATACTTAAAAACTTAAACAGGGCTTTAGTTACACAACCCCTACATAATTGGAAAATAAAAAATGTATTGATTTTTTTTATGTATTTTAAAACTTCGTTATTAATTATATCGATGTGTCATGCGAAAACCTGAAAAAAAATTTTTTTTCAATTAATTATAAGCAATTAAAAGTTGATAAAATTTAAATAAAAATCACGTGACTATGAACGTGCCACGATTGGTCACCCCTAATTGTGACGTCATAATGTTATAGCTGTTAAAGAATAGTACAGCGTTTACGGCAATTACATGTGACTTGACAATAATATCGAAAATTTATTGCTAAAAAATTTGTTAGTTAATTTCGTCTAGCTATGTGTGACAAAGGATTTATAAAGGCAAAGTCTGATAATATTCCGGATGTTGATATATTTATGATAACCAATTTTTTGACAAATGATGTTCGGTTCAACTCCGCTGAAGTTCGAGGTGCCAAGGCATCAAGGTAAGTCTGTTAAAAAATAATAATATAAATAGAAATAATTAAATATTTATTTTTCATTATGTTAAATATAAATATTTATTTCATAAATTGTAACTTCAATATTTGGCTCGTGAGGATTACCAATTGCAATACTTTCTGACGATTCATTTAAAATTTCTTCAATGATTTGTTGTCTCCGCCTTTTTTCTGCAGCTGGTCTTATAATCGTTGTAGCGCCTTGTCTTTTACGATTAGGTTGACAGTCAAACTTGTGTGGTATCACATCAATTTTAATCTTTGCTTTACCTCCCATTGTTGTGTAATAAATATAATTTTCCATATCATCTTTTAACTAGAAAAAAAACATAAACCATAATAATTATTTGAATATCATTATAACGACGGAAAATCATTATAATATGGAATTCATTCATTTTAATCTAGTCCAATACATAACCTAGAAGTTTATAAAATTATTTAAATATTCAATTGAATCAAAATCATTACATAAAAATTGATGAATTCATTACGTAAACATTTTCAATTATCAATTAAAAAAATTTTTAATGCTATAATTTTAAAAGTTATGATAAGGACTCTAGTTAAAAAAAATGTATTGACTGAACTCATCTACTTATTCGATTTGTATACTTAGATAAATAATAAGTAATAAAAATAGTGTTATGAAATACTTACATCGAAATGATCTTCACAACAAAAAAAATTCGATTTTGTTTTTGGATTATCACGGTGCACTGCTTGAAACCATTTATTTCGACGTTTTTCATCTTGGGGAACATTTAAAAACATTTTACCAGGAGTTGTTTTTGTAGTGTTCATACATAATGGTACAAAACAAGAACGATAACTTTTGAGATTCGACATTTTCAATATAAATTTGTGTTTTTATAACAATGTCAAAACAGAATTAAATAGATCAAAACACTGTACGTATTGTCTCTGTATCAACTGCTATGAATGAACTAACATTATGACGTCACATACACTCGGGTTTGTTCGGGAGCTGTCGGCGTGTCTTCGGTACTGGATTCAAAAACTTATTTTTATTTTGAAATAACTTGTGAATTATTGCAAAAAAAAAATTTTTAAAAATAGTTTTGTTATAAAACGTATATATGATCATTCTATTTATCGCAAAAAAAAAAATTTTTCAAAAACCCAATTACATTAATGTTTTGATAAGATTAACCTCTGACTATTCGGGTGTAGAATTTTATCCTCGAGGGATGATAACGACCTTCCTTCAAAAGATAAATAATGAATAAATTGAATTGTGAGTGATTTTAAAATCACAGAACGGATTGCGATAACTTTCTTAATTTGGATGTTTAAATACTTTTTAAAACTTCAACATTTTTGTGTATTTAATACTACTCTAAAGCTAATCTTTGTCTATACATATGTGTCCTTATTTTCCCCTCCATTTCAATTTAATAGCTGATGGCAGATTGAGTCATGGTTGCAAGGAAGATTAAATGCCATAGAATTTCTTCTAACAAAAATATGTTAGCTGTCCGGCAGCGACTCTGCCTTCACATAGGGCAGCTCATCGAATCGATTGCGATAGTTCTAGTTATTCGTGCATTGCTCACTAAATATATTGACGTTTGTGAAACAGTGATCACAATAAAAAAAAACCTGGCTGAGTTTGTTGTGTGGTTCTTCTCAGACCAGGGCGCGTTTGGAACCCTCGTTGCCTCATTTTAAGTTGGAGTGTCTTTACAAAAGGGCTTATTGTGATACATACGATATCAAAATAGGCCCTCCTGTCACTTCCATTTTACGTTCACAAGTGATCACTGGTGATGGATTCAAAGTGAAAAATATATAAATAAAATAAAATAAAATAAACATATACAATAAATATCGTAATATTAGCTAAGAGATTTTTGTTTTAATTAAATTGAAAACATAGAAACGAATTAAAATATATTTTTTACTTCCTGAGTTAGTTATCGTAACATCTGTGCAGATGTGGCCATTTTCCTAATCGATGAGTCGTAGTCGCTTTTTTATATTATATATTAGATATAGATATATTAGAAAATTATATGGAAGTTACCTCATATATTTGTTAACTGAATTACAATTTTTCATGTAACAGATAATTTAATACTATTGAACTTGGGACCAATGAAATCCAAGTAATTCTGATAAAATAACAGATATTACTTATCTCTCAGGAGCAATTTTATTTCCACCAAACCAAAGTTCTTTAATATCGGCTATATTCTGAGCACTTGCTATTCATTTGGGAAATTTAAAAACCATCTTAGGGTATATTGGTCTCAATAGTAATTCATTTACCTCAAATATTTTGTTTTAACAATTTATTTAACAAAAATGATATAAACTTTCCAAATAAAATTGTAATTGTAAAATAGAATTTTGTTTGACAAAATTGAAATCTGTTATTATTGATGTTTTATTTAACGCTTACGCAATACAAGTATACTAACTTTATCCCTCAGATTTATCCGAATATAAATCTGATAATAACTAAATCTTGCAGCGAAGCAATTTAGTCTACAAATCTATATTCTACATAAGATTTGTTCGTAACTTTCTATCTATTTTTAGTCTAAACTTTTAAACCCAGAAAGTTTGAAGTTCCAAATATCAACTTTCTGAGTTGGAACTTTGCTTTATAAAGTGAGCACTCGCTAAGAATGGATTTAGGGAAATTTATCGTCTACGAGAGGTTATTGGGAGATGAATGTTTATATGAAACTCGAATATGTTTAAGTTTTAAGATATTAGTTAACTATTTATATCATCGTTACATTTCTAGCCTCGCTAAGTAGTGTACAATTCCAATAAAAAAATATGTTTTATACAGTATCTAGTATTGCTGCTACTTTGATAATAACTAAAGAAAATTTATCAACTCTTCTTTACCTGTTATAATATAAATACCTGAATTTATTATTATTATGTTAAAATAGGCTTTAATTCAATTCTTGTCGACAATGTAATTGAGACTATTGTAAGACCGTATTTTTAAATATATTGCTGTACTTTACATACTTTAATAGTATTATGTCTTGTGCCATTCTTCTCTGGTGCTCAGAATGTAAAATCTATGCAAAAGAGATCTGTTTGAGCTCTATACAACCTCAGTCCTTGGGTATTTCTTAAAAAGATTTTCAAATGATTTATGCTATTTCGAAGTCAGTTTAAATATTCAATGTTTTTCGTACGAAAACCGTACGAAACGTAGTAATGATAAGTTTAAACCAGTCTTCTGTGTTAATGGTATTGTACCAGTGGTTTTCTACCACCTATAGATGTCCTTTATGAAACACCTATACCGGTTTAAATCTTAGCGTAACAATATTTTCTTTATGCTACAATCATTCTTGATGCACAAATATACAGAGTATCGTGATTATGGTATTGGAATATTTACGAACAATGTACAATAAATAAAGCTTTTCATGACAAATCATTGTCATTTTGTGTAGTGCTACCACAAAATATGAGCATACATTTAATTTATTATTTTCAGTCTTTATTGCACAATACTGTTTTTTGCCACAAGGATTTATATGGCACAATATATTCATGTGATTAGTAAAATATGAATCGATGTTAATGGAAGAGTTATGTAAATAAATACATGTATATAATGTATAAGTATATATACTATATGTAAATATTGTTTGCAGGAATGTCCGACTGGTCTGGTTGATGAAGAAGCATTCAAGAATATCTCCTGTCAGTTTTTTCCTCTTGGTGGTAAGCGAATTCAAATTATAATAATATTTTTGGGATCATGCTCTATACAACAATATAATTTTATTTAATTTTCATTTATTAAGCAAATAAAAGTGTATAATCAAAGGTATTACTCAAATATAAATATTATAATTCTCTACAAAGAACTAAATAAATTAAAGTAAACATCTGGCTTCGTTCTAGCATTTGTTATTATTTAACCTCATGCAATTTTTATGTTTATGCTAATGTAATAAGAGTTATATTTACGTAAACGGATTTCTGTGTAATTTTGCTTGAATACTCCATAACTCACTTTAAGCGACTCGCCCGTCTCAAACGAGTTAGTTAATAGGGGATTTGGAAAGCCTGGTTATTTATTAACCGGCTTACAGCTTGCAGTTGCAAAATTAATGATTATCATGTAGAGAAAAATAATATATTATATTTAATATTTGGTAGATAATAATAATATTAATATTTTGTGGGAACATGAGATTTAAATGGGTGTAATATTTAATAGCCTTTAAATAAATATTTGTTTTTATTTCATTTGAACTATTCAAACTTTACCATACAAGACAGTTTAGCCACAAACGTGTAACTAAGTATACTTAACAACTGATAAGCATACTAATTACTTACTTTATATATATACATAATACATATAATACATATAACGATATATGTTTTACTATATAAATAGTTTTCTAATGTGAGGATCAAATCCATCATTGGCACAACAGACGGATTTACAACCACTTCGACAGTAAATCGTAGATTATGTCGTTAATATTTTTGGTAATTTAAAGTAGCCTAGTCTCAGAATTTTTTGTTAAATGTTAATCTTGTTTTGTTTTAATTTCAGATGCAACTCAGTACGCTCACTTTGTGTTCAACACTGTCAAACACAAACAAATAGGAAAACTTAACTTTGAGGTAATTTTATTAATACCCAACTCAGCATATTATAGTTTTATGCTAAAAGACATATATTTAAATTTTAAAATTACTTAGATTAAAAAAAATAAGAAATTTAATCTTAAATGTGCACAACTAGCGAATTCCAGAATGCAAGCAATATAATATGTTAATTTCATCCTAAATTTTCGTGAACATACTCGTAGCTGCAAAGATTTATAAACTTAAGATAAATAAGATAGTGTGTACACGACTAAAATCCATTAAAATAATTATAATATGTTGTGTTACGAATAAAAAAAAACAGTATATCATATTTAAATCTATCTCTCTTAAAGTGGAAGTTTCTTATTTAAGTTAGGCATACACATTGCTTATAAAACATCAGATTTTAGTTGAATTGTTCCAAAGGGTAGGTCCAAGGAAAAGAATTGTCAATAATAATCCATGGGTTTTAGATCACCATCATATTCGATATGTAAAAACAAGCACAAGAATTAGAATTCAAGCATATGGTTGTAATTATATTAATGGTTGTAATATTATAAATAAGTTTAGAATAATAAACTACGTCAAGATATTATGGAATAATAAAAATTAATGTTGTGGACCTAAAAAACAAACTCATACTCACACAATTTTACTCAACCCTTCAATTGTGAGAACGTGACGCGTAACGAAGGTTCAATTAAGTCTGGATCCCTCGTCAAATTACAGACAGACAACACGCCGTTTGCAACATTTAATTATAACTTTAGTATGTTTTTTGTTAATGTTTTCAAAATAATTTAATACTGCAAAACGTTTTTCTTTTTAATCATATTTGAGAATACTTAATCGACAGATAAAAAATGGAGGTATAAAATATTTCTTAAAAAAATACAGTTAAATATTATATTTGTTTGAAATAAAAGTTATTTATAGCAGTTGTCGTATAAAAAAGGTTATAATTTGATTCATTATAACAAAAAATATCATTACAGATTACGAGTTATGACTGTATTTATTTCAAAATAACATTATATTTTGAAAGGAATTCCTGGATACTTTATCCCGAGTGGCTCGCGGCTCTCGTCAAGAGAAGTTATCCTTTGTATTTGCATTGTAAGACGGCGATGGCGATGAAAGAATCTCCAGAAGTGAGATGCTGTCGGTGGTACGAGCTGTATACGAACTCCTGGGACGAGCTGCAGCACCACCGATTAATAAAGCTGCTGGCAAAAATCATGTTGATAGAATATTTCACGTAAGTAAACAAATGTTTCAATCGATATTTATTAACCTAACCTAACCTCACGTCTACAATTTGTATGTTTTTCTTGAATATTACCTTAAAATCAAATGATGATTTCAATACAAATACTTGAATAATGTGGTCTTTGTGGGGCATCTCTTCCTTAGGTAATTTTTTTTTTAATGAAGATCTTACATTTTCTGAATTATAGTAATCTTACAGCTAATGGACACAAATGCGGACGGCGTGGTGACCCCTGACGAACTGGCTCGCTGGTGCGGCCGTGACCCCGCACTCCTGCGTTCTTTCGACACACTAGATACAGTATTGTGATCCACACACACGCGCACAGACACTAACACCACACTAAGTGACACGTGCTCAACAAATCCAGATGATAAAACCTGTTCCACAAATCTTGATGTCAAAAAAAGTAAATCTCTGACATCCTCCAAATCAATTAATGCTAGCGTTAAAGAGAAATATGATGTGGAAGTAAAAGTTAAGTGCGTGTGTGGGAAAGTTATAGCAAATATAAAGCTATCGACGAAAGCTGTAGCTGTGCCCGTGAATTCTCCGGTGTCTTCGCGATCTGGTGGCACGCCACCGCCCCCGCCGCCGAGAAACGCCAGGAGGTATTATTAGTACATATATCATTTATCGTTTATATAGTATATTTTTAGGACAATAAATGGGTAAGCATACAAATAGAATACTTGACTATGGCAACATTATATTTCTTCTAAAAAAGAAGGAATATCATAAAGTAATTGTTCAATACAGATTTGAATTTCCTACGTACATTTCATTAGTTATATCTATATTTTATAATAATAGCCAAATTGAAAATAATAATATTATAAAAAAAAAGATTTGTTTACTAGTTTCATAATGATTTAAACTACGATATTGGTTAAAGACATCTCTTTGCTATTAGGACGCTACCTGATCCCTGATTTCAAGTTTCATGTCCACAATATTAATCAATCCAAGTTAATTCAAAAGAAACAGCGCTGCTGCAGTTGCTTAATAACCATGTGATGGATTTATCTTACAATAAATAAAAAATAAAAACTCAACCTGGATCCGGTATGAAGCACTAAGGTTCAATACTACCTTACCTTCCTGGGGATGGTCTCTGAGTGGAGTGAACTGAATCACGTTTAGTTCAATCCCCTAAAGAAACAGGTTTGCTCGTTTACCACTAAGAAAACCCCATTTGTCGTATCACCGCTCTTCGAGAGGACTCCTCTTATTGCCTCGCTAAGTATCATAATACGGGGATAAAAATTGGGAGTAATCAATAGAGTAAGGCAGTATTTCAAACCTGGCCAAAGACATGCGCTCTATAAAGCGCAGGTCCGGCCACACAAGGAGTACTGTTCTCATCTCTGGTCCGGAGCACCCCAATATCAGCTCCTACTATTTGACCGCGTACAACGGAGAGCCCTTCGGATTGTCGGAGACCCGGTGGTCTGCGAACGGCTGAACTCTTTGGCATTGCGTAGAGACGTGGCTTCTTTGTGCGTCTTCTACCGCATTTACAACGGAAAATGTTCCGAAGAGCTATTCGATCTAATGCCTGCCACCGAATTTCACGATCGCACAGCTCGCCATCGCCTCCTTTACCATCCATACCACCTGGATGCGTGGCGATCTTCCACTGTGCGGTTTTTATGGCCTTTTTTTCCACGTACCACTCGAAAATGGAACGAACTTCCTTCGGTGTTATTTCCAGATCGATACGACATGGGTACCTTCAAAAAAGGCATATATTCCTATTTCCAAGGCCGGCAACGCTTTTGTGAATCCTCGGATGTTGCAAGAGTTCATGGGCGGTGGTGATCACATATCAACGGTGTCCCACAAGCTCGTTTGCCCTCCTCTAACATAAAAAAAAAATACTAACTTCTTATTAGCAGCCCAAACGAGAGCAGATTAAAATATAAATTATATCAAATATTAGCTTATTTGGCATAATTTATATTTTAATTAGAAAAAATAAGAGCCATGCACATACAAAAAAACGTTACATATTATATTTCATTTTTTTTTTAAAGAAGTAAATTCTTTGAATTTGAGGCTTTATCATTAAATTTACTAATTGGTGCAAGATTTTTTAATGAATGTATTTCGTTTCACTTGTGTACTTTCACTTGGGGAAGGGATTTTTATAAATGTTTTTATAATTTCTATTCATTAAATTATTTCAATGCGTAATGTCTCGTTTTAACTAAATAGAACTCTACCTCTTCATAAGTAGAATGTAGTATTTGGAATAATCGTAATATAATAAAATAATAATAATTGCTTTTCTATTATTTTGCCAAGAAGATTATTATTTGAAATAATCTATAAATATTTTAGCCATTTTAAGCTTATTTAATTTTTTAAGAAATGCAGAATGAAAAACGCATTAACACAAGTAAAACTCGAACTTGTGACCTATTGGAATCCGTTTCCGTCGCTCTAACAACTGAATTATTGCTACTTACTTACCTTGACATATTTTATATTTATGTCTATTATACATAGTATATTATGTTTGTATGTATGGCCTAGACATCAATTATTTGATTACTTTCTAAAAAGATAATTATTATTAACGGTTCTAAAACTGACTTATATCTTTAGTTAATCCATTTTAATATGAACCAAAATCAATATCAAAAACATATCTAATAGACATTTCATTTACTACAATGCTACACAAATGTTATTGGTATTAAATTAAAACAAATCTTTTGGTCTCCAGGCTGGATCTCTGTCGTCTACTTCCAGTACACCAAGTCCAGCGCCTCCGGTACCATTTCGTAATATACCGACTATAAATAAGTGTTAATTTCCTTCATTTCAATAAAAACTTTTTTATTTTCTCAATAATCATATAATTGTGGTATTACCAAATATTTTAAGATTCAATATTTTTATGCAGTAGGTACTCGTTTGATGGTTTGAAGTTTTTGTCCATATTCTCTTTTAAAATATTTAAAATATTCTCGTCCTATTTAGAAAATATAGTATTAATTTACATTAAAATATAATATGTTATTTTAATTTACTATACATTTACAGGTCGCTGAAGAAATAGCTCCGAGGAAATCTAAGCGACGTGTCAGCAGAACAACTTCTCGATAAAATAACAACTCTAAATCTATACACATAGGGATCAAATTAAAACACTGTGCTTTACTTGCAATAACACTAACTTTAAAGACTTATAAAGTTTTAAAATTATCTTTCTTGCCATTTATGAATGCAAACTTATCTATCTTTTACTATATTTATAATACTATTACGCTCTCCTTTTTCTTCAGATAACAGATGATAACATCTAAAAGAAACGGTAAATTTTATCTATTAATTTCACCATATGCTGCAACTTTAACCATCTATCTTTTGTTATTAATTTCCTTGTATAAAAATATGTCGTTATAAATTTTGTTACTTCCCTAAATAAACTAATAAAGGGACATAGTGCGTTGTTATTACAAAAGTTTGTAGAAAGTCTGTCACATTGTTGAAGTTTATTCAATTTATATAACATATACCTTATTAACTAACTAGAAAAGTTACTGAAATCTTTAGAAATGTTATTACTTAGACGTTATTTCATTTCTAGGTTGTACTTATTGCAATAAAACTTTCCTCTTTTTGACTTCAATTCTATTAAAATATCTTCTCAATCTTACTAACGTAGTTCTCCGCACGATCAAAAATAAATCATCAAGAAACATTAGCTTAAATTTCTAAATACTTTTAATCAATAAAAATATGTAGTAATTTTAACTTTCGGTCCAAAATGATGCTATTATCATTAATTATTATTTATTTTTTACTTAATACTAGCTAGTTTTAGCATATGAAGTAATCTATCGCTATTTGATGATAACCATTTGTTAGGTCAATAATTAAAAATATATATAATGAATAGATAAAACAATTTCAATATGATGATAAATAGCTTTTTGTGAAATGTAATGCTATAAATATGGTTAAATATTCTGTTCAAATTATAAAACGTTTGGAACATCTTCAGTCAGTTTTAAGCAAATATTAAAGTTTTCATCATATTTTAATCATAGTTTCAGCAAATCTTTACCGAATGAATAAAGTACTATATAAAAAGTACATTATCTTATTTCCTGTCTCTTCTTGATCTCGATAACTTTACAACTGCCGTACAACATATCTTTATTTCTAAACCCTTGTGCCAATTTCCGTGTCAATATGATCTAATAATTAACAAATAATTAGAATTTATCTTAACTATAAGTTATAAGAAATATTTTTTAAAGCGAAATTATCTAAGGCCTTTAATTTTAAGAGATCTTGTTATTAATTGTTTTTAATATTGTAATAAAAGGAAACATATTTTAAATATATAAGGAAGTAATCAACTTTCCATTCACTGTATGAACATCTTTGTTAAAATAGTGGTCCAAGTCATGTCTTACTGATCTGAATATAAAACTGTTGAGTTAACTTTTATTATACTATTAACTGTCCCTTCAATTCTTGTTTTATTTCATACATAATATGGCGAGCAATTGAAGACTCAACTCATTACTTTATTGAAAGTAAAAATTGTATCATGTGTATATAAGAACATTATGTACTTATTATCTTAAGTATACGATCCCAAATAGTGACATGGACAGCAGAAATAAGACAGCAGGTTATAAAGAAGAAAAATCGTCCAATTACATCCTATAATGTCCGTTATTAATACAAGTATTCATAAACTCATTTACTCTTATGACTTATTTATATTCAATCATCAAAATAACATTCACAGACATGTCTCGGATCTCTTATTAGTAATAATATTAGTAACATTACATATCCGTAAAAGAACCTCAAAACATAATTAAACCAAAACCTAACTATATAAACTCTGTATTGAGTCTGTTCAAGCAATAAATGTCAAACAAGTAATGGAGCTGTATTGAACAATATCATAAATTATTTATACATTTTAAAAACCTATTTATTATCGTCAATGACTTTCATATTAGAAGAAATAATGTTTAAAGAATCGCTTATCATTTTTATTATGATAATATTATAGTTGATAAGTTTTCGTGATAATTAAATTAGATTCCGTTTACTAATCTAATAAATCTTCTATTTCGTCATTAAAATGTTGTTTTATTTCATATTTTGAAATTTAGTTTCAAATATAATCACATAACAAGTTTTTAAAAAAGGACAAGAATTGTATAAATCTAATAATTGGTTTTCAACTTATAAGATTACAATATTTGGTTTACAACTTACAAATAACAGTAAACTACGCTTAAAAAATGTTTTCCAACAAATTTGTTTAATTCTTTTGTATAGAAAATTAATAGAATAGGAAATTATGTAGACAAAATAGATCCTAAACTTACCTTACCTTACCTTTAAGTACTCTTCAGATTTCTGTAAAATTTATTTTTTTCCTACTTTATTATAAGTATTAGCAGGTTACCCGTGCTTCGCGACGGATGGCGAAAGTGATCAAACATTTTGTTTGAATTTCCACATCACCTAGGAACTCTTGTTTCTCACATCGCAGCGTGTTGAGAATATACATAGTGACTAGCCAAATAATTTTAATTTATACTGCAATGCAATGGGAAAAGAGAGGGAGCGGGGGGTAGCTGTAAGTTTGGAACAGTTTGGACCTTTGCAAAATTCTTTCTTATTTCACCTATTTAATATGTCAGGAGTCTTGTGTCCAAATTTCAGCTTTCTAGGTATTACGCTTTAGGCTGTAGAGCGATGAATGAGTCAGTGAGTCAGTCAGTGAGTGTCTTTGTGTTTTATATATTAAGATTCATTTAATGAAAGTATTTATATATATTTTTAATGAATAATTTTATATTTATGTTTACAATAACTGATATTAATAATTTTTATCTTGTATAATATGTTCAATATTTCTCTACAGTGCAAAGTTAGACATAGGGATAGGAAAAAAAAAGAGACCTTTCTCCATCCTAATAAGAAGAATACAATTTAAATGATAAATTTATAATGAGTATAGAAATAGAATCAATATTCCAAAGGTTACAGATTCGAGTACTGCTCATGTTGAGGAACACTTTCAAATATAAATCTAATAAAAACGTTATCCTATACACTAAAATAACTAAATAAGGAAAATAATTATTCAAATAATGACTTCTGTATATCAAATCTACTTTTAATAAATTTGTTTAATTTTTTCTCAAGGCCTAAGAATAATAAACACGAAACTACGAGAACTTCTATTAAATTTTTAAAATTACCTTTTATTCAGAATCAATGATATTACTCAGACTTACACGAATGTGGAGTCCTCTTCATGTAACTACCAACCTTTTGGCCTCGTTTCGTCTTTGTATCGCTGCGCAGTACGTTATTTTATTATTATTTTTATTTTTATTTACCTTCACGCCATATCTCTTGCGGGGTAGCCAGAGACGACGGAGCGCCAAGCGGTACGGTCCCTGCATACCTCTTTCGCCTCGGCCACAGACATTAACCTCTTCATACATGCCCTCCGGGGTTCCTCATGCTTTTTACGTGACCTTCCTCCAATATCATAGGTACTGTGTTTTCGAAGGTCACTCGAGGCCTCCCCCTTTCTCTCTTACCGCTCACTTTTCCTGTATAAATGTTTTTTAGCATTCTTTCATCACTCATTCGTTCGACGTGCCCAATCCACCTGAGCACGTTCTTCTTCATTTTCACCGTAACATCTTCGCTAGTGCCTGCCATTCTGTGGATCTCTTCATTGCGGATTCGGTCAGCTAGATTGACCCCGCATATTCTGCGAAGAGATCGCATCTCTACAGCATTCATCTTTTTTACATTCTTCTTCTGTGTTACCCACGGTTGGCTGCCGTATAACAAAGTCGGTAGCAAACCCCATTGTGTACAGCCAAACGTGCCCATCAATGAAGCTCAGGGATTAACATACGAGTCGGTAATAATACCTACCTATATATACCTGACAAAAGGCTATATCTATACACACAAGAAGTTCTACGTACTACACGGATATCGACGAAGACGCCATTGTAAGATTCATTAGGCGGGCCGGCGATACCTCCGATAGAAACCTTGTAGAGTACAACCTCAAGATGGCAATTTCTCACCGTGACTCCGAGGCTATCAAAAAGCTAGTGAACTTAATAACCTAGCTTACTACTACTACTATTTACTTTATTTATTATTACTATTAATTTCTAAAATAGCTTTCGAAAACTTGTGCAGGTGTATAATTTCCTGCAAAGTTACCATCGCAATTAAAATCGTAACAAAATTGTTTTAAAACGTCAATTGACCTTAAGGTCACCTACTTTATTTATTTATTTATTTATTTATATCTTTTCCACTTTGAATCATTATCAGTGATCACTTGTGTACGTCAAAATGGAAGTGTCAGGAGGGCCTATTTCGATACCAGATTTATCGTAATAAGCCCTTCTGTAAAAGCACTGTCCAACTTAATGTTAAAGCTATGAGGGTTCCAAACGCGTCCTGGTCTGAGAAGAACCACACAACAAACTCAGCCGGATATATATTTTTTTATATTGTGATCACTGTTTCACAAATGTCAATCTTAAAAGCTATATTGGAACAACTAGAACCGTCACTTTCACTCCCATGTCACTGTCTTTCACACCTTGGAGACAACTATCTAAATACAAATTGAACAACCAAGCTGACATAGTGCATCCTTGCTTAACACCCGATTGCCTACTCGCACACAGGCTGAGTGATCTCTGTAAAGAGACTTTACAGCCTGTAGCAAGGGTCCGCTCACATTGTATCGGGGCAGTATCTCCCATAATTTCTTTCTCACAACCCTGTCAAACGCCTTATCCAAATCCACAAAAGCATAGAAAACCTTTTGGTTTAGGACCAAAAACTTTTCCGTGATCATGCGGAGGGAAAAAATCTGATTTATACACCCTCTTCCAGGTCTAAAACCTCCTTGGGCCTCCCACAACAGACTTCCAGATCTCTCTTGCATTCTTCTCACTAATATTTTAGTATAAACTTTACCGCCCAAGCTAATCAAACTGATAGCCCTATAGTTTGCACAGTCTATCTGTGAACCTTTGCCTTTATACAAAGGTACGATGAGTGCACCTCGCCAATTGTCTGGTACCTCCCCTGATTTCCAGCATAAATTGCACAAAAACCAGAACAAGACCAAGACGCGTGGCACACCATATTTGATCATCTCGGCAGTAACTTCATCTGTTCCCGCAGCCTTACCACATTTCAGACTTCGAACCGCGCTCTCCACTTCTTCCAAACTGATTTCACCATCGGCTACATCGGGACTCAGCATTTCCCTGGTACTCGAGGTCGAGGCGTCCTTACATTTATACGTCTCCTTGTAGAATTCCGCCCACCGCTTCAAAACGTGTGTCTGCTCTGTTAAGATTTCACCGTTCTTCGAAAGCACCCCTTTCATTCTAAAAGATACTGAACAACCCCGGGAATCACTAACTTCTAGCCAGAAAAGCTTCGTGTTTTCCCGGAAATTGTTCGTCAACCTTTCATCTCTTACTCTCTCAGAATTTTCACGCTTCATCTTTATAAGTGCTTTCGTTTTGTGCTTTTGCAGCTTGTACTCTCTTTTTCTTACCTCTCTCATACTTTTATCCTTACCCGAGGCTTTATAATCCAGCCATGCTTTCTTCTTTTTAACTTCACGGCATCTTTTGCTTCATCATCCCACCAGTCATCGCGCTTTTTACTAAAACCTCTTTTCCTTTTACTATTATTTTACTATTCCTAAGGTTCTGCCAGCATTCTTCAACACTTTTATTTCGAGAATCTCAGCTTTGAAGCTTCTTGGAAACCCTTTCTTGATATTCTTCTCTGATCGGTGGATCTTGAAGCGGTAATTCGATTCCAAGCTAGGACACTTGGTGCGGCTACGCCGACCTGCAAACAGACCTCTTATTCTAGCAACGACTAGATAATGGTCCGTTCCCAAATCAGCACCCCTAAACACTCGCGTGTCCATAACTTGGCTTCGAATTCGTTGATCCACTAGAAATAAATCAATCATACTTCTTTCTTCCGTTCGCTCCCAAGTGTACATGTGTATTTGTTTATGATCAAACATCGTGTTTGCCACAAACAGATTTCTCTCCTTACAAAATTCCAAAATAAGCTTTCCAGCCTCATTTACTCTCTTATCAGCGTACTTGCCTAGTACGCTTTCGTAACCACTTCGCGCGGTTCCAACCCATCTATTCATATCTCCACATATTATCAATTTTTCATTATTTCTGACACTACTTAAAACATCCCTGACACTCTCCCAAAACTCCTCGAGCTCGCTCACTTTAGCTGAGGATACTGGCGCATAAACGTCTAGAATAAAGAATACTCTTGTTATCCCCAGCTTAAAGCGAACCCAAAGAAGCCTCGGGTTGATAGCCTTGTACTCTACCATTGCACTAACCATTCGAGAGGACAACAACACGCCTACACCTTGGCAACCTCGCTCACCCTCTGGAACCCCAGCCCAGAAAGCGACCCGGTTGCCAGGCAAATATCATTGCCTTTCCGCTTAGTCTCAGACACACATATAACATCCAGATCTTTTTAATCCATCACATCTAATAATTCCTTCATCTTCTGTTCCATTCCTCCTCTTACATTCCACGTAGCTATTTGTAGCTCCGTCCTCCACCTCCCGCCGCGCCGTTCGGAACATGGCGTGTTGGTTGGCGGTCCCCATTTTTTATATTATAATATAACCATCCACTCCACACCTTTTTGGATTTATACATACATACACACACACGCACACGCCCATGCATACGAATACACGTATGTCAATTCAAAATACTGCTTCAATTCGCTTTGAAACTTTATTTCTTTTTTTTTAATTATAATATAATTTTCTAAACATTTATCAGTTAGTAAAAAACATTATTTTAAAAAACCAGTAAGTGTAGTTTACAGTTAGTCCTAAAATATAAAAGTGTTTGTGTTTATAGTACTGAACGGTATAACATATAATGGAATAATATTTTATTACTGCTATTTTCTTTATTTACGAGTAAAACTAGTTTCCCATTGTGACTTCTCCCGGGTACAACCACTTGCAACAAAAATATGACAATGCTTACAATTCAATAACATTGTAAAATAACAACAAATAAATCAACTTTTTGTTGTTTAAAAATAAGTGAAATTGAACTGCCCATTTTTTATTTTTTATTTTCATCCGAAAATATCATCAAAATACCGTCTGAGTTTATTCAATGATATTAAATAAAAAATCATACAAAGCTTGACAATTTCGAATACAAAAATATATTCAAATATGTCAAATCGTTATCAAGTGATTATCATATATATGAAAATTTTATTTTGTATTATAATTCTGTAAAAATATCTATGTTATTTACCAAATAATGGTGAAATCTGTTTAATGCCATAATAGAAAGTTATATGTACAATACAGTAATGTAATAAAGTTATGAAATAATTTTAAATGAATTGCATTTTAGTCTTTGTCTGCTGAAGAAATAAATAGCAGTCTTATATCAATGTAAGTCTTGTCTTAAAGCGCTCTTCAGGGAGTATTCCGGGGATTTTATATTTCCTCCTTTATTATTTATATCAATCGTCTTTTAAAACGAATAACTCTTAAAATTCTAACTCATAATAACTTTACAATAACTTACATAAATTTTTATTTAACTTATATATTTTCAAAGTAAAGTTAGACATTTCAGTAAGGATAAGAGAAGAAGGAAGATGTTTCTCCATCCTGATAAGAAGGTTACAATTGATTAAATTTATCACTGAGAGAAGCAACTTACAAATATAAATCTATTAAAAACATTTCCTTAAACACAAAAGCAACTTAATAACGAAAATAATAATTATAATTATGATCTTCCTTGTGTATATAAAACCTACTTTTATTTATTTCATTCAAAAGTTTCTAAAGACCTAAGAATAACAAACCCCAAGATAGTGAATATTGTTATATGAAATAAAAAATAATTACATTAATGTAATTCAAAATTTTTTTGTTATTTAATTTATATAATTGTATAACATCCGAAACATTTATTCAGATATAATTATATTATTCAGACTCACACAAATGTAGAGTCCTCTTCACGTAACTACCAGTTTTTCGGCCTCGTTTCTTCTTTGTATCGCTGTGTACGTGAAAGCCTTTATAACAGAAGTATTATCCTTTTTTTACCTTTTATTTACGTCTGAGATAAATACTATAATATTTCAATTGCAATAGTTAGTAGCAGTGTTATGTAAGTTGGATCAATGTTATGTTACTTTTATTTTTGGGTCATTTTAATAAAATTATGATAAAACAAATTAAAAAAATATTTATCCCTAATAATAAAGTAACAGCTATTACTATTACGGGGTATATCTTAACACATCCTTTATACTAAGTGTTAGTAAATATTATAAAATGTACCAGTCTGTAAAAATCACTTAAAATATAAAAATATATTTATTTTCCCAGTCGAGCGTCAAACCCAGCTAATCACTGAAATTACTAGCAGTGAAGCGGTTAATTAAAACTAATTATTAGGATATCAATGGTAACACAGCGAGGTGTTTCATTGAAGCAATTACAGATACTCACTACATTTACACTGCTATTAGTAATGAAGTGGTAGTATAGATTATACAAATGCTGGCATTCTATTTAAAACAAAAATCTTCAGTAAAATACACCTTCTCACTTCAATATAATTATATATATTTGTACAAAACGATATTACGATTATGAATGATTCGGAATCAGACGATGATGAAATCGGAATGATAAATCTAATAAAATAAAGTTGAAGAGTTTGTTTTAGTTTTTTATTTGAAGGAAGCACCATGTGACATCTTTGTTGTTAAATACAATTTAGCACTTGTAGATATTCCATTTAAAATGTTCAATTTGTAAAGTTTCTTAACAATATTTTGAAATGATTATTACGAAATCTTTAAAACCCTTAAGGAGTCTATGAGAAGGCGTTTGTGAATTAAAACTGCAGGCTCCTTGACAATAGAATACAATTGAATATTATTTTAACATGGATTTTAGAAATGTGCCACAAAGAGTAAAACGCCCAAAGACATTAAACACAATAAAAGTCGTTAGGGAAATGAAATACAATACTTTTCAGCTGCGTTTGTACCAAATGTAAGCCGTCCGTTGTAAAGTCCGATGTAAGCGTTACTTTGTTTAAAATTTCTTGTATTTCTTTATACTTAATTATGTGATATATCTGACATTAAACGTTTATACATAAGATGTGGCTTATTGAATGTTTATTTAATTAATTTTTTTTGTTTTGTTTGTGTTATAAAGTTAAAAGACATCAGATTTTATTATATATTAAGTATTATATTACAGCGTTGCAACAAACCCATGGTTACATATAAACATACATATACACAAACATGCACACACACACACACGTCAATTTAATATACTACTTCAAAATACATTGAATATAAATTTTAGACTTTACAGTATATTATACATTTATCAGTCTTAGTAAGAAAAATGTATTATATTATATCAAATATAATATAATACATTTTTCTTACTAAGTATATTTTGAACAAATTTCAGACAAGGATATATTAAATTGGACAAGTGTTTGTATGTGTGTGTGTGTGTGTGTGTGTGTGTGTGTGTGTGTGTGTTTGGCTAATGATATAATGGGATTCCATTTTATGAGTTTGTTTTTTGGCACAATTTTCTATTTTGAATGCAATAAAGATATGTTCATCACTTTCGAATAAATTCATTGTGAAAAAATATTATTATTAACAGATTTTTTTATTGTTTGTGTAGAAAGAAATAAAAAACTGAATTTCGAATACCATCAAAAGAACCGCGTTTATTTCATGAGTTTTAAAAAGATTCTTTCGTACAAAGCTTGTCCTGAAAATTTTTTACACAAAAGAAATATATTCCAATAGGTAAAATAATTCTAAAGTAATTTTCATATAAATGATAAATTATTATGTATTATATATAAAACAAGTCTAAATACACATAATACAATACAACAACAATGTTATCAAAACTTTATTATAATTATCACAATTTTAATCCACAGTAAAATTAGTCGGCGGTACTTGTTACTTGTTACAAAATTACATACATAGTAAATGAAACCAACATAAACATAAACTGTTTAGGATCATATGAGCTGATTTTCAAAAAACTTTAATTTAAACAAGCTTTTACCATAAAAATTGGATCAGAAATGATACTGTTGATTTTTTTAATCGTCTGGTTCAAAGGGAATTAAAGCAATTTATATTTGTATGAAAATTAAAACAGTTACTAACAAACAGGTCGCGAAAAAACACTACAAACTTCTCCCGTGGATTTATTTAGTTTAAATGACTAAGTTATGTGTTGATTTTGAATGCACTTTTCGATGCTTTGAGCGTTTAAAGTTAATTATATTACTATTACGAGTGTATATGACATACATTTAGACTTTATTTCTTTTTATTATTTATTTGTTATATTAGTGAGCGGAAAAGAGAAGGAACACTTGATATAATTAATCCAATATATAATTAATTCAATATGTACAAGAAGTGGTATTTATAGATGCATTGTGACGTTCGAGAGAAAGAGAGAAAAGATATGACAGATTACTGAAGAAAATAAAAATAAGTTTTGTTTTCTCTTACTTTATGACAGTTATAATTTATATTCTGTAAGTGATACTGAGCAGGTCGAGCTCTTATTTGTGTACAAGCTACAGCTGCTTTGCATGTTATAAGATCTTACACTAAAATTGTTTCAAACATCCAATATACTCAACATATCTCATCGAGTCAAGTGACACAGTCAGTCTAGCTGACCGAATCCGCAATGAAGAGATGCACAGAATGGAAGGTACTAGCGAAGATGTCACGGTGATAATGAAGAAGAACGTGCTCAGGTGATTTGGGAACGTCGAACGAATGAGTGATGAAAGAATGGTAAAACAAATTATATAGGAAAAGTGAGCGGTAAGAGAAACAGGGGGAGGCCTCGAGTCACCTTCGAAAACACGGTATCTATGATACTGGAGGAAGGTCACGTAAAAAGCATGAGGACCCCCCGGAGGGCATGTATGAACAGGTTGATGTTTGTGGCCGGGGCGAAAGAGGTATGCAGGGACCGTAGCGTTTGGCGCTCCGTCGTCTCTGGCTACCCCGCAAAGGATATGGCGTGAAGATGAATAAATAAATAATAATAAATATAATATATGTAAAATAAATATAGAGGAAAATATAATAATCATATTAGGAACAAAAAGCTCTTTGGATTTATTTGAATTGAATAAATTCATAAAAATATATATTTTTTATTAGTATGTATGTATGTAGTAATATATGTTTTTCATAGTAAATATAAAAAAAATAATTGTACTGACGAATACTAAAAAAATATTGAGGAAAACAATTTCATTTCCTACTTCTTCTTGTTTCATTTCAATTACTGGTCGACTCGAATATTCAAATTGGCGTATCCATTTCTGGTTCTAACTAGAGAAGTAGGGTTGGCCCTTCTCTTTAAATATTCTAGAGTTAAGATTCATTTCTGGTTCCCACTAGAAGAGTATTGTTGACTCCTATCTTTAAATATTCTAGAATTAAGTATAGGTTACACTAATCTTCTATACCAATATTACACAAATGAGAATATTATTTGCTTATGATTAATTAAATCTGCAACTACTGAAGGGATTTTAATTATGTTTTACAATTATAAAGATACATTATTTCTATTTAGTAAAGGCTATATTATGTGCTAAATTTTAATATTTGTGATTTCTACCAAACATATCACTGTTTATCTGTTTTATCGTCATGTTATGATCTATTAAGGTACATTGATTAATAAATTGTTAATAAATTTAATATTGAAATAAAAATTACAAAATCGTAAGAAAATATAATCTACAAACGGAGTTTTTAAATAAAAGCTCTTGATAAATGAAACTGTTATTTAAACGAACGATAGATATTCTACCATTATTCATTCTCAAGAATTAACTATTAAGAGCCGGTCATAAAAAATAACAGTATTTCAATGAAAACAGGATAGAAGATATATCGATCACATAAATAATTAAAAGAAACCATTAAAGTTAAAAGATTTACGTTTAAAGGACGATCTTCTAATGACGTCATAAACGCCGATGCTAGTAACATATTCGTCTGTTGTAAGCCATATTTAGGAGCACCCATAAATAAACCCTTACATTATTATACGCATGTGTTATGATAGTTTGCGTATGTGTCTGAATTATACCGCTAAATAAAATAAAAAAATCTTTATATTGATAAAATATTTAGTACTCCTAGTTTCGATCTCATACGAGTTTTCAGCTGTAGTAATTCGTAATTAATTAAAAAGTTTATTTGATTTTTATCAGATAGTGAAACTTAAGGCTATTCCATTTCATTTCATTCCATTCCATTTGTAGTTTACACCGCACACACATACTCTTTGTTAAAATGACTATTTCTGTACGAATATTATTAACAGAAAATTATAATAATAAAAACAATGTATTATAATATTAAAACCATCAATTGCAAGCGCTTTAAAAAATAATTTATTTGTTTGTTCTCTACCACCGTTACATATTTATTTACGACAACATTGCCCATAACAATATTATACAAAAATATTACAATATTTGAATGCAAAAGCGGTCTTGCCACTTAAAGTAATCTCTTACAGAGATAGTGCAAATTAATCTACTTCACAATCATCATCATACAATCATCAGAGTAACAATCATCAAAAATAAACATGTAATAATATAAACAATACATAAACAATTAAATATATATTCGCATTATTACTATACACATTAAGAATCAATAAAAAGCATGAGGACCCCCCGGAGGGCATGTATGAAGAAGTTGATGTCTGTGGCCGAGGCGAAAGAGGTATGCAGAGACCGTAGCGTTTGGCGCTCCGTCGTCTCTGGCTACCCCGCAAGGGATATGGCGTGAAGGTAAATAAATAAATAAAATACATTAAGAATCACTTTTAAGAAATTTTGTACCAAGATTTCTTTAATCAGTTATCTACTTAGCGCACTTCTCATTTCTTCATTAATAGATTGCATCCATATGAAGAACAGTGGCTAGTGTATAAATAAAGTTATTTTTTATAGAAGTTTAGAAATACCTGCATATCTTAATTCACTCCGCACAATCAATACTTCAAACCGCTCTCAGTTAATATAGAACAGGAGCAGTTAAAGTAAGCAATACATTAGCATTGAAGCTCTTGTCCTACTCGTTATAAATACAAACAAAAATATTAAGGAACAGATTTTTTTCCGAAAAATAAAGTCTTGTAATACGTGAAGCAAATGTGTTAACCTCAGTTCCGCTTTTTACACACACATACACAAATGCACACATTGTAGAACCAATAACAATACTCGCAAGCACAGTCCTCGTTCAACAATGCTGTTTTGTAATTGGATATCGAATTTATATCTAGTGATGTATTGCTTTATGTTTTTTGTTCGAAATTCCTCAACGTGGCTTGCGGAAAACGATTTGGTCGAAATAGTCAGGTGACGACGGTATGCCGTGTCTGTGTGTGCGTGCAGTACAAAGTAAAAATTAATGGGTATTAGATTTTGTTAAATATTAAATGGTACTCTATGATTTGATTTCTTCCAACAATGCCTCGAAACTGCATTCCCGAGGAGGATACGCAAGATTGTGGTCGGATTTGTTTCTTTATATCAATGTCCTTGACTATATGTTTATGGAAATTTACAAACTATACAGATGAGGTGATATTATATAGTATCTGGAGTACCAATAATATTTTTTCAAATAACAAAATATATATAATATGCTCGGCTACCTTCAATTTAATACAAAAATAAAAAATTTCACCGGTGTTTTATATTACTAAATAGTTAATTCGATGGAATTTTTATTATTATCCTTGTCGTGAGTGTTTTGGTATGATGCCAAACTATCGATATCGAAGAGATGACATTTGGATATTGCAATCATTTCCGACATCTGTTTTGATGTTATCAGAATAGAGGTAGCATCTATCATGTCAATACTGAAGATATCATATTCACAAATATAAACGTTTATACATATTAAATGTTTATTAAGTTATATTGACAATCAAATTCACAGTTTTGGTGACTATATTATACCATTGATGACATTATCAATAAACATGTAATTAGATAGATTATAAGACGTCTTTCAGATTGTTACACGATATACAAACTAGATTTTAATCTCTGTTTTGGTCTCGGTTAACGATACGAGAGATCAGAGCCACCTTTTTTATCACTGTGTTATCAAATGAAATACCTTGCTATCACTAACATTATAATTTATAACTGTTAACCTTGGGTTTCTACTGTACCTTAATTTAAATACAAACAAAACGAGTTTTGAAACAAGAATTATATAATTACATTTAATTAAAATTAAAAGCGGACAAATGGAAGAGCAGACAAGTGTTTGCACAAATATATATATGTTTAATATTCTAACAAATAGAGTTGTAGTTCTTTCAATAATTACTAACCTAATGTACTTATTCAATTATTTTAATTCTATAATAGAAAATGTTTCATACAAAGAGAAATCTTTGTATGCTGAAGTAATAAATAGCAGTCTTATATGAATGTACGTGCTCTTCAGGGAGTTTTCAGGGATTTTATTTTTTCTACTTTATGATTGCTATCAAATGTATTTTAAGACGAATAACTTTCTCTTGAAAATCGCAACTATTATATTATTCTTATTTTTGCAATAACTGACATTACCATTTATTCAACTTACATACATATATATTCAATGCTACTATATGGAAAAAACTACAAAGTTAGACATTTTAGTTGGAATAGGAAAAATCGAGTAGTTAGCGACTCCATCCTGATAAGACAGTTACAATAAAAGGATAAATTTATCAGGAACAGACAAACGGAAACAATATTCTTATGGTTATAGATTCAAGTACTGTTTGTATTACTGGCAACAGCTATACTCAAATATAAATCTGTTAAATACATTTTGCTATACACTAAAACAATTCAGTGATAAAAATAATTATTGTAACTATAACTTATTGACTTTTTCTTGTATATAAAACTTATTTTTAATTCATTAATTCAAAGGTTTATCAAGGCCTTTTTTAAACATTTTAATTACATTACGGATTTATGTATAAATAAAATACATTTTGAGTAATTGTATAATTCCGAAACTTTAATTCAAAATATTCGTGAAAAAAAGGGCTCTTCACGTCACTACACGTTTTTTGGCCTCGTTTGGTCTTTGTATCGCTGTGCATTACGTGAAAGCTACATAATTAAGTTTCATATTTTTATGAAAAAAGACTTCTTTATATTGTGATATGGAGAGAATTAACTTTTATTGCAATCTTTCGTAATGCAAAATATTGTTCTCTCAAATTTACACAAAAAATATCAGCAAACCACAAACAATTCACATTAATTTAATATACATCATTAATATAATTCTGAAAACTTCTAACTTCAACTTATTAACGTTACCTCGCGCGCTCAGCAACTTTTATTGTAAAGCTGTATACTGTAAGCCAACTTTTGAAACAATTTGAAACTTTTGAAACAAACTTTTGAAACAAACAAAACAATCGATTGAATTTTGAATCTTAATATGTAAGTTATATATATTTTTATAATGGACCCATATTATTGCTTGATTTTAAGCGCATTATTAGACTCCAAGAATTTCAAATTACTTTGCAATACCGAGTAATGTATACCGAGTGTTTGGTAAATTCGATACTAAATTGACTGCATAGGGATTGAAAAATTATTTGAGAGAATTAATTATCAAGAGTTGTTATTGGTCATCAACCAATTAGAAACTGTAACACAAATTTCCAGAGCCATTTGAATTTTTATAATCAACAAACGAGAAGTCAATGACAGAATTATTTGGTTTGTTGAAGTTATTTTTGCATTTTGAAGATCTATCTCATATAAATTTGTTGATACAAAAATCTAACTATGTAAAACAATTTTTTCACTAAACAGAGCTGGTCCGACACCAGAATGACTTCACTGTACTTGTTTATTTTGTATTTGAGCCAATTGTTTTCGAAAGTGGCTACGAGCTACTTTTTTGTATGAACTGACTAAATAGTTTAGTTCAAGTTGAGATGTGGAGTTGAGTAAATTTGAAACATAAATAGTAGAAGGTGGTAATATATTATTTAAAGCAAATAAAACTTTCTTTATAATCTACACTCAAACTTAGATAGATAGACAGAATATACTTTATTGCACACCACACAATAAAATAAAAAAATAAAAAAAACAAAAATAATAATAAAGTAATTGAAAACATGGTAGAGTACAAAAAGGCGGTCTTATCGCTAACTAGCGATTTCTTCCAGACAACCTTTGATAATGGAGCAATTGTATCGAATACGGCAGGGTGGTGCAAAAAAAAAAATTAAAAAAAAAAAAAAAGTTAGTAGGTAAGTAACTGTTATTGTTACTTGCCTTTATCCCTCCTTATTACGTGACCGTACCAACAAACTATTTTTTATTATTCCTTCTAACACCAATGCTATTTTCAAATTACCTCTTAAACACTCATTTCTTACTTTATCCATTCTCGTCATGACATCCATCTGAAGATAGGCATTGCAGTCACATGTACTTATCTTTTATGTATTCCTTTCGTAATCTATACTCCTCTCCATAAAACTCAGTCGTATTACTGTTTCATAAACTGTCTTCTTCAGTCACAGAAAAAAAAGATTTTATTTACATAATGTTATATATTTTAATCTATAATAACAATTTTGTTGAGACGAAAATACTAATTTATCATTCTGCATAAACCAAAAGCGGTAACGCGATCAAAATTCATTTGTATGCAAAACATGAACTTTGGAATGATATTTAATATCAAATATTATGTAACGACAACATTATAATACAATAGTATTAAAATTTTTAAAAGATAAAAACACTTATTACAATTTTATACAATTCCAATTAATAAAAATCAAACTCAAGATAAGTTGAGTTCGATTTTTATTAATTGACAAACAAACTGAAGATCTTGAATTTGAATTGTGTTTTAAAAAAGGTTTTATACCAAAATCTAGATATATTTGTGAAACCATGTCGTTGAAAATACTGATTGGTGATTCGAACTTTGTATGTTGAAAAGCAATGTAAAAAAACTACAAATTCCTGACTCGATATGCGGTTCTCTATGGTCGAATGACAAACTTTTATGTCTACGAAAGTATTTCAAACTTCAACATATACGTATTAAAATCAACAGAAATCGACCGACGATCAATAACGTTAATATATTGTAATAAAATACAATGAAAGTTTATTTTCAGGGATATAACTCCACTTTTCTCAATATAAAAATATAAAAACATATATAAACATTTTTTTCTACGATACTGTATATATTAATTAACGTCATAACCTTAAATAATAAGAAAAAGTCGATGTTAATTTTTACTTTAAAATATATTATTATTTTAACATGGACTTTAGCAATATACCACAAAAAGAAAAGGTACACAATAAAAGACGTTTGGGATATGAAATAAAATACTTTTATATACATAATAAATGAAACATACATTCGAATAAACAGTTTAGGAGCAAAGGTAACTTATCGTGGTGTTAGCTTTTGCAAAATATTTTCATTTCAACAAGCTTTTACCATTGAAACTAGAAACATTGCTGTTTGTTTTTTATAAAAGTCAGCTTTAAAAGTAATTAAAGCAATTTATATTAATGTGGAAATTAAAACAGTTCTTAACAAACGGGTCGCGAAAAAACACACTTTATATATGCCTTGAGATTGGAATTTCAATTATATGACTGTTGGCAATGTATATAACAAACATTAAGACATTACTAATTAGGTACAAAAATGGTATCTATAGATGCATTGTGACCCTTCAGAGGAAGAAGAAAAAGAGGTGATGGAATGCTATGGAAAAAAACATAGAAGGAAATTTTATTCTTGACAATGACAATTATAATTAATATTCTCTAAGTGATACTTTGTTCTTCAAAAGATCAAACAATAGAATTGATTTAAATTAGTCAATTGACCGATAATAATAAAAATATATGCAATTATTAAAATACATAAAGAGCTAATTATAGTAATAAATATAATAGTGTTATAAATATTGCTTAATTTAAAGTAAAAAATTTTAAGTTTTGTATTAATATAAAGAATGATTGTTATATTTCAGTTAGTGGACGGCCACTAGTACTGTGTAGTATTTAAATTAATGCATTCATTCCTGACTCTATCTAGAGAACAACCCGTCGACTGTACTGTCGACTCTGACCTTTAAGTGCTCTTGAGTTAAGGATTGGAAACACAAAAAATTGTAACCTATCTGTTATTGTAAAGAGGAGAGTCTTGTTTGTTTACTGATTAACTCTGCAACTACTGAACCGATTTTAATTATGTATTTCCATAAGAAAGCATTTTTTTTAAGTATATTATGTTCTAAAAGTTCGTAATTTTGGTTTTCGTGTTGCAGCAAAGCTCAGAGGCTCATTAAAATCGATTATCGATATGTCAAGGTTTTTTAATAGATACAGATATAATTAATAATAATAAAAATCATAAATAATAAGGATTTGATAAAATATAACTTTTGATAAAATATTCAGTATTAAATTTTTACGACTATTTAACCTTAAAGATATATTTACCTAAAACCTTACATTAATACTTAAAATGTATTTCAAACTGATACGAGTCTTCAGCTGAAGTAATACGTAATTAATTAAAAAGTTCACTTCAGTTTCAACAGATAATGAAACTTGAGACTCTTTAATTTTGTAGATTGACTTTGATTAAAAACCATAGATACACACACATATTATATAAGTTACAACTTTAATAAGAAAATTAATAAAAGGACGGTCAAGTGAAATCGCTGTTCACCTTTAAGAAGCAATCTTCTACCAATATCTCTTTAATCACTTATTTGCTTATTTATTTCCGGATTCTTCATTGATAGCTTCATGTGAAGTCATAGCAGTCGCTAGTAGAAAAATAAAATTCATCTTCACAGTCGTACTTAAATGTCTTCATATCTTATAATTACGAGCGAGCTTTAAACCACTCTCAGTGAAATCGCTGCGTTTGTGAAATGTTTAAAATTGATCCATTTTCGTAATCACGAATACGTGTCATGACAGTACTGACACATATGAGTGATATTGGAGAGAGTAGTTTCAATTGGGGCATTTGCGTTACATTGATAGTTCCAGGGTTCAATCTCTACTGTGCTACAAATTGTTGTTATCATCATGCTAAAGAAATACATATAAAGAAGGAAAACTCTAAGTTGTCAATAGAGCCACATTGTTCTTTTTAAAATGAAAGAATTATAAAGAGACTCCCATGGTATCGTAACTAATGAGGTAATTAACATACAAATAATGAGCACAAAATAAACCAACCAGTCCGAAGATTAGGAGAAGATGCAGTCAGAGGTAATAGTCAACTAATATATCAAGTGATATTTTACACTAGTTCATAGTTAATGTCGATGCAATACTTGATATTATCCGAGTCGTGAGTGTTTTGGTATGATGCCAAACTGACGATATCAAAGAGATGAAATTTGGATATTGCAATCATTTCCGACATCTGTTATGGTGTTATCAGAATAGAGGCAGCAACTATTGTGTTGTCACTGAAGATATCATATTCACATATTATACAGAAACGTTTAAACATATAAAATATCTATTAAATTATTGCAAAGTTGTCTTTTCGCGATCCAATTCAAAGTTTTAGTAACAATGCCATCAGATAACACCTAAGTACATAATCTGTAGACATGTATTCAGACATGATCCTTGATAAATAAACTAGCTTCTAATCTCCGTTTTGCTCGCGATTAAAAATTGATATTCCTAGGTTTTAGTTAATAAACTAATTATTATAATTTAAAAATTCGAACCTTCAATTTCTACTGTATCCAATTTTATATTTAAACATTAATTAGATAAGGAACTTTAAAAAAAACAAGAATTATATAAATTAAACAATCAAACCTTTCTCGAATTATAAACGTACACGACAAATTTCTGTAAATATATATATATATATATATATATGTTTATATTGTAACAAATAACAACATTATTTTACAAACGTACAAAATTACTTACAACAAATTTATTTAATTCTTTTAGCCTATAAAATAAAGTCATACACAAAGACATATAATATAATTATAAAATAAATTGAAATGGCTGCATTCGTGTCTTTGTCTGCTGAAGAAATAAATCGCAGTCTTATATCAACATAAATCTTGTCTTAAAGCGCTCTTCGGGGAGTTTTCTGAAGATTTTATATTTCCTACTATATTATTTCTACCAATCGTATTTTACGACGTATACCGTGTTCTTGAAAATCTGACTAATGTTTCTAATTTTGCAATAACTCCCATTAATATATTTTTTTCAAATTCAAATTCAAAATATCTTTAATCGAGTAGTCATTTACACGCACTTTTGTATCGTCGTTTATTACAATACAAAAAAAGGTCAGTGTAGTCAGTCTGTAAGTAAGCTACCACCGGCTCGGAATGCTGCTCTGTTGAGAATAGCCGGCCAGAAACTTAACAGTTGCTCTTTTTAAAAGAAATATAACAATCTTAGGTGATGTACATTATAATATAAATCCTGCAAAAGATTCAACAACTTAAGTTCCACATATTTCAATCCACTAAATTTTCCATTCAAAATATTCAAATAAAGAAAATAAAAAAATAAAAAAATATTCAAATAAAGAAGAATATATATAAAATGATAAATTTATCAGGAGTAGAAAGAGAGGACGATGTCCAAAATATACGGTATATTAGAGTTTTGCACGTATTGATGAATACTGATAAGAGATACTTTCAAATATAAATATACTAGCTGATTAGAATTTTGGTGTGAATTGAAATATTTTTTTATCTTCTCATGCGTGTCTTTATAACCAGCTAAAAGCAGCTAACCGAATAAATTACGAAGTAACCTTACCTTCCCCAAAAAAACTTATATCCACCAACTGACTGACAAAAGTCAGCTGGTCATAAAAAATGAAGAGTGAGCAGGATAGAAGATAGGTTGGTCATATAAATAAAGTAAACAAACCATTAAACATAAAATATTTACTTCTCAAACACAAGTTTTTAGTGACGTCACAAATACCGATACCGCTAATAATATATCTGTCTGGCATATTTAAGAACACCCAAAAATATGAACAGCGGAGAAATAAACTCTTATATTACATAATATGATGGCCAAAACATTTGTTAGCGTGACATTTTTGGTCGAAAACCAAAAAATGGCCGACTGGCCGGGGACATATCGGCCATTTTCTCGAAAACGGCGCCAACGATTTTTTCCAAAATTTCCTCGTTTGTAGCCCCTAATTAGAGCTAAAATTTGGTATATAGCACATATCTGTGAAAACTCGATATTTCGATATATGGCCGTGAGAAGTTCAATAAATCATGAAAAAATTGAGACACATGGGTATTGTAGTGAGTAGATTCATGAATGTCGGATTTTTTCCCGCTGATTTTTTTTATTTTTCAATTGTTCAATAGATATTGGTTTCAAAATTGATTTTTTTCAGCATTCGAATTTTTTTTTCTGTACATTTTGTTTTGTTTCTGACGTCGGCAAAATTTTCATGATAATTTTACTAGTTGCACAGTGAATAAACTCACTAACGCATTGCCGACTGTGAAAATAAAACAAAATTTACAGAAAAAAATCCGAATGCTGAGGAAAATCTGTTTTGAAGCAATGAGTTAAAAAAATAAATGGAAACTGAAAAAATCTAAAGAAAAAAAAAATCGGGCACCTGTGGGAATCGAACCCGAGGTCTCGTCTTTGTCATTACAACGCTCATCCTCTGAGCCAAAACACTCTCATTTTGTCAGAGGCAACTATTCCATATAAATGAGTATATATTTGCATGAAAAATAATCGCACAGCATTTTGTTTCCAATCCTTTTACAAAACTATTGATATCAAAACAAAAACTTCTCAACGAAGTAAATACCGAGTGACGAAAGCGAATCCACTGACACAAAACTCCTGATATGAATTTTGCGACGAAAAAAACCACGAACATTTTTATTCACAAAGGTAAACAACCACAAAAAATGTGAATGTGTTCGGAACGTTGCCAAATTGCCAAGATCTATCTAATAAAATAAAAACAAAAATGCAATTTCTGCAATAAGAAAGTTACAATAAAAGGATAAATTTATCAGGAACAGACAAACGGAAACAATATTCTTATGGTTATAGATTCAAGTACTGTTTGTATTACGGGCAACAGCTATACTCAAATATAAATCTGTTAAAAACATTTTGCTATACACTAAAACAATTCAGTGATAAAAATAATTATTGTAACTATAACTTATTGACTTATTCTTGTATATAAAACTTATTTTTAATAAATTCATTCAAAGGTTTATCAAGGCCTTCTTTAAACATTTTAATTACATTATGGATTTATGTATAATTAAAATACATTTTGAGTAATTGTATAATTCCGAAACTTTAATTCAAAATATTCGTGCAAAAAAGGGTTTTTCACGTCACTACACGTTTTTGGCCTCATTTCGTCTTTGTATCGCTGTGTATTACGTGAAAGCTTTTACAACAGAACTCTTCGTTAATCGTCTTTTTACCTATAACAACGACAGAGGTAAAATACTAACATTTCAATTGCACTAGATTTTGAAAAGAATTTTCCTTTTAGGACTTTAATAATCGTACATATTATACTCCTGCTCTTATTCGAATTATATGTGATGGGACAAACATTTTCATAGAGAAAATATTTCACATAGATTTTAGGACCAGTCACCGGCCTGATGTCAAACCTTCAACACCAATAAGATCTGTATGGAAGTTACTTTTAGTTACATAATTAAGTTTCATATTTTTATGAAGAAAGACTTCTTTATATTGTGATATGGAGAGAATAAACTTTTATTACAATCTTTCGTAATGCACAATATTGTTTTCTAAAATTTACACAAAAAAATATCAGCAAACCACAAACAATTCACATTAATTTAATATACATCATTAATATAATTCTGAAAACTTCTAACTTCAACTTATTAACGTTACATAGCGCGCTCAGCAACTTTTATTGTAAAGCTGTATACTGTAAACCCAACTAAATAAGCCAACTTTTGAAACAAATAACAAAACTTCTAGTAAGTGTAATTGTTACAGTCAGACTGTTGTTAGAGTGATTAATCAAGGGAAAGGGTATGGCACTTAGTTTGGATATGTCAAAAGCCTTCGATCAGGCATACACGACGCGTACCATAGCACAAGGGGTTTTTTCTAAGCTTCTTTCCTATGGTTTTCCCGATAATTTGAGCATGTGAAGCTTACTCACTGGGTGGAACATACAGGTTCTTGAAGATTATTGCGCAATAAATATTCATAAGTATGTTTAACTTTAGATACAAAAATAATAATATGCGAGTAACATTCGGAAACAATCGATTGAATTTTGAATCTTAATATGTAAGTTATATAAGTATATTTTATTAATAGACCCATATTATTACTTGATTTTAAGCGCATTATTAGACTCCAAGAATGGCAAATTACTTTGCAATATGAGTATACCGAGTGTTTGGTAAATTCGATTCTGAAGTGACTGCATAGGGGTTGAAAAATTATTTGAGATAATTAATTATCAAAAGTCGTTATTGGTCATCAACCAACTAGAAACTGTAACACAAATTTCCAAAGCAACTTGTATTTTTATAATCAACAAACGAGAAGTCAATGACAGAATTATTTGGATTGTTGAAGTTATTTTTGCATTTTGAAGATCTATCTCATATAAATATGTTGATACAAAAACCTAATTATGTAAAACAATTTTTTCACTAAAGAGAGCTGGTCCAACACCAGAATGACTTCATTGTACTTGTTTATTTTGTATTTGAGCCAATTGTTTTTGAAAGTGGCTACGAGCTACTTTTTTGTACGAACTGACTAAATGGTTTAGTTCAAGCTGAGATAGAAGAGTTAATATATTATTTAAAGCAAATAAAACTCTCTTAATAATCTACACTCAAACTTAAGTTACTAGGTAGGTAACTGTTCTCGTATCCTTTATCCCTCCTTATTACGTGACCGTACCAAGAAACGATTATATGTTATTCCTTCTAACGCCAATGCTATTTTCATATTACCTCTAACATACTCATTTCTTACTTAATCCATTCTAGCCATGACATCCATCTCAAGATATTCATGGCAGCCACATGTTCTTATTTTTCATGTATTCCTTTCGTACTCCACTCCTCTCGACACAACTCGGTCATATTACTTTTTTTGAAATTGTTTTATTCAACATAAGAAGAAAATATTTTATTTACATAATGTTAAATATTGTAATCTATAATATAAATTTTGTTGAGATTAAAATACTAATTTGTCATTCTGCGTAAACCAAAAGCGCTAATGCGATCAAAATCCATTTAATGCAAAACGTGAAAATCGGAACGTTATTTAATATCAAGTATTATGTAACGACCGCATTATAATATAATAAATATATTAAATTTTTTCATAAATCTAATTAATAAATACCTCGTTCGACAGGGTCGATCGTGTTAGGTAGATTCCCGTGACGCGATTCTCGATATGCAATATGCGAAGGTAACAATGATTAGAATGAATGATTTATTTTAGTTGTGGGGGGGGGGGCGGTGGTCGGATCGACAAAGAAAAACTAGCTAGCAGTACTCTACTGGTCATTACGAGTCTTACGACGGGTCACTCGGCATATATTGGGTGAGGGGGAATCACCCCCCACCCCTATCTCCTTAACGGGGGGTCGCATCAAAAAACTTTTCCGACAAAAAAGTTTCCTCTTAATTTGTTTATTTTCTAAGATTTTTCCGACCATAAAATTTTGCCTCCTTCTGTGACTTTCTTTAGTTTTTAACTTTCAACACCCCCAGCCCCCCAACCCCCCGACCGATTTCCCCCGTTCAAAAACTTAACCTTCATTTTGTCCTTAAGAATGTGTATACCGAGTTTGAAAATCCTCCGTCAATATTTGCGACCTGTAGCGTGTCCCAAAGGTTTGCACTTTCACCCCCCCTCCCAGCCCCCCATTTCACTTTTTCGAAAAAAACGAGATGCTACTTTTGTCCTATTCATTTATCCTATCGACCTGTGATGCCAGATTTTGCCTACGATGAATTTGGACTGATGGATCATATATACATATATATATAGAGGGATATATAATTATTTTTTTCGACGGATTCTCAATCTCCACGGCGTAGCGCCCTTACTCTGGGGTCTGGGTCCCGTCATCGCATCGATTGCAATAGGTAGATTCATCTATGGAATCTACCTAAAATGGAACTCAATTTATTTTATTGACAAACAAACTGAAGATCTTGAATTTGAATCGTGTTTTAAAAAAGGTTTTTTACTAAAATCTGGATATATTTGTAAAACCATGTCATATAAAATGCTGATTCAAACTTCGTATGTTGAAAAGTAATTTAAAAAACTACTAATTCCTGACTCGATATGCGGCTCTATGGTTGAATGACAATTTTTTATGTCTACGAAAGTATTTCAAACTTCAACATATATGTATTAAAATCAACAGAAATCGACCGACGATCAATAACGTTAATATTAATAACATACTATGAAACGTTATTTTCAGATATATAACTCCACTTTTCTCAATATAAAAACATCTATAAACATTTTTTTCTACGATACTGTATATATTAATTAACGTCATAACCTTAAATAATAAGAAAAAGTCGATGTTAATTTTTACTTTAAAATATATTATTATTTTAACATGGACTGTAGCAATATACCACAAAAAGAAAAGGTGCACAATAAAAGTCGTTTGGGATATGAAATAAAATACTTTTCGGCTGCGTTTGTACCAAATATTAGTTAACGTTCTAAGTTAACGTTGTTTTTGTTTATTTCTTGTATTACTTTGTTATATATTGTTTAATATATCTAACACTGAAAAATCAGGATATTTGTTTATTTAGATTCCTTTTGTTCGTTATGTGCGTGTAAATTATTATAATTTTATGTTTTTGTTATTTTTTAAATAATCTTAACATTGAAACTAGAAATATTGGTGTCAGATTTTAATGAAAGTCTGCTTTAAACGTAATTAAAGCAATTTAAATTTGTGTGAAAATTAAAACAGTTCTTAACAAACGGGTCTCGAAACAATCACTTTATGTATGCTTTGAGATCGCAATTTCATTTATATGACTGTTGGGAATGTACATAACAAACATTAAGACATTATTAATTAAGTACAAAAATGATGTTTATAGATGCAGTGTGACTCTTCAGAGGAAGAGGAAAAAGAGATGATAGGATGCTGAAAAGAACATAGTATACATAGATACTGAGCAGGTCGAGCTCCTATTTGTGTACAAGCTCGATCGAAGATCGTATTGAGTACGACAGCGACCTCAAATAATTCGGATAAATGATGAAGTTGATATTATGTACTGCTTAAAATAACTCGAACTTATTGCAATAAATATAATGCTATTCAATTAATATATTAAGTGATATTCTGTATTCGTTCATAGTTAATATCGATGCAATATTTAATATTATCCGAGTTAACGTATCACATAGTTTTAATAAAATGTTTAGTATTAAATAAATTATTGATACTGTTTACCTAGATATCTATTTTTTCCTAAAACCTGACATTAATACTAAAAGTCTATTTCAATCAGATACGAATCTTCAGCTGAAGTAATACGTAATTAATTAAAAATTTTACTTCAGTTTCAACAGATATTGAAACTTGTGACTATTCAATTTTGTAGATTGACTTTGATTAAAAACCACACACACACACATGAATATTATATAAGTTACAACTTTAATACGAATATTAATAAAAGGTAGGTCAAGTGAAATCGCTATGAACGAAAACTTTTACATTAAAAGTTTCAAAAAGAATAATTAATCTCAATATTTTTATCACCTTATTATGATACACTTGTTATGAATACACTTTATTCACCTTTAAGAAACAATTTTCTACTAAGACCTCTTTAGTCACTTATTTGCTTAGCGCACTTCTCATTTCTTCATGAATACATTACCCCCATGTGAAGTCAGAGCAGTCAGTAGTAGAAAAATATAATTCATTGTTACAGTCGTACTTAAGTATCTCCATATCTTATAATTACGAGCGAGCTTTAAACCACTCTCAGTGAAATCACTGCGTTTGTGAAATGTTTAAAATTGATCCATTTTCGTAATCACGAATACGTGTCACGGCGACACTGACACATATGAGTGATATTGGTTAGAGTAGTTTCAATTGGTGCATTTGAATACATTAACAGTTCCAGTGTACAATCTTTATTGTGCTGCAAATTTTGTTATCGTCATGTCTAAGGATGAAGCAAAACTCTGAGTTGTCCATACGGACACATTGTCATTTATAAAATGAAAGAATTATAAAGAGACGCGTGGTATTGTAATTAATGAGGGTAATTTATATACATATAATGAGCATAAAGTAAATCAAACTCGTGACACAAGTCCAAAAATGAGAAGACGCAGTCAGTCAGCCTATTCATAACATAATCAATACAACTAAATTGAAACTCTTCTCCTACTTGTTAAAAAAATGCAATAAAATCAATGATGTTTATTATAGGAACCAATAACAACACTCACAAGCACAGTTCTCGTTCAACATTTTTTATTATTATCGATATTTGTACCTAGTGATGTATGGTTTTATGTTTTTTTGTATTAAAATTCTGAACGGGTTTTGCGAAGAGCGATTTGGTAAAAACCGTCACGTAATGAAATACATTACAAACCACACAAGGATGTATTTGTTAATAACGATTTCATATTTAATTTGAAATTCTTGATCCATTTAAAAATTTTGCAAAAAAAATTACCATTGTTTATTGCTTCAAATAGTGATAAGAACCCAAATAATTTTGCCCTAACAACAAACATTTGGTATTCTAAACAACTACTTTTCTATCATTCAAGTAAGAATAATTTATAATAGAAATTTTTGGTGGTTAGTTTGTTTTCATTTATTATTCTCCAATTTGAAACTGTTACAGATAATAAATATACTTGTTAAGAACTTCAAACATTGATATATTGTTCGTTTGCCTTCTACTAATATTCGAAGTAGACTTTAATAGTTCATAATAACTGTTAATATCACTGTTATATTTAATATTATCCGAGTCGTGAGTGTTTTGGTATGACGCTAAACTGACGATATGAAACAGATGAAATTTGGATATTACAATAATTTCCGACATCTGTTTTATCAGAACATTTAGGCAGCTACTACTGTGTCGTCTCTGAATATATCATACTCACATGTTCACAGAAACGTTTAAACATAAAATATCTATTAAAGTATTATAAAGTTTTATTTACAATGTCATCAGATAAACCATAAGTGGATAATTAATACACGTGTATTCAGACATGATACTTGATAAACCAACTAGCTTCTACTCTCTGTTTTGCTCGCGGTTAACAATTATTGATATTCGAAAGTTTTAGTTTATAAACTAATTAGTATAATTTATAACGTCTAACCTCCAGTTTCTACTGTATACAAATTTATATTTAAACATTAACTAGATAAAGAGCTTATAAAAAAACAATAATTATATAAATCAAACAATGAAACCTTTCTCAAATCATAAACGTACAAAGAAACAAAGAGACAAATGTTTGTTTTCTGTAAAAATGTATTGGTTAAATATTGTAACAAATAACAACATTATTAGCTGCGTTTTACTAAATTACTTACAAAAAATTTATTTAATTCTTTTAGCTCTATAAAAGAAAGTCATACACAAAGAAATATAATATTATTATAAAATTTATTGAAATGGATGCATTTGTGTCTTTGTCTGCTAAAGATAAATCGCAGTCTTAAAGCGCTCTTCAGGGAATTTTCTAAGGATTTTATATTTCCTACTTTATTATTTCTATCTATTGTCTTTTAAGACGTATAGCGTCTTGTTGAAAATGTGACTAATGTTGCTAATTTTGCAATAACTCCCATTAATATTGTATTCCATTCACATTCCTCATAAAGAAGTATATATATAAAATGAAAAATTTATTAACAGTAGACAGAAGGGGACGATAACCAAAATACACTGAAACAATAAAATAAATAAATTCGTTCAAACGCTTCTCAAGGAGAATAACAAACCCCAAGATACTAAAACATATTTATATTAAAAAAATATATATTTTTTAAAAAAGTAATTCATTCATCATCATTCATTCTTTGATATATAATTTATATATTCATAATTTATATAATTGTATAACCTTCGAAACTTTTATTTGGAAACAATGATGACATTCACACTCACACGAATGTGAAGTCCTCTTCACGTAACTACCAGTTTTTTGGCCTCGTTTTGTCTTTATATGATTAAAAAAAACAAAATATTTAACTTTCAGGCCTTCAATAATAGTACACACGTTTGTTTATACTTCTGCTGTTATAGAATTTTTATAATACTCTTAACAACATTTGTTAATACTAAATTACGTATAGAACAAATACACACATTACGCATATACCAAATACTCAATACCATAAAAAAGAGCATCAGCCAGAGACAGAGCCAGATGAGTGTTAACAACCGAATATTAACATTCGGTTCGGTGATTTTAGTAAACCAATTATAACAAACAAAGTAAAGTACACATTTTGATATCATTGTCATAAAATACGGGAACAGAAACACTATATCTAACAATATTTGTCAGTCTTATATTTACATCGTTTTTTATTTATCTGTAAGTTTGTATGTTTCGATCAATCACACAAAATGTATTTGATGCATTTGCTTGGAATTTTGTACAAAAAGAGATCATGATCTGGAGAGAACATACGATCTATTTAAGAATGTTTATAAAAAATATATACGGTTTCCTTCAGTAAGAAAAAAATAATAATAATAACTCAGCATTTTTATGTTTTTTTTCTTTTCTTTTGCAAAAAAAATCTTCTTAAAAAGCAATTATGATAAATAAACAACTCTCATATTAAATAATGAATGAGGGTAACAAACATACAAATGATAGACGCAAAGTAAGCCCAGGCTCATAAAATTATTCAACTAAAACTATACAACGAATAAGGAAGCTTTTTTTTTTAAAAAACTTCAACGTAATTAATCTTAGTTTATTTTTTTTATCTTCTCATGTATGTCTTTATAACTAGCTAAGAGCAGTTAATCGAATAAATTACAAAGTAACCTTACCTCCCACTTCCCCGAAAAACGGATATCCACAAACAAACTGACAAAAGTCAGCTGGTCATAAAAAAATTAAGAAAGAGCAGGATAGAATTTAGTAAACAAACCTTACAAGATATAATATTTATTTCTAAAGCACAAGCTTCTAGTTACGTCACAAATACCGCTACCACTATTAATATATCTGTTATATTTAAGAACGCCGAAAAATATAAACAGCGGAAAAATAAATACATACATGTTATACGTCTGTTCACGTATGTGTGTGTAGATTACACTGATCATTTAAAGAAATGAAATCACACAGTTTTGATAAAATACTAAGTATTCAATTATTGCTACTATTTACCTAGATATTTAATTTTTACTATTACCTGACATTAATACTATAAGTCTCTTTCAATGTGATACGAATCTTCAGTTGAAGTAATACGTAATTAATTATTATTACAATAATAATATTATTAAAAAAATATAAACACAAACACAAGTAAAAATCGCTGTTACCGAAAATTTTACGTTAAAAGTTTCAAAAATAATAATTAACCTGAATATTTTCTATCACATTATTACTATACGATTGTTTCGAATCCACTTTATTCACCTTTAAGAAGCAATTTTCTACCAAGATCTCTTTAATCACTTATTTACTTAGCGCACTTCTCATTTCTTCATTATTAGCTTGCTTCCATGTGAAGTCAGAGCAGCTGCTAGTATAATATAAAGTTCATTTGTACAGTCCATATCTTATAGTTACGAGCGATCTTTATACCACTCTCAGTGAAACCGCTGCGCTTGTGAAATGTTTAAAATTGATCCATTTTCGTAATCAAGAAATCATGTCACGGGAACACTGACACATATGAGTGATATTGTTTAGAGTAGTTTCAATTGGTGCATTTGCATTACATGGACAGTGTCAGGGTTCAATCTTTATTGTGCTGCAAATTGTTGTTTTCGTCTTGCCAAAGAAATATATATAATGGAGGAAAACTCTGAGTTATCAATACAACCACGTTGTCCTTTTCAAAATGGAAGAATTATAAAAGACTCCCATGATATTGTTACTAATGAGGGTAATTAACATACATATAATGAGTACAAAGTAAATTAAACTCGTGACACAAATCCCAAGATCAGATGAAGACGCACTCAGGGGTAATAGTGAGTCCATTGATAAAATAATTAATATATCTGAATTGCAGCTCTACTCCTACTTATTTCAAAGTCTAATGCAATACCAACAATAATATATATATTTTTTTAAATAAGTTCGAATAACCGTATGTGAAGCGAGTAATTAAATGTCAGTTCCGCTGGTTACACACATATACACAAACATAAACGCACACATCGTTGAACCAATAACAACACTCACAAGCACAGTTCTCGTTCAACAGCGCTGTTGTTGTAATTGGATATCGATATTTGTACTTAGTTATGTATGTATTGCTTTTATAGGGTTTTTGGAATAAGATTCCTTAACTTGGTTTGCGGAAAGTGGTTTATGGTATGCCCTACGTTTTTGTGTAACTTGTTTAATTTTTTTAGATCCATAATAGCAAGTTGTGTAGACAAACAAATATCATGAAGTTATGATATAACACTCAAATGGAATACATTTGCGTCTTTGTCTGCTGAAGAAATAAATAACATTTTTATATCAATGTAAGTGTGGACTTAAAGTGCTGGTCAGGGTGTTTTCCGGGATTTCAGTTTTCCCACTTTATTTCTATTTTTTTTTTTAAACGAATAACATTCTTGAAAATCCTAACTAATATTTCGAACATTGTAATAAGTGAATTAATTTAAGCCATTTGTTTTCCAGTGTTGGATTTTTTTTAGTTTTCGAAAATAGTGGATAGATGTCGTGTCTGTCCCGATAAAGAAAGTATATACAAAATAATAAATTTGTCATGAGCAAAGAGAAGGGGACGATATCCCAAAGGCCGTAGATTCGAGTTTTGTTCGGGTTTATCAACACTAAAATAATTAATATGTATGTGTGTACTCTTGTTCATAAATAGTACCTTTAATAAATTAGTTTGAACGTTTTGAAGGCCTCAGAATAACAAACTCCAAACTTCGATTACACAAATATTGAAACATTCTAGATCATACAAATACACAAATATTGAAACATTCGAGATCTACTTACCGGATTAACAAATAAGAAATAGTTAACGAAATTTATAGTCAATATTAAAGGACTGTAAGAAATACCAAAATAAATTAAATCCGTTTGAGATCTATCAGAAATGGATCGATTTCCAAATGTCTAATCTTATGAGATTATTTAATTTGATTGCAACAAAAATTGTTTTAGATTAAATTAACTACTCTGAAGTCTGTTTCAGAAATAAATGTTTTATGGAGCTAATTTATTATTAGAATAATCAATATATGTGTGATCAGTAGACGATGTATTATATAAGTTTCGATACTTGGATAGACTCATGTTTTATATCATTTATGTTTTTCATTATTAGCACAGACACTAAAGATTTAAGCTGACTTTTTACTTATTTATAACATGTATAAGCGATTTACTTCTCTGTACTGACTCATCACGAAATTTCCGAAACTATCTGTCCGATTAACTTAAAGATTTACATAGTTACTTCTTTTGTGACGTAGACGTCCACTAAGAACGGATTTTACGGTATTCCTATCCCAACAAATATTAACTTTTTATACTTCGGCTAGTTTTAAACTTGTAGGAGCTATACACATAACGCGGGGGTAAGAGTTACTATAGCAACGGTTACGATGACAACGGACAATATGACAAAGGTTACCATAGAAACCAAAGTTCACATCCAAATTAATAGTCTGCCCAGCGAAGCGGGTAGTAATTTGATAATTTTTAATATATATCCTAACAATTTTTAATATATATTTGATAATTTTTAATATGTATATGTGAACTTACTTTCTTTCTCTGTTACTTTCTCATTATATACAAAAAGGCACTGGTTATTATGGTAAAGGAAATACGATATACGAGTATTAAAAATCCCTTTCGAAAATAAATAAGGCATCGGAATTTCTATCTTTATTGATACTAAAATTTAATTTATATAATTGAAGCCATTAAAACAAGTGCATTGTTTGTGTTATGTGCCATAATTGTTTCCTACGACTTGTCTGTGTAACTACACAGTGACCATTGAATCTAGTAATCCAAATGTAATCTACCGATTAATGGCTATATTTAAAAAATAAATTATTTGCATGTGAATATGTTTGAAAGAGTTATAATGCGATATTATATAGACTATTTTATGTCAATAAATGCTATCAATACAAAAATATAGGTTTTAATTCTGACTGCCTGAAATTGGCGCGGGCAAGAAAAACTTCTCTTTCATTACATGAAATGATTTTTTTTATATTTTATTTGCAATTTATATGTGAATATTCATGACATAATACATGTCATATGATATCATTAATATTTGTATATGTATTATTCAGACGCTAAAATACTCAATACCATAATATTTGAATATCGGTTAGGCAAATATTAATATTCAGTTCGGTAAATTGTCTACTGCTCTTTGGTACTCCAATTAAAACAGACCAAATGAGGATACAATATTTTAATAACACAATAGTACAGAAAGATTGTAAGTCTTCCAAATATTGATTATTATAATTATGAAGACAGCATTAGCTACCGATCCTCTTGTATTTACGTCGTCTTTTACTTACTCGTATATGTTTGATCATCCATCACACAAAATTTATTTGACCAGATTCTGCAAAAGGATATAAGAGACGAAGCTTCTTAGCATTCCATGGATTCACCGTGCGGGTGCCGGGCCCATCGCGTTGCAGGAAAAGGAGCGCAAACAATGCCTGGGACTTGCGACCTAGGTGTAGGTTTAAGGGGCCCCTTTATTATGCGCACACACGCTCACCTTCACTGTTCACGCTCCTCTCCCTACCTAACCAAATATCGTAAGAACCTACTAAAGCTGCCTTTGAAATACGTTCCAGAAATGAACTGATGATCGTTCTAGAAAGGCCGAGATCCTTAAATAAATTGTAGAGAGATTTTGCTGTTATACCTCTCGCTCCTACTTCTACAGCGTACAAATTAACTATAAATTTATTCCTGATCAGTTCGTTACACAGTTCGTAATACTTGTTAAGTTTAAATGTATGATCTTTGGGTATGTTTGTTTCCCAGGGTACAGTAAGCTCCACATGTATAACGCGCCTTAGTTGTTTTGAATACAGGAATAAGTCCGGCCTAGATGACGAAACACAAACATCCCCGGGGATTTTGTATTGCCTTTCATACTTGTCCATCATGAGAGTCCAATCAGGAGACGCGTCCAAGATGGAATAAGGTTTTAATTTAGATTTTTTGGACGAACCTGCCTTTACGAACTCTACTGATTTTTTGGTGGTTGTTATACCCCTCTGCGCTCTTGCTACAGAAAGACTAACCGCTTCTCGTATGATTTCTAATACTTTATCGTGGCGACGCGAGTATTTACCTCTATTTAATAGTACCCTACACCCTACTAGCAAGTGTTTCGCGGTTTCTACTGCCTCCCCGCAGATGTTGCAAGATTTTTCGGTGGCTTTGCCCCATCTTACTAAGTTACTTTGATCTGGGAGAGTCATTTGGAATGCATTAAGATAAAATTTTAATAATGCTGGGGACCAATCATGAAGCAGGGTGCGCCATCTTAAAGCTAGCGGAATACAAAAATCTCCTATGGTCACCCATTCATTTTGCAATTCTAGGCTCATCGCGTGCAACCGGTAATTATCGTTTTCATCTTGCCGAATAAAGGATTTTGTTATTTCTAAGTCTTGTTGTTTCCTACTTGATCCTAACCCTGTTTTATTTGTTTGAGCACCTATCATAAATTGTTTATAGAATTGAAGTCGTGACTCTAGTTCTGCGGCAATTTTATCTTTTGGGAGAGACGTTATAGTATCATCATTCGATTTTGAGATGATATGTCTTTTGGTCACTCTTAGGTGTTTATAGAGTTCCGATGGTTTCTTTAATTTTAACCCAAAATTGTGTCGGTCTCTAAATAAGGTAGAAGAGTCCGCTGGATGCGCTAACCCGAGCCATGACTTCAATGTCCTTATGACGCTTGCATCTAACTTTAACAAAAGGGTCTTATTGATATCGTAAACGAGGAAAGGCCAATTTAGACGTGATGTTAAGTAATTATCGTATATCCAAGTCTTTTTGATGTTACTTATTATAGAAAAATACACGGATTTAATTCTAAGTTTTTATTGTCTATGGTCAAATAATTTTTTAAGTTGTTTTTTTTTGCATAATTTGCTACTTTTGTAAGGTTGAATGTTTGCTACATTTTTTTAAATAGAAATAAAAGCTAGCTAAAAGCATCGAAATAATCTTTTTATTTTTAAAGACCATCATTCTATTAAAAAAAAATTATCCTCACACAATATTACGAAAGAAGTATTTCTACTTACAACAGATATTCTTGTCTAAATATAATAAGATATATATCATATAAGCAACGATTTGTCTGTATTAAAAGACTTTAAGGGAAACTAATAAAATAGTAAAAAACAAAAATTTAAGCATTTACTGCTAGGAAGATATTTTTTGTTAATATTACAAAAAGGATATAATTGTTTGTTTGTAGCCGATACACACGATTAAAACTAAGCAGATTTTGTTATTTTTTCGTCAATAGAGTGCGACGTTATACGTAAATAACAACAATTTTCTTTATTTACAAAATCTTTTCAGTCCGACTTCATCTGTGTGTGAATTACATCGAAAAAAATTGTTGGAAGAAAAAGAAAGATAATAAGCAATTACAAAGATGAGATTTAAGATGACAGTTTAAAATCAGTATCTTTACATATATTACTAACTTGACCCTACGGCTTCGCTCGCGCTTAGTTAAACATTGGTTGGTTATCTGTTTGGGATTCTTGGTATCTCTAGAATAGAAATAGAGAAGAACCGATTTAATATTTATTTTTACAAGATACTTGTCATTTGGGCCAACATATTAAATGAATATATACTATTTTTCAGCTGAGCGTAAGCGAAGCTCTTAACCGTTTGGTAGACCTTTTTTTGTGTTTAGTTGTCTCCAGAATGCGACGAGATAATTAGCTAAAAATTTTCTCATGTATGTTTGAGCGGAACGCGGATGTTGTAGCGAAAACAGATTGAAAAAATGTATAGCCATTCAAAAGTTATCAAGAAAAGCCGAAAGGAGAGGGGCTCAGCTCAACACCCGCCGTACACGGTTGGCGGATCCTAGTTTATTTAGATTGGTCAATCGGCTATTGAGGTAAAGAAATACATAGACAGACAGACAAAAATAAAAAGTTGCTGGATTCAAATCAGTACACCATAAGAGAATTGCTTATCATATAACATAAAAAGCAAATATAGCACGTATAATATATATAGATATATATTCTCTACAAATAATAAATAATCTTGTCCCCATCTGTTTATGTCAGAAAAAAGATGAAATTCAACAGATAGCAACTAAGCTATACTTTGGCAGGGAGCCAATCTGATATTAACTATATCACAAATATTGAACTACCCGTAATAAAAATACATTAATCTTAAGAAAAGTAAAATATAAATCTTCTCAAAACAAAAATCCAATGGTAAATTCAAGAAGAAAGATTTCAGCAAAAAAACCGGCTCCACCATTTTTGATAAACATTTGTTTTGCTTTTAACCTAATTAAATGTCTAACTGGATTAGAAGAAATAATTTTTTGGTCGTAACCACCGAGAAATAAATTTTTATGGTTATTTTGGCATGACACTCAAATATAATATGTGAGGGTTAATTAATAATAAAGCAGGTGTTTATAATTGAGAAGTGGTTTTATTAAAATACTGTAGTGGACTTGAAGTAGACTTAATACCTTCCATTAATTATTATATCTATATCTTTTAGAAAGTATTAGAACGCATGTTTGAATGAAATTGTAATAAAAAGTTAATGCATTATAACATCACTCTCGCCTAAAACACAGGTATATTATTTATTGACTGTGCCTATTTTTGTTATTCTATTTTTTTATAATATTTGTCTCTAGCCTAATAAATAATACAAGATTTAAATGTAACAACAAGTTGCATTTACGAGAATAATTACGTAATTTTGGACTGACATGTAATTATGGCATGAAACTTAACGGTTTAAGTGGACACAATTTACCCGTAACAGAATCAATTATACATTATCATAACTCGTGTAGTAGACAAAAAAACTTCTATTACATATTTTGCAAAATAAAATGCGCATTGTTCAGTCCAAGTTTATAGCTAAAATTTTTCATCAGATTATTTATTAGTTGATATGTAATGTTAATTCTATAAAAATGAGACGATGCTTCTTAGCGTTCCATGGATTCACCGTGCGGGTGCCGGGCCCATCGCGTTGCAAGAAGAGGAGCGTAAACAATGCCTGGGACTTGCGACCCAGGTGTAGGTTTAAGGGGCCCCTTTACTATGCGCATACACGCTCACCTAAACTGTTCACGCTCCTCTCCCTACGTGACCAAATATCGTAAGAAGCTACTAAAGCCACCTTTGAAATACGTTATAGAAATGAACTCTAAAGAACTGATGATCGTTCTAGAAAGGCAGAGATCCTTAAATAAATTGTAGAAAGATTTTGCTGTTATACCTCTCGCTCCTACGTCTACACCATACAAATTAACTATTAATTTATTCCTGATCAGTTCGTTACATAATTCGTAACTCTTGTTAAGCTTAAATGTATGATCTTTGGGTATGTTTGTTTCCCAGGGTACAGTAAGCTCCAAAGGTATAACGCGCCTTAGTTGTTTTGAATACAGGAATAAGTCCGGCCTAGATGACGAAACACATCCCCGGGGTTGCGTATTGCCTTTCAAAAGTGTCCATCATGAGAGTCCAATCAGGAGACGCGTCCAAGATGGAATAAGGTTTTAGTTCAGATTTTTTAGACGAATCTGCCTTTACGAACTCTACTGATATTTTGCTGGTTTTTATACCCTTCTGCGCTCTTGCTACAGAAAGACTAACCGGTTCTCGTATGATTTGTAATACTTTATCGTGGCAAGTATTTACCTCTATTTAAAAGTACCCTACACCCTACTAACAAGTGTTTCGCTGTTCCTACTGGCTCCCCGCAGATGTTGCAAGATTTTTCGCTGGCTTTGCCCCATCTTACTAAGTTACTTTGATCTGGGAGAGTCATTTGTAATACATTAAGATAAAATTTTAATAATGCTGGGGACCAATCACAAAGCAGGGTGCGCCATCTGGAAGCTAGTGGAATACAAAAATCTCCTATGGTCATTCAGTTTGAAATTCTAGGCTCCGGCAACCAGTAATTATCGTTTTCATCTTGCCGAATAAAGAATTTTATTATTTCTATGTCCTCTTATTTTTTATTTGTCCGTCTTTCCTACTTGGTCCTAGCCCTGATTAATTTTTTTGAGCAACTATCATAAATTGTTTATGAAATTGTGGTCGTGACTCCAGCTCTGTGTCAATTTTATCTTTTGGGAGAGATGTTACAATATCATCATTCGATTTTGAGATGATATGTCTTTTGGTCACTCTAAGGTGCTTATAGAGTTCCGATGGTTTCTTTAATTTCAGCCCAAAATTGTGTCGGTCTCTAAATAAGGTAGAAGAGTCCGCTGGATGCGCTAACCCGAGCCATGACTTCAATGTCCTTAAGACGCTTGCATCTAACTTTAACAAAAGGGTCTTATTAATATCATAAACGAGGAAAGGCCAATTTAGACGTAATGTTAAATAATTATCATATATCCAAGCCTTCTTGATGTTAGTTATTGGTTGATTGTCTACCTTTTTAAGATCATTCAAAAAGCTGTCGACTATTATATCCAACGATGGAGTGCGCCCTTGGTAATCGATTTTTGTACCTAAGAATTTAAGTGGACCTGCGTCGGTAATCGTAATAACGCACCTACCACCTATTATAAGATCCGGATCGTAAGAGGTATATCTGGTGTTCCACCCACCCAGACATAGACTGTAGACATTATAATTAAAATAATTTTATGTAAATTCGATTACTTTGTGTTGTTATAAAAATATTTTTTATAAAAATTATGGAGTGTAAAAATAGCTTTTATTTTTTGTTTTCGGGTTAAATTTAGACACTAGAAGGACTCAAACCTGCGACATATGGCCCATCCTCGTTTGAATTAGCTTGAAATGATGGATGTAGTATTTTATGTTTGAACATGAAAATGTTTTAGAAACTGAATAATGAAATGCGACCCAAACTTCCCTTTAAAATAAACTATAGCAAAATTTATAAATATTCGTCTGTACGGAAATTGAATCGTAGAGACGATGAAGACTGTAAGAGTTGTTGTCTGTACATATTTTATAATATAGTTGTTTTGAACACAATTTTTTGTAGTTTAATAGACATATAAAACATAAGTATTTTGTAATAGACGTGATTTAAATCACTTCAATATCAAGCCGTTACCGAAGCGAATAAAGGACTGGAAATAAATTTTCTTAACTAAGATGATACTCGTAGTGAACAATAACTTGTAGTAAATGAAAAGCACTATAATTTAAGTTCTGATGTTACAATAACATAATTGTTAGAATTATCTTTTTGATGAGATATGGTTAAACAAACCCAACATTTATGATGGGATCATATCTCCTGAAATATTTGATTTTTTACCAGCTTTCATTTCGTATATATTTAATTTTGTATCTATTTTCTGTTAGTTGATATTACAAATATTACTCAAGACTTGTTGAATTATTTTCTATTTCCAGACATCATGTAAGTGATTGTGCGCTGTAATTCATTAAGTCATTTTGAAGATATTAAAATGGATGTTGCTTCATACAAAAAATGTAGGTAGCTATAAATGTACATAAATTTTACTTAAAGTAAATAAATATTCAATACTTCATCATCATTCACGAAAAAATCATCAAATGTAAGGCACACACATCTAAAGAAATAATAAATAAAGCCGTCCTTCGGTTTTATTTGGTTTTGGATGTCATACTTAGTTCGTAAAAATTGTTAAAAAGTTGCCTCCATATAAAATATAAATTAACAATATAAAAAACACTACCTTTGCAAATCTCCAGTCAACAAGGCGTGTCTCCCAAACTGGTTCCAACACAATGATGCTCTGGCTCCAAGCCAACTCGCTGTTAAATCGAAAATGTTGAACTACCCACAGTTTATGCAACGGATTAAAGGATTAAAATTAGTTGGTAGAATGCTTAATTTCACATAAATCAACATATTAACTTAAAATTTTTAATATTTTTAGTAAAAAAAAACTTCATTTAGGTATAATATGTTTATTATAGTAAAATTATAGGGAGATAACGTTTAATTGTATGTTAATTGTATTTATTGGGTACGTCCATAAATTACTGAACCAATTTTTAAAAAAATCATTCATTTGTTGAAAGCTATTATCTATCCGAATATTGCATCCGACAGTTTAGGCATCTACGAGAGTAAAACTGGACTAAGTAGAAAAAAAAAGCACACCCCACATGAAATAAAATAAACAAAGGAAGATGTTCCTTTCAGTCAATACTCAAATGTTTTTTTTTTCTAAAAGAAAACGAAGAAAAAAAATTACTTCCAATAGTAAAATTGTAAATAATCATCCTTTTTTACTACCGCAATAGTAATTTGCAAAACCTGTCGCTAAGATTATCGCTCGAGAACCTGGCAATTTGCGCAAAATAAATTGTCTCCAATAGACTCAAACGACCTCAAAGGTAAAATAAAGGTATAATTTTATATAGTGTTTACACAATAAGACAGAGTTCGCTTTAGAAAGAACTCTAACAATATCTACATTATGAATAGACTTGTTGAGAGAAAAATAGACTTCAGATTAAAAACCAAGAGTTGCCAACGACTTTGTCGGATCTCGGTACAAAATAAGAGCTTTGAAAGGTATAGAAGGTCATACATTTTTGTATTTATTGTAATTTTAGCTCATTTGTGTGAATTTTAACATTCAAATTAGATAATTAATATCATTTAATAAATAATTTAAAAGCAATTACGAAAATTTATTTTAAAGCGCTCTTGTAAGTCTTGGTACATTATCAATTTACTCAATCAAAATCTTCGTTTGATAAAATTTTATAAGCTGTACAAAAATTTATCAACTGACGTTTGAAAGATGGTCAATGTAATACATATTTGTTGTGTTCTAATTTTTTTGGGTTATTTTGTATATGAAATATTTTTGGATTAAAATTAAATTATGTTAAATAAAATTAGGACGTTGAGTTTAAATAAGTAAGTAGGAATAAGTTGCATAATATAAAACATATTATGCAACTTATTCCTGATGTATATACTGTTTATATTTTAGTATAGAGAAGATCTTAGTAACATTATTTGAATGACGCTCCATTGTATTAATGTTAATGCATTCATGTAATGTTTTTTTAGATTCAGAAATAAGAAAACCCATAATTATAAAAACTGTCTCAAATGTAGGAATATACATTCCTTTTCAAAATAGAGCAGATATTCCTATTTTGCAGCATCACAAGCTGGTACTATCTTCAATCATAAATAACAACTCTTAAATTAGGACAATAAAATAATGTTTTAGGTTTTATATTATTTAATTCAGTATTTTTTTTAATTATTTAAATGAATATATGTTCAATACACAAACACTTCAAAACAATATTTATTACATTAAGAAGAAATATGATAAATTAACTAACTTACTAATTCAAAGTAGTGGAGGGACTTTTTAAATGACAATATTAATATTATATATATGACAATATTAATAATCTGCCTGGATACAAATTTACCGACAAATTTGTATCCAGGCAGATGATAGCCTGATGTTCTATATATATAATACTAGTGTATATCCGCGGTCTTGCTTGAGTGAAAAAGTATGAGTAGCGCTATAGTAGTTCAATTGATTGACTGCCGAGATGGTATCATAGAGGCGACTAAACTTATGATAAAGAAGTACAATTTACCGTTTCTTGATTTGTGACTATTGGTGTTAAATTATATGAAAAAATAATCTAGCAAACAAAATATTGTATTTTCCGTGGAAATTAGAATTATTAATTATAGTTTTACTCTGTTGACTGGTGTAGTTCTAACACATTTTATTTTGATAATATTGTTGATACTTTTTTTGTTGGTTTCTGTTTAAACTACTGTCAAAAGGTGTATTATTTACAACACACGTATAAATTAAATAATGTGCAGAATTTTGCAAACAAAAATAGTTATTTATACTTTTATTGGCAAAACTGATTTAAATAACTCATAATACTGATTGACTACAAAAGATAAACCAAAATATTTTGAAACCTACTCATTTACGACAAAACTCTAAGAACGATGCGTCCCAAGTTTCAATGAAACGAGCTGGTCTTTAAAGAGGAAATTTATGATAGTCGTCTCCACGGCTACATGGTTTTGGTTGTGATCCATCTCAGTGGGATTTTTATAAACATATGAACAAATATACATCAAAATCACACATTAATTAATAATGCCATGGTACATCACAATTTATGGGACACGGTCTTTCATTACAATTCATATCAGTTAATATATCTCAGTAGATATACCGCTTATGATAATTAAAGTAAGAATCATTTGAGAGTACTAGCGAACTAGGACTAAATCCATTAATCAATCAGGAAGCTTATTAAAACTGAAACTAAAACTATAAACAGGGTAAAAGTAAAATTGGTGCATTGAAGATGACCCATCTATGACTTCAATATTCTGACTTCATGCGTGGCTTTAAATCTATTGTTGTAATAGACAATGATTGGGCAATTCAGTTCAAAAGCTTATAATTTGCAAATGTAACACTTCACTTTATTCACTTCGCGATAACTCATTGTTCATATACATTTGTACAAACTCACTGAGGCCTCTTCTCATAATTATGACTAATTTAACCTCGTATCCTGTTTTGTCACTTTAACGGAATATAATAGCTTGTTGAAAAATTCAAATTTAACTTTAAGCATGTTCATGTTGTATTTGAAATAATATATACATTGTAACTTTTATTTTTATTTTAGGGAATACACAATATTATTATTATAAATGGTATGTGACAGTCTATTCAATTTACATTATAGATTTACAGTCGTAATTAATAGTCAATCCTGATCCTTCTTACGCTATCAACATTCAATTTACATTGGTCTTGTCTAATTTGAAATGACACACCCCACTACTTAACTAGTTGATATAAATGTGACAAATTGACAAAGAAAAATCCGGAAACGCTCTCTGTGAGTAAAAATGATGGTATGAAATAAGAAATTCGCTATTTCACGCGGTCGCATAATACTGAACTGGAACTAAAAATTGAAGAACAACCGTTACTTAGCAAGTAAGGTCAGCAAATCATTTTTTAGTTCGTTTTTTATGTGTATTGTTTATTTTTTTGTGCATCATTAGTTTTTCAACTCCATTTTCCGCTTCATATTTAATTCGGTGATAAAATCCGCAAAAATTTGTCTTTGCTAATAAAAATATTACTTATTAAACTTTACGAATACATAAGTTATAAAAACAGTTTTTGTTTATTATACATAAACAAATATTCTTAAATAAACAATTACATACATAATCAGTGTTATTCTATTTTTCGACTCCGAAAATGATTTATACTGGTGGTAGTGGTGATGGATGCTGCGCTACTTTTGCGGTTGAATGAAGCGTGTTCCTACCTTTGAGTCTTATTTATTAGATAAGGTCTACCTTTCTTGAGTTATCAGTGTCAATAATGAATGTTTAGAAATAAATAAACGTTTAGAATGAGTTTAGAGGAAGTCATCTAAAGATGATTTTTATCTGAGATTGTAAATCGCCCATTAATTTTCATTTTTTTTATTTTTTATATCATTTTCTAGATGTTTTAATTAACTGGTTAAAACTATTTAATTTTCATCACGTTTCGTGGTTACTTTTAGAATATGACTTTAGAATATGACTTTAATATTAGAATTATTTTATTTAATATCGCTGTCGCTAGCGACTGTATCTGCTAATAATGAATACATTTTATAATTTGTAGGTTTATACCAAAGACGTTAAGATTTATTTTATTCTTTTTAGATATACAATTTCCTCAGATTACAAAAAGAAACAAATGTAATTTTGAAAACAATGCAACTGTTGGTTGAATGAAATTAAACAGCTTTCCCAAACGTTTTCTAAGACAATTACCTTACAGTATTTTCTTATAAAAATCTTAAAAGGCATCGTGAATTCCTATCTTGAAATCAAAAATTTAACAAATTATATTTAATGACAATGAAACAATGTTTGTGTTATTGATATTATAACATAAATCGAAGATGGTTTTAACTTAAACTATGGTCAAGTATTATTAACCGTATGCATACATATTAAATAGTTTTGTTTATAAGATAATTCATCATTTTATTAGCAAAACTTATGTAAACAAGTCATATGTCTGACTGACTCATTTATCAAAAGGAAAGGCTTAAGACAATCCTCCAAGAATAATGCGTCTCAAGTTTCAATGTTACAAGCTGGTCTTTACGTAGGAACTCTGGTTGTCATCCACCTTGCCCTATATATATGAATATATAGATTGTATATTATGATTGTACGTTATGCTTAGTGCGTTCTACGTCTATTATCATAAATATGATGATCTATCAATAATTTCTTCATTATAATTCATTTCAGTTAATATATCTCAAGCTTAGATATAACCGCTTCTGAGAATTAAAATAATAATAATTTGACATTACTATCGATTCGAAATTTGTATCGAAGAATTGTGACTAACTTCACGACATTAACTAATCAGAACGTTTAACAAAAGATAAACAAAAAATGACTAATGACTGACATTCTGGTTTTATGCATTTATTGTTCCAATAGACAACGTACGATAGGGCAATTCAGTTCAAAAGCTTATAAATTGCAAATGCAATAACTCTTTGTTCATACACATTTGTACAAACTTCTCACTAAGGCCTCTCCACGTAATATATACTTTAATTTGTATTTGTTTTTTAGGACAGGGATACACAGTATTATTATTTGTAATGGTATGCTACAATCAATCTAATATAAACCAGTGAAGATGAAAATACCCAGGGTATTTCCCGAAAGAATTTTGACGAAATTATAAATGTTAATAAAATAACAATTGATTTTTAAATAAAATGATTATTGTTTATTGAAGAAAACAAAAAGTGTGAATAATAAAAATACAAAATAGTAATATAATTAAATATGAAAATAAACTAAATCAGTAAATTGTAAACAGCGCCATCTCTCAAAATTTATCTTGTCGACAGACATCCATCTGAGAAAAGTGATAACAATACAGAACGAACAAAGTTCGTTCGTGAATATTGATTGATAGTTGTAATTAATAATCATTCCTGATCCTACTTTCGGTACAAACATTAATTAAGACTCAAGTATCATATAATCAATATATTTTAATATTTTGTGCAAGGATTTCAAAAACTATTTATATTATGTAATACATATGTTGTACTTTTTGTATAGATCTATATATTAAGTCAATAAGGACTTAATATGAAATAATAAAAATATTTAAATATGTAAGAGGGTATTTCACTTACATAACTTCTAAAACTCGCTTGCCTTAAAAATGTTGCCTTAAAATATTAGAATATGTATCTTCCGACGTTCATGAGTTATTACTTCGGGGACGAGTTTGTACAAGATATATTATACAAAGTTTTAAGAATATTTTTCAAGTATAAGATGTTTTTAAATATTTGTTTAATATATTAACAAAATAAATCATGTTTCGAATCTCCATTAGATTGATATTTGATTGATAATAAATCAGACTTACTGGTAGAGTGTTTTGTGACAGAGTTAGTATGTCAACAGCTCGGACACAATTGTCGTATACTTTGAAATAAACTACTCAGACAAAAATCCGTACAAGCGTAAATAGTACAGACATTCATGTCGCAATTTCTGTCATCGTCTAAACGTACCTTAAGATTTCGTGATTAATCAATAAGCGGTATTGAATCTACCTACCTACATATTAAACATTGATAAAACACAAATACCTGAAATATGTTTGAGACGTCGTAACTAAGTAACAAATTTATGTATGTTACTGCTAGTTATGTAAAAAAGATTACATCATGTAATCCTTTGTATAAATACCGTGCAATCTAATTAAATGCGACAATCAATAATGTCCACTTAACGCGGGCACACACGCATCCACGTCACGAGGCTTGGAGCAAATATTATTGAATGTGTTGAGTATTTTTATGAGCATATCATATGATACCTTTGCTGTCTACAATGAACAAACATTTTATGGTATTATCTGTATTGATATAGCAGCTGATCGATAGTATCACGACTCTGACGGACAGTTAATAATATCTATTATTATTATGGATATTGTTAAAGTCACCTGTTATGTTAAACTAACGCAAGCAATACAAAGTAACGGCCATAAGATGATCGTTATGTGAAGAGAGCTCAGAGTGAAGTTTATATAAAGGACGTAAACAAAGAAAGTTATCTCTGCAGATGAATGAAATACTGAAAAACTAGAATATCTTTATTTTTATTATATCTTTATATTTATTAATAACATTGTTATTAATATTGTAGTTTTTAAAAGAGAATATAAAATAAAAGAATGAAATAAATAACAACAAAAAGAAATCAATTTTTTCCTCTAAACAATGAAATAAGCGTATGAAAAAAAGAAATAGATTAAAACCGCACTAAGTCTAACTCCATCACCAGTTCATTATATTATAACCCGACTGATCAAATATGAAGGATATCTCGATATAAAAATACCAGTTCAATACAGAATAGCGTCTTATATATGACCTAGGTATTTTATTTTTACGAGTATGTATGGTAATAGTACTGGTTTTTTATATGGTACTTTATGTTATATAAAAATAGTTTTGTCAGTACAAGTTGGATTCTGCGGGATACCGTTAGTCGAGATGATAAGAATTACTTGACTTTGAGTGTCTCACATTGGTTAGCATTTTTTCCTGTTTAATTTGATTTAATTTCTTTGTTTATTAATGTTCGTCTTAAGATAGGAATTAAAGGTTATACAACAAACACTGTAAGGTAATTAATTGTCTTACAAATCGTTCGAGAAATCTGTTTAATTTTATTAAACAAATAGTTGCATTGTTTTCAAAATTACTTTTGTTTTCTGTTTGTAGTCTGAGGAAATTCTACATCTTAAGAGATTAAAGTAAATCTTAACGTCATTTACCTAAACATACATATACCATTATCAATATAAGGATTGTATTTGTTATTGAGAAAGTAAGTAGACAACAAACGAAGTAACTAACAACAGCGATACTAAATTTTGAAAACAATGCAACTATTGGTTGAATAACATTAAATAGGTTTTTATGCGACAGGAATACGGTATTAAGGACAATTATTTTAAAACAGTGTTTCTTGGGAAAATCTCAAATATCACAAATATTAAACAACAAATAAACTTGAATTTACGACAAGACTGAAACTGCTGATATTTTATAAATGTTCATGTATACTTTAGATTGGATAAAAGATTTATGCGTACTTCTCGTCTAGAAGATAAAACAGTATTTAAGACTCCCGTAGTGTGTAATCAGTTTTGCAATGGTCCAAACCGTTCCTAAGTTACAGCTAAAAAACTGCAAAATTTACCCCCCGCTCCCTCTCTTCTCCAGCATTGCAGTAGATATTAAAATTATTTGGCCAGTCACTATGTTTATTCTCAACACGCTGCTATGTGAGTAACAAGAGTGTACCTACAACCCGATAGGAATGAAACTCTGTAGATATCAAACTTAAGGCTTTCTCGTACTGATAGCAAGTCATGATGGGTTGGAGGATAGAGCGTGTATGTGTGAAGGGTATGTTCCTGGGTTCAACACTCACGAAAGTCAATTTTATTTTGTTTATTCCCGTCGCCAAGCACGGGTAACCTGCTAGTTCATCATATGGAAGACATAACTTCAATGTAAGTTCTCTTTACTCTTATAGTTGTTATTTTGTATTGCTTGATAGCTAGCGTCAGTTTAAAATTAGAGGGTATTTTAATAATATTCTCGTAATGAAAGTAATATTTATTCATCTTTTATCGTTTATAAACTCAAGTCAACTAAAAAGGATGTATATTGTTTAATAATTTTAAGTAAAAATATCCCCTGACAAAAATAGTTTCAAAGTTCAGTTCTTTTTCAGTGGATGTTGTAAATTTATATCTATTCCGTTGCGTTACTTCACTTGATTAAAACCACAGCAATGGGATTGTATCTATGAAAATTTGTGATGTTATTGTTATTATGACTGTACAGTATTTTGTTATATATATACGACACTTAAATATAATATATATAATACCAGTTTTTGCCCGCGGCTTCGTTTAAATGAAAAGTTATGGTTAACAATACGCTAACTCATGGACAGAGCGGAGGGCCGCTATCCCAGATTATAGAAGAATTACGAAAAAGAGAATAATTTCCCACGACTTGATTTGTTCGGTGAATGATAAAATAACAGATAAAAATATGAGAGAATTCTAACATTCTACATTATGGCAAATATAAGTAAACAAGATCTTCCAGTAATTTTTTACAAAAAAATTACTCTGTTGACTGATACAGTTATAAAGTTTTTATTAGCATCAAATTTTTATTATCAAAGTTTTGTTTTATTGTAGTTATATCGGTGATGGTATTTGTCAAACCTATTATTATGGGATCGTATTATAAAGAACTCGAGACGTGAAAATCAAATAATTTATACTTTTATTTGCAAAACTGATATAAAGTAACAAAACTGACTGACTCACTTAACAAAAGCTAAAACAAAAACCTCTTTGGATCTAACTGATATAAGACAATCTGCTTAGAACGAAGCGTCACAAGTTTCAGTATAACAAGATGGTCTTTGCGTAGAAAATTTATGATCGTCGTCTGCACGGCTCTTTGGCTCTGGTTGTCATCCATCTTAGCGGGGATGTAAATATATAAGAAAAGAAAAACACATACAAGATAATTATTAATTAATAACTTCACTGTTAAGTAAATAATTTGTTGTTTTCCTTCAATTATTTTTCTGTTACTTCTATTGTACAAAAAAATATAGTATATGCGTTATTCCTTTCCAATAGACTAAAACAAGATTGACTACAGGAATATCAAAAGTTGTGACTATCTGTCACGCCATGAGACAGCTAGGAATTTCGAAAAACCACATGCTAGAGATGGCATTACAAAATATGTTGAAATCAACATACATGCCCTTTGTGACGTGACATTTAGGTAAAAAGACAAAGTGATTATTTATTAATTTACTGAACCTAACAAGGATAAACTGTTTGTATTAATAGGGCCATTTAAGTTTTTTTGACTACAGAGTAGACATTTACCATATGCAATGTGTATACGCGGTATTTAACTCTTGCTAGAACTACGAGTATCACTAACACTAACGTTCAGGCAAAACACAAAATCAACATTGGTTTCCAAGATATCTACGTTGAATGCTTTCAATGCCGTCTCTAGTATGTGTATGCTTAAGGGTCAGGAAGCTCAGTAACAAGATGAAGATATTTGTTAATTAACTTGCTTTCGAGAAAACAGTATGAAGTGTATAATAATAAGGTAAAAGTTGTTAGGAATATAGGGTAATGACTTCATCATTCTAATTTTGTTTATGACTTTACATTAACTGTTGCAACTCACAATTAATTTTAGCTATTCAGTTCAAAACTTTAGAAATTGCAAATAAAACAGTTCACTTTATTAATGAAGCGAGGCAATCACTCTTTGTTCGTACACATTTGTACAAACTTCTCACTGAGACCTCTTCACGTAACTATGAGTAGTTTGGCCTCGTTACTTCTTTGTGTCACTTCACTCGAATATGAAAGCCTGTCGAAAAATTTAAACTTAAATTTAAAAATGTTTATGTTGCAGTTTAAATAAAATAGAGGCGCCAACAAACCCTCAATTTCGACTCGCTGCGCTCGAGAAATCTCGGGTGCCGTTTGCATATTGAGCGAAGCGAGCTCAGTGTGTTGACTCATCGTTTCCCATTGACTTCAATGGGATATCAGTTTTTTACATGATATAAAAAAAAAACATTTTAAAATTTTTATTTTTAAAACCATCATCTTATGTGTGTCCTTTTTATAGTTAAGTTTCATAGTTTGCCGTCAAGTAGTTTTCGAGCCAAAACGTGACAAATAATGTAAAAAGTCTCCAGTTAAACGCTCCGCTTATTTCGTTCGCTTCGCTCAATAAACTATACACTTTAATTTGTATTTATATTTTAGGACGAGGATAAACAATATTGCTATTTATATAATTCAATTCAATTCAAAATATAGATTTGAAGTCGCAGTTACTCGTAATATTAAATTCTGATTCTACCTTCGCTACCAACATTGTAATTACAATACCGTTCTTGAGTTATCGCTGTCAATAAACGACTTGTAGATTGAGCTTATAGGAAGTCGTTTAAAGTTGATTTGAATCTGAGATTGTAGATCGTTTATTAATTTTAAAGGATAATATTCATTATTATTATTTATTTATCTATGTATGTACCATTATTTTTATAATAGCGCTTTTAAATGTAACGTTTTAATTAATATTGCGTTCCTTTGTTGAAAATTTATTAAAATTGTTTAATTTTCATCACGTGTGTGTCACGGTCCCTTTATAATATGTGACTTTAATATTATTATTGTTTAGTAATTTTATTTAGTATTGCCGTTGCCAGCGATTTCGTCTGCTGATGAATATCTTTAATAATAAATGCAATCTTTGCATTATTTTATATGTAGGTTTAGATAAAAGACGTTCAGATTTAATTTAATCTTTTAAAACAGAATTTCCGCAGATTACAAATAGAAAAAAAAGTAATTTTAAAAACAATGCAATTTGAATAAAAATAAGTAATAATTTTTGAGGTTGAATATTTTTTAAACATTATCAAAGACAAAATAACCTAAGACAATATTTGTTGTTCAAATCTCACGCGGCACCCTAAAGACGTATCTTAGCACAAATAATAAACAACAAATTAAATACATTAAATTTACGAGAACGCAAGAGCTGACACTGCTGACACTTTATATACGTTCGTATTTTTTAGACTGGATAAAAAGTTTATATACACTTCCGTCTACAAAATAAAGCAATATTTAGAGTCCCACAGATTTTTAAAGAATTCCTGCGCTGACGAATAATTTCTGTGCCATCGTGTGGCGCAGTAATCGACGTCACAAATTACTGACAAGTTTTGAAATCAATTCCCTCTCCAACATGATCATAAATTTTTGTATCGGTCAGGATAACTGGTCAATAAATTAAAAAGCTGTTGAATTTCCCGATCAAGACTTGTCTTCATTCCTACCTACCTACAAGGCCGGCAACACTCCCGTAAATCCTCGGATGTTGCAAGAGTTCATGGGCGGCGGTGATCACGTCCATCTGTGACCCGCCAGCTCGTTTGCCTTCCTCCTACATTAAAAATTTAAAAAAAGCCCTAGCATCGAAAATCAATAGTTATAAACCCAAAGTGAGCGACTGACATAAAACCGTAGAATCCAACTCGTTCTAATAAAATTATTTGTATGTATAACATAGATATATAAAAATAAAATGTAAGATATGGAGGTCGTATTAAATGCTTTATTCGGTGAAGTAACTGGTAGTTTTATATCGAGACCTCCTTCATATTTTACCATTTGTTTTATCGAAAATTGAACTACGAGTAGCGATGGAGTTACTTTTTGTTTGTTTTTTATGTATTCCTTTAATATTAATATATTCCTTTGATTATAATGCATAAAAATAATAGTCTATTATAATATCTTGCCTCTCTATTTCTTGTTATTGTTACTTAAGTAATTCTTTTTATAATATTTTTAATAGCCATGTTACCAGTAACATAAAATAATAAGAACATAAAATGAAATGTTAGTGCTATGAAATATCGGCATAAATTTTGATTTATTTTAAAATAAAATATCGATTTAACGGAGATGCATTTTTTTGTTAATATTTTAAACAATTATAAAAAAAACACTATCATATTTGAAATTTATTCTTAAAACTTTGCATAACTTTATATATTTTTCAAAAACTCGTCCCAGAAATAATAATTTATTATTTTAAGGCAACATTTCATACGAGTTTAACAACTTATGAATAAAGTGCTCTCTTTTATGTTTCGACTTTATATCTATACATATAATAAAATTGTAATATAGACAAGTCAGTACATTGAGTATTTAAAAATTATTAATAAGGTTTTAATAAACCTTGGCTTATAAATAGTGTTTGTAATTTTCGCCTTCTGTTTGTTTACAAATTATTTAAAAAGTATGGGTTTTGTGCTCGTTTTAGTTAATTTTGAACCGTAATTACAACAGAACTAGAAATAAACGAACTATACAAATTGGATATGATGCGTTTTTTTTGCAGTTAAATGTTTTCTTGAAGCAATAATAGTTATATTATATATTTTATCATTTTTAGATTATTTTAATATAGCCTTTCATTTATTAGTGATTTTCTTTTATTCATTTTTTTTGTTTACTTGTTTCCCTCATTGTTTTTCTGTTTTCTGTTAACATTGTTGGTTGACTGGTAGGTAATGCCTTAGCAATAAGTCAATATATTCTACCATTTTTTTGTACAATTAGGTTTTAATAAATAAATAATATTTTAATAAATCCGTGTTATATACATATAATCAAATCAAATGAAATGAATGTTATAACAAACTAACTTAAGGGATTAATATAATAAGTTTTAATCATCCACCCTTTCATTAGCAATGCTGTCAATTCATACACTGACTGACTCATTTATCAAATGTCAAAGCAAAATGCTTTTGAAACAGACCTCTAAGAATGATGCTCAAGTTTCAATGTCACGAATTGGTCGGAGGAAATTTATGATCGTCGTCTTCACATCTCTTTAGGTCTGATTGTTATCCATCTTAGCGGGGTCTTTATATTTATATGTATAAATTTCTTTTTTTATTTGATAAACAATATATACTCGTACAAGATACTCATTAATTAATGGCGTTCCAGGATATATTGTATAGCGTTCTCATTGTAATGGCCTCGGTACATAAATTAATTAAAGTTAATGAAATGCTTAAAACATTATGAGAATTGTTTTATATATATTTTCATACGAGTTTACGATTTTTATTAAGAAATGATATAAATATCTGCAAGTCATAATCTAGGTAAACGTCTATTTTTATTTAGTTAGTCTTTAGAAATTTGAAATGTTAATATTTCTCACGAGTAATCTGTTTTAGATAGCTAAAGTACAACGACGTGACAGAGTTATCCAGAGCTGTAATTTGCTGTCACGCTATGAGCCGATCAGCTTTATAACGCAATGAACTTGAGAATGAATTAGGTATTATTCTGTTAATAAATCTTCGAGTAACTCAATGGTAAATGGGCATTAAGGATGTCAATACTCTAACTTGGTTTTACAATAATTGTCATTAGTCAATTGTCGCAATCAATCAATATTTCAGTTCAAAATATAAATATATATTATAACATCTCGAGGCAATAACTCTTTGTTCATACACATTTGTACAAACTTCTCACTCACCTCTTCACATAACTATAACTCTTTTATTTGTGGTGTCACTTTATTCGAATATATAATCCTGATGAAACATTAAAAAAAATAAGTATAATAGAGATAAATATTAAAAAACCATATTGGTTTGAACTAATCACAAAACAAAACTTAAGGGCACGTAGTATTAAAAGCTTTTGAAATGTAACGTCTGACATAGACTTTGAATCGCTTTTATTAATCGCTTTATTTTGTTGAAAAGTGATTAAAGTGTTATGAAAAATTTTATGACATGACTTTAAAATCGTCATTGTTTAGGACATTAAGAGTTTTTTTTTTTGATGTAGTTGATGACGACTTCGTCTACTGCCAAATATCTTTAATCTAACAAATAAAACTTAAAAGTTCACATCGTTTTCAGTGGCTCTTGTAAATTTATAACATAGAGTTTCGTTACTTTACTTACTGTTGAAAAATTCAAATTTACTTTAAATTCAAAATTTCTTCATTCAAATACATATTTGTTTGCACTTTTGGATCGTCAATTATCACAAAATCAAAAGCGCAGTATTATTCAAGAGTGGCTCTTTTTAAATGACATTTAACAAAATTTTATATTATATACATCATAATATCAACCCTGGAAATGAGTCAATAAACTAATTTCCACACATTCAGATCAACTAAATACTCACAAGCGTATTCACGTCGTTGTTTAAATAAATATACAATATAATTTGTATTTTTATTTTAGGATGCAAATACACGAGGGTACCGAAAAACATATAATTGGTATTAATGATATCGCTTCCACACAAAGGATACAGGCCTTCGTTACGGAGAGTTTACAACATTCTTTGATGATTAGAATTGATTACAGCAAAACGAGAATAACACTGAAAATAAAGTATGTAGTTTATAATCATTCTTAATACTAGTTTCGGTACCAACATTGAAAATATAACACCTTTCTTGAGTTAGTTAGTTGAATTGAGGTTTGAATAAACAACCTGTGGATTGAGGATTAGAGGAAGTCATCTAAAGTAGAATTTAATCTCAGATTGTAGATCGCGTTAAAACGTTAACATTTACTCTCTTTTATTTACACGCAGTTATTTGTATGTAACATTAAATTTAACAAAACAATATTTTTAATAGCGGTTTTTGAATATTACGTTTTAATTAACATTGCGTTATTTTGTTGAATACTAATTAAAATTGTTAAATTTTCATTATCATGGTTTAATAATTTTATTTAGTAATGTTGTTGCAAGCGACTTTGTCTGCCGACATCTTTAATAGTGAATATAATCTTTACATTGTATAATATGCAGGCTTAGATAAATGACGTTAGAAGTTATAAGTTATATATAACAGTAATTTTGAAAACAATGCAGGTGTTCGTTGAATCAAGTTACATAGCTTTCTCAGACGTTTTCCAAGACCATTACATTATAGTTTTCTTGTGCAAATCTTACAATCTTCGTGTCTCTACACAAACAATGAACAATAAATAAAATTTACACACAAAACAAACACTTTACGACAAAACAAGAACTGAAACTACTAAAACTTAATGTTATATAATAATGTATTCTTTAGATTGGATAAAAGGTTGAGGAATACTTTTCATCTAGAAGAGATAACAGTATTTGAGATTTAGTCAGAGATGTTTCTTAAATAATTCCTGAACTGAAGAATAATTTCGATGTCGTTGTGTTTGGCAGTGTTCGATGACACTACATATTATCAAGTATGGGAAATAAAACCATTTCAATTATAATCACAAATTTTGATATCAGTCAAGGTGATAAACACTAAAATCAAAATTCATTGACCTGCGCGTTAAAGATTTCCCTTCATCCCCACTAAAGAAATGAGGCTTTGGCCTTTCGCTTTACACTTTGCAATAGTAAGACCCCCAAAGTCAAGGATTACCTATTACCTCGGCTAACATTATGCCACAGAATCCAACTTGTAGTAACATTACTATTTTATTATTGGAATAAAATATAAGATATCGAGGTCGTATCTAAGAGGCTATTCGCTGAAGTGACTGATATTTTTATATGAAGGTTTATCGCAAAAGGAAATAGCCATGGAGCCAGGCTATATTCGGGTTTCATCCTTTTCTGTCGCTTGCGCTCTGCCATTGATTTTAATGTCATTAAATAATACTTGACAACTATATGTATATATATATATATGACAACTATGTGTTTTTATATAAGACACCCTTTTAAAAAAATCATTTTGTAAATACAATTTAAATGGAAATGTCACAACAAAAAAAAAATAATACAAATATAAACACTTTCTCAGCATTATACCCGTATCGTATGGAAGAGATAACTTTCTCTGTTTCCACCCATTTATATAAACTTTGCCCCTGTTCACTTAACGACTAGTCTTATGGCCGTCTTATGTATTACTGAACAGTTAGATGTATTAAGTATTGACCGTTGGCATCATCTTTATATCAATACAGAGAACACTTAACAAAATGTTTATTCAAAATACATAATAAAAATGTCAATTGACATGGAAGTGTTGATGCTCGTAAATATACTTCATACATTTAATTATATTTGTATCAAGTCTAAGGAGGTCGATGGGTGTGTAGCGCCCGCATGCATCGACATTATTGATCGTCTGTTACGCGCTTAATAAGATAGCAGTATAATAAGATAAAACATTATATAGTACGATTTTTAAACGTATGTATGTTACTTAGCTATAACGTCACAAACACTATCTTCTATAAACATATTATATACATATGTCTACACATTCTATATACATATGTATATAAGCGATTAACCAATCACTCACTCATTACGAAATCTCCGAAACCATATGTCTGATTAACTTAAAATTTTCCATAGTTACTTCTTTTGTGACTTAGACGTCCGCTAAGAACAGATTTTATGGAATTCCTATTTCAACGGATTTCAACTTTTTGCATTTCGCCAAGTTTTACAACAGTAGGAGCAATACACTTTTACCACACTTTTACAGGTTACCACAGCAACGGTTAAAATACCAATGTATACCATAGCCACAATTGACATGACAACAGTTACCATTACAGCTGTTACCATGGCAACCAGAGTATAGATAAGGTGTGGGGGGTGCCAAAAGTTGAAATTTGAAAATTAAAATTTGTCATAAATAAAAAATTTAAGACAAAAAATATAATTGATTACAAAATTTAATTTGATATATTTGAAAAAGAAATAAACATTATATATATATATTTTTTAATTTGTCCTTAGTTCCATACTGGCAATGTTTTTGGTGTAGGCCTACTGCGGATCCCGCCACATTACATAACGAGAACGTGTCTCAATATACAGTACCTCAGTACCATAGTATACAGTATACCAGTACCAGTACCAGTACCAGTAATAGGTGATGTAGAAATCTGTGTATTAACTGACTGGCATTATATTTCTCTATTTAAAATATTAAAAAAATACACTAAATATAAAACATAAATAAATTTTTTGTCAATACAAGAAGTCTAAGTTCTCATCCAAATTAATAGTGTGCTCAGTGAAGCGGACAGGAATCAGCTAGTTTAGTATATAAATATTTACAATATTTGCAATACTCTAGACTTTTAGCGTATGTTATTTATTTTAGAATGACATATCGATTGAATTAAGACTGAAAACGTATTTTGTTTTGTTGTAATCAATTGTAATGGGACATCATATTAAATTAGATATTATATAGAGTTAGATACTATCTTATACTAAGTTTGTATAATATATATTTCAAAAACTCGTGCACGGAGTAATAACTCCGATGGAAAATTTTAAGATTCAGTTTATTATTTTAAGACAACATTTGAAATGAATTTTAAAAGTTTTATAAATAAAATACTCTCTTTTATATATCAGTTTAAGTCTTTCATTAAATATTAAGTAATTATTAACTTATTTCCTAATTGTCCATAGGTGTCCACATATATTAAAATAGAAATACAAACTAGTCAGTAAAATAAAATTTCAAAATTTATTATTTTGTTTCCTTAATTAGTAAATTATAGTTTTTGTAAATGACCAACAAATAATATCTCAGTTTTCAGTGAATGTTGTAAATTTACTTTTCAATTTAGTTGTTTTATTTTACTTGATTAAAACCGCGGTAAGTACGAGTGTATGACGGATTAATAAAACACTATTGACTTATGTTTACGATTCGTTAATTAAATCCTTTACCTTGTACGCTATAATTACTTTTATTTTATTTTTGATACTATAACAATAATATTCAATGATTAAAATGTCATTATTAATGTGTTAGTAAGCAGATACATAGAACATGGTGCTGTTATATATGATACTAGCTTATACCCGTCGCACACCTGGAAAAAATAAATGTAGAGCCGAGGACGGTTTGAAACTAAAACCTTATGTACTAAAATTACAGTGGAACAGACCGGTCGGATGGTGATATTTACCGGGTACGTTATTTGTATGCTTTTTGAGTCTAGTTGTCATCCATCTCACCATATACTAACTAATCATTAGTATTCACGGGTTGAGTGTTAAGCTTTGGTTAAGCGAAGCTCTTAACCGTTTGGGAGACCTTTTTTACTGTTTAGTTGTCTCCAGAATGCGATGGGATAATTAGCTAAAAATTTTTCATGTATATTTGAGCCAGAACAGATTGAAAAAATGTTTAGCCATTCAAAAGTTATCAAAAAAAGATCACTCCTGCCATAGACAATACATTAGAGGCGCCCTGCGCGTGCTTGCAATGCGCTGAACTAGAAGGTGACAATTAGTCCTAATAAATCGATATTTCCTGTAGCTATTCAGATGAAAGGAGCGGGGCTCAGCTCAACACCCGCCTCGCACGGTTGGCGGATACCAGTATTAGATAATTTTGCATTGTCACCGTAAATAAATTTATACATAAACTGATTGTTTTCCTTTCTCAAATTAAAGATATGTTTTGCCTGGTGCGTTGCAAGTTTTTTTTATATCAAGACTTTTTTATCAATGCTATCGAGAATTAATACTGATTCATATTTTAAAACGTTATAATAATTAGTTAGCTACACAGTCATTAAACAAATAAGTCGTAAAACAAAATCTTACATATAAGCGACGTAGACCCCATTTTCGTATAATTAAAGTAAATAATATTTTATAGTATTAAGAAGAGTTGAGTTCTGTTAATCAGGTATCTTAATATGAATTTTATCAGACTTCATGACTTCAGCTTTTCAAGACCATGAATGGCTTTGCAACCATTGTCGTATACATATACATCAATTCAGTTAAAAGCTTATAAATTGCAAATGCAACACTTCACTTTATTCATATCTCAAGGCAATAACTCTTTGTTCATACACATTTGTACAAACTTCTCACTGAGGCCTCTTCACATAACTATGAGTAGTTTGGCCTCGTTACTTCTTTGTGTCACTTTACGCGAATATAAAAGCCTGTTAAAAAATTAAAATGCAGTTGAAGCATTCATGATGTAATTTAAATAAATATAAATGTAAACTTTTATATATATATATATATATATAAAAAAGTTTACATATACTATAATAGGACAAAGATTGCATTTTACGTGACAATCAGCTTAATTTAACTTTTAATTTACAGTCGAAATTAATAATCTTTACCGACACTATTTTCATTTTGCCAATAATTTATTTGTATGTATCATTAAATTTAACATAGTAATATTTAAAATTACGCATTAATATAAGCTTCTGAAATGTAACGTAACCTGAAATATAAAATGCTCTTACTGAAATTGTGTTCTGTTGCTGTAAACTGTTTAAATTTGTTAAATTTTCATCACGTGTGTCATGGCGGCTGTTGGGGACGTGACTCAAATAATATAATTATTTTAAATGTTTTAACAGTTATCCCTTGTTAATTTCAGGACTTACTTATGTTTTAAAACTAAAAGTAAATTTTGTTAGATAAGCAATATTCCCAGACTAAATATAAACGGAATGAAATTCATTTTAAAAACAATGCAAAGACTAGTTAAAGCTGAGCTGCTTTCTTTAACGTTATCAGAGACAATTACTTTGCAACATTCTCTTTAGTATAAACTTCACTGTACACCACAAAGGTGTAGCTGAACAATTATTAAACAGACAGTTAGAACAGATTAAACTATTTTAATGTTGATACAAATTGGCTAAATAGTTTATAACTGCTCCCTGTTTGATAATATTTTTTTAGCTTTTATAGTCACATAAATAACTGATACAAAGTATACATAAACTTGGAAAAGTTAGAATCTACTGCTAGTACAATTCAAGATGTACAGGACTGACATTATCAGACACACAAACAGAACAGACCGACAGAATTGATATTATGCTGACAAACGTATTTCTCTTTGTATAACATATTTGTTCGGTGAAGTATAATTTTCATATTGAGACCTCCTTCATATTTGATCAGTCGGTTTATAGCAAAATTAACTAGTAACAGAGTTAAGCTTTTCTCGAGTTTTTTTTTCTATTATTCTATATCAATATATTCATTGTATTGTTTCCTGTTTTATCTATCTAAATCACAGTTGCTAATTATTGTCATGCTTGCAGAAAGCCTTAATACAAGAAAGGTACGAAAATTGTATTCTAGTTATCTAACATTTTATTTTTATGGAAGAATTATTTTTCTTTGTTTCTACCCATTTATCTAAGCTGCACTCTGAGCACTCTTGAGATAACGACCAGTCTTCTAGTTTTAATTTTGTATTGCTTAATGCTAGCGTAAGTTTAAAATCAGAGGTGACTTTAACAATTTAATGAAATAACAGCCCGAATTGTCTGTCTCCCAGGCACAGTGGTAAAATCGCCTTCCAATTAATTAGCTCCTACTAAATATATATGAAGATAATATGATAACACTTTTATATAGATGACATGACATGTCAGGTTCAAAATCTAAAAATCAAATAAGACATTCCGAGATCAAAGAACGAAAGTTTCACTAAGCAAGCAGAGCCGCGTGTCTAAGTTAGTACCTTATAAGGTAAACCTGAATAAAACTTGTAAGAATAAAACTTCAAGCTCCTACCTACCACTTCTCTTAATTATTATTTTTTCAGTTACCCTCTTCTCCTTGGAAAAACTTTCACGCTAACGAACCTTTAATTTCTAATCATCGAAATAATCGATCCTGATCCAAATTTTGTTTCTGATATTAAATATACAATAATTTTTTTAAGTAATCAAATACGATCCGTGCTAAGAAATAAAAGGTTCACTTCAATCTCAGATTGTCGATCGATTTTTAATTACGGCCGTAAGGCTGTATAGGCTTCCTCCAATGTAAGACATTAATCATTTCCGTGATAAAATATTAAAATGTGTACCGTCAGTTCGTAACTGAAGAACCTACACTTTGAAAATGGTAATATGACTTGCAAGTTCTGTACTTATTAATGGTATATTTCACTAATGATTAATGAAAAGTTGACATAAAGCGTTAACGTAACGTTAAAAGCGTGAAGTAGTAGGAAATTATTTGAAGCACAAGATCGGTCGTGATAATTACATTCCCTCAGGGAAATTACGTGTGCCATTGGAATTACAAAATTATTATTAGCTATTGGAATTACAAAATGATCCTCTTTGATCGATTCGGTATTGTGTCAGTCAATCGTATTTTAATTTCCTACTCTACTGTATATTTTTCCAAAGTTGCAGTCAGGTGTTCATGAGCGTTATATCCATAAAAAAAAAACTATATTATATTTAATTTTTTTGTTTCAGATGAGGAATGTGATTTTTATCAGTAGAAACTGTATACAAGCGCTGGTTCTACTGGGATAGAACTAACATCTAACAGAAGAACTTTATCTAGCTATATATCGTGGAGTACGCGAGTGAGCCAAATTCCCAAATTATAAAACAACAAATGTTGACACATTTTGCCATCAGTTATTATAAATTATATCTAGCATGAGTGAAATCTAATTACTTAGTATAGTGAAAATTATTTTTAGAAAAACTATTCATGTATTTATGGTTTGTATTTAGAACTATTAAAAAAAACGGTTTTATTTGTCGATAATTTTTACTGCAGAGCTATTTAAAGTGAAAGTTATTATAAGTGATGTAATATGTAATTAATTAAGTTATTTTTGTGACTAAATATCACAAATTATAAATTCACTACAACTATCTATTGGCTTCGCATATTAATATATAAAATAAAATATAATAAAATGTGCAACTATATTTTCTGAATATTACTTCAAAGAATAATTTATCAAAAAAGTTCACCATCACAGCACAAAATTAATAAATAAAGTTATTGGCGTAATTTTAAATGCACTCCAACTCAAGCGGCTAGATAGCCGAAATAGCCAATTACGCTCGACCACACAGCAGCATCAATTGGTGAAGTGGGAAACACTTAGGCTCTTAACTGGATGAACTTCCACGGGAATGTCGATTCAACACCTCCACTTCACAAGCCTAACTTAATTTAAAGTTTTCAGATTATATATTTTGAACTTATGTATGTTTAACTTTAATAAATTTACAAATATTTTACATATAGTATAGGTGTGTCTGTTTTACGTTAGTGACAAATGAAATGGTTTTGAACTAAAGGAAAATATCATAGATCTTCAGTTAAAAGTCGTTTTTCTATTTTAATTAGGCGTATAATGCACTTATGAAGTGTCAGAATCTAGTTCCACGTAAATTATAAATATTTGATAATACTTACATTAGTGTTAGACTAGATATTATAATGAGCAACTTTTCATGTTTATAAATATTTGTTTTCTTCAATGATATTATTTGTATCGAAATACAATTCCGAAATATAGATTGATTTCGAAATTTATTCGAAATTGATATTCTCATTTAAGAAGAAAAAGATTTGTTAACAAACTTTTATCTCCTAAGTTAAGTTCAATAACTAAACCCTTATTTATAATATTTAATAATAAATATTTTTTATATATTTTTTAAGTCATTGGTACTGTGAACTGATAAATCACCATATTATTCTTATATTATTAAAAACTACTACTAAAGCAGGACTTTAATTAAACAAAAAACTTACATAATTACATAAATGTTTTGATAAGTTTCACCTCAGACTATTCGCATGTAGAATTTTATCCTCGAGGGATCATAACGACCTTTCTTCAAATAATCATTAATGAATAAATTGAATTGTAAGAGATTTTAAAATCACAGAAGGGATGGCGATAACTTTCTTAATTTGAATGTTTAAATATTGTTTACAACTCCAACATTTTTGTTTATTTAATACTACTCTAAAACTAATCTTTTTCTATACATTACTTTCCCGTCCATTCCAATTAAATAACTGATGGCCGATTGAGTTGTTGTCATGGTTGCAAGGAAGTTTAAATGTCATAGAATTTCTTGTAACAAAAGTATGCTAGCGTTCCGGCAGCGATTCTGCCTTTACATATAAAATAAATACGCTAATATTAGCTATAGCTGATATTTATTTTAACTAATTTGATAACATAAAAACCAATTGAAAATATGAAATATATTTCTTATTCCCAGAGTAATTTTTTGTAAAATCTGTGCAGATGTGTCAGTTTTCATAACTGATAAGTCGTAGTCGCTTTTTTTATTTTTTAGATATATAGATATTAGAAAATTTTATGAAGTTACCTCAGATATTTGTCAACTGAATAATAAATATTCATCTAACAGACAATTTAATACTTTTAAACTTGGGACCAATGAAATCCAAGTAATTCTGATAAAATAATAGATATTACTTATCTCTCAGGAGCATTTTTTTTTCAACCAAACCAAAGTTCTTTAATATCGGCTATATTCTGAGCACTTGCTATTCATTAGGGAAATCTAAAAACTATCTTACGGAATTATGGTCTCAATAGAAATTCGTTTAACTCAAATATTATATAATATTGTAAAATTATTATTTTTTACCAGCAATAATAAAAATACCCACATTATTATTACCATAATGTTAAAATATAGACCTTAAATAAATTTTTAACAAAAACGTAACTAAACTAAACTATTAAAGAACGGTATTTTTAGATATATTTCAGCGACACACTGAGATGAGAAAATGAGATAGCTAATTGATTTCGCCAGGAGAAGGTTGTTTTACTTCGCATTTTTTAATTGTATTTTGTCTTATGGCATTCTTCTCTGGTGCTCAGGATGTAAATTCTATGCAAAAGAGAGCTGTTTGAGCTCTTTATAGCCTGAGTCATCTAGAATTTCTTAAAACGATTTTCAAAATATTTATGCCATTTCGAATTCTGTTTAGACATTCAATTTTTTTCGTACGAAAACCTTTGTTTTTTTTATGTAAGAGGAGGGCAAACGAGCTGTCGGGTCACAGATGGTACGTGAACATCGCCGCCCATGAACTTCTGCAACATCCGAGGATTCACAGGAGTGTTGCCGGCCTTGAAGATAGGAGTAAACGCCTTTTTTGAAGGTACCGATCTGGAAATACCGCTGAAGGGGTTTTGTTCCACAAGCGAATCGAACGTGGAAAAAAGGTCCTTGAGAACCGCACTGTGGAGGATTGCCTTGCTTCCAGGTATTAGGGATGGTAAAGTAGTCGACGGCGCGCTGTGCGGTGATGAAAAGTATTCTAATACTTGGCTAGGCAATGAGGGGATTGCTCTCCAAGAGCGGTGATACGACAAATGGGATTTTCTTAGTGATAAACGTGCAAACCTGTGTCTTTTGGGGATTGAACTGAACGTGGTTCAGTTCACCCCACTCAGAGACTATCCCCAGGGAGGTGTTTATAGAAGACACAAGTTTCTTTCAGCTCTCGTCGACGTTTTCCCGAGAGAGACCTGCACGGCTGGAATGTACCGCATCCCCAGTGCTGTCATCCGCATAACAATGTATGTTGGAGATATCCAATATACCATTGATGTGCAGGAGGAACAGAGTTGGGGCCCGCAGCTTTGGGCTACACCAGCATTCACGGGCTTGGGGTCCGAGCAAAAACCGTCGAGAACGACATGTATGCTCCGCCCAGTGAAGAAGCTGGTGATCAACTTGCATAAACTCTCGGGAAGCCCATAGGAAGGTAGCTTCGAAAGAAGCCCCTTGTGCCGTACACGATCGAAGGCTTTCGCCATATCCAGAAAACTGCCAGACCCTCTCCCTTGCTTTCAATAACAGCTGCCCAACGGTCTTCAGATATAGCAGAAGATCACCAGCCGATCGGCCATGGCGAAAGCCATATTGCCGGTCATTGACCAACTGGTGATCCTCGAGGTAGGTTAAGAGCTGTTTATTTATAATGCTCTCTATTAATTTGGAGCGAAGAGAGGTAATGGCGATAGGTCTGTAGTTAGCTTGAACCGAGCTATCACCTTTTTTAGGGATCGGATGGACAAGGGCACGCTTCCATGAGACCGGGACTAAAGTACTGAGTTAGACGCGTTAGCACTGGTGTCAATTCAGAGGCACATGGTCGTAGTCCAACTGGAGAGATACCATCTGACCAACTCGATTTATGAACTTCCAAGGAAGAGAGAGCCTTTCGGATGAGTTTTTGCCGAAAAACTATTTTCGGTATTAAGCTTGGACTCCTCGGGATGATAGACGGTGTCTTCCCCTGGTCATCCAAAGTCAAGTTTGAGGCAAAAAGAGTACCCAATAGATCGGCTTTCTCTTTTGCCGTGTGGGCCAAAGAGTCGTTCCCAGTGTGCAATGGCGGTAGGGATGGCTGACAAAAGTTACTCAGTATGGCTTTTGAAAGCGCCCAGAACTTGGGCGTGCCAGGCGGGTACTTTGCCAGCTGATCCCCAATTTTGACGACATGCTTGAACTTTGCTCTAGCAATTTTCCCTTTGAAGAATCTGGAGGCACGATTATATTTCCCCTTCAGAACTCTAGAGTTCGGATCTTTAGTGACTAACGCATTAGCCCAAGCTTGATAAGCCTGCCGTTTGCCAGCTGCTGCAGCCCTGACAGACGCATCAAACCAAGGCCGCGATCTGCCACCAAGTGGTATCAAATCGGCCCCCATCGGTGGGATGCAAAAAAGGATCGCATTCCATCCCAATCCGTTGACTTGTAGTGCCAAACGCGGCGAGTCGCAAGTCTTGTGCGAGCTGGGCGTTTAATGGGCACTATACTCCGTACCAAGCAGTGATCAGAGGACCCTAATGGAGCCTCGACAGTTACCTGGTACTTTCCGGGATGTGTAGTCAGCAGAAGATCCAACAAAGAGGGCATATGGCTGTCCACGTCCGGTAGACGAGTGTGCGTCTTGACCAATTGGGACAGACCATTTGCCATAGCAAAGTCAAACACAGATCTCCCCCCGTAGTCGGTGGCACGTAACCCTAGCCAATCGACATTGTACGCATTGAACTCCCCGAGGACTACGACTTCGGCGGAGGGAGTCTGTGAAAGCAGATTGTCAATCTTCGCCTGAACATGGCTTAAGAGTTGATCCGTTTCTGCATTACCACTATGGGACCTGTAGAGACACGCGTAGATTCGTCCTCGACTCGTCCTCGAATCGTCGCGATGGTCGTCCATATACACGCGCAGCCAGAGTACAGACAGGTCCCGACCTTCAAAAACCTGAAGGCGACGGTAGCAGATATCCTCCCTTACGAACACAGATACCACGGCGTGTGGTATAAAATGATGTTCTAGTTTATACCCGGGGTATGATAGGTACGCTGTGTCGCTAGGTTGAGATATCTGCGTCTCCGTCAGAAACAACAAGGCCGGCTGCGCCGTCTCTAGATGATAGTGGACGGCGTTCAAGTTGGAATGAAGTCCCCGGATGTTGCAAAATTCCACATTTAGAGTGGGTCATGGTGCCGCTGCGTTGACTCGTCGTTTGCCCTCAAAAAACACAAAAGGCGATACTTTGCCCGCCCCAGATACGACGGGCAGCCCGAGCAAAATCCGAGAATCATTTCCCCGATGTTGCTCGGGGAGGGGGTCCCCAGCTTTATCAAAGCCGGTACCCTCCTGGTGGGGTATTTTTCTTTTACGCATCGCTCTCATGTTTAGCGGGGGGGGGGGGGGGGGGGAGGCGAGCCTTCGTATAGGAAGTACACTCAAATAACAACAGTTATTTTCTACCACTTACAGATATACTTTTACAAGAAACACCTACACCGGTTTTAAATTTTAGTGAAACAATATTTTTTTTATTTCACAACCATCTTTGACGCTCAAATATACGTAGTACCCGGATCATGGTATCGGAATATTTACGAACAATATACAAAAAGTCAAGCTTTTCGTGACAAATTAATGTAATTTTTTGTAGTGTTACCACAAAACATACTTTTAATTTATTATTTTCAGTCTTTATTGCACAATATTGTTTTGTGCCACAAAGACTTATATGCCATAATATATTCATGTGAATAGTAAAATATGAATTGACATTAATGCAAGAGTTAAGTAAGTAATATATATATTATTTGCAGGAATGTCCGACTGGTCTGGTTGATGAAGAAGCATTCAAGAATATCTTCTGTCAATTTTTTCCTCTTGGTGGTAAGTGAATTCAAATTTAAATAATATAATATCATGCTCTTTACAATAATATAATTTTATATTATTTGAATTTATATACGATATTTATAAAGCAAATAAAAGTGAATAATCAAGGTTGTTAATGAAATATAAATATTTAAATTATATTTTTCAGATGTCAAAGTACTCTATTTTCTTTACATTCGTTCGTTCGTTCTTTACATTCGACAGTTTAGCCAAAAACGTGTAACTAAGAATACTTGACAACTGATAAGCATACCAATTAGTTACTTTATATATACATTCATAATACATATAATACATATAACGATATATGAATGATTTACAAGATAAATAGTTTTCTAATGTGGGGATTAAATCCATCATGGGCACAACATACCGATTTACAACCACTGCGATAATAAATCCTAGATTATGTAGTTAATATTTTTGGTAATTGAAAGTAGCCTAGTCTCAGAATTTTTTGTTAAATGTCAATCTTGTTTTGTTTTAATTTCAGATGCAACTCAGTACGCTCACTTTGTATTCAACACGCTAAAACACAAACAAACAGGAAAACTTAACTTTGAGGTAATTTTATTAATACTCAGCACATTATAATGTTATACAATAAGACATGTTTTAAATTTTAAAATTACTGAGATTAAAAGTGATAAGAAATTTAATCTTAAATGTGCACAACTAGCGAATTCCAGAATGCAAGCAATATAATATGTTAATTTCATCCTAAATTTTCGTGAACATACTCGTAGCTGCAAAGATTTAGAAACTTAAGATAAATAAGATAGTGTGTACACGACTAAAATCCATTAAAATAATTATAATATGTTGTGTTACGAATAAAAAAAAACAGTATATCATATTTAAATCTATCTCTCTTAAAGTGGAAGTTTCTTATTTAAGTTAGGCATACACATTGCTTATAAAACATCAGATTTTAGTTGAATTGTTCCAAAGGGTAGGTCCAAGGAAAAGAATCGTCAAGAATAATCCATGGGTTTTAGATCACAGTCATACTCGATATGTAAAAACAAGCACAAGAATTAGAATTCAAGCATATTGTTGTAATTAAATAAGTTTAGAATAATAAACTACGACAAGATATTATAGAATAATAAAAATTAGTGTTGTGGACCTAAAAAACAAACACATACTCACACAATTTTACTCAACCCTTCAATTGTGAGAATGTGACGCGTAACGAAGGATCAATTAAGTCTGGATCCCTCGTCAAATTACAGACAGACAACAAGCGGTTTGCAACATTTAATTATAACTTTAGTATGTTTTTTGTTAATGTTTTCAAAATAATTTAATACTGCAATACGTTTTTCTTTTTAATCATATTTGAGAATACTTAATCGACAGATAAAAAATGGAGGTATAAAATATTTCTTAAAAAAATACAGTTAAATATTATATTTGTTTGAAATAAAAGTTATTTATAGCAGTTGTCGTATAAAAAAGGTTTAAATTTGATTCATTATAACAAAAAATATCATAACAGATTACGAGTTATGACTGTATTTATTTCAAAATAACATTATATTTTGAAAGGAATTCCTGGATACTTTATCCCGAGTGGCTTGCGGCTCTCGTCAAGAGAAGTTATCCTTTGTATTTGCATTGTAAGACGGCGATGGCGATGAAAGAATCTCCAGAAGTGAGATGCTGTCGGTGGTACGAGCTGTATACGAACTCCTGGGACGAGCTGCAGCACCACCGATTAATAAAGCTGCTGGCAAAAATCATGTTGATAGAATATTTCACGTAAGTAAACAAATGTTTCAATCGATATTTATTAACCTAACCTAACCTCACGTCTACAATTTGTATGTTTTTCTTGAATATTACCTTAAAATCAAATGATGATTTCAATACAAATACTTGAATAATGTGGTCTTTGTGGGGCATCTCTTCTGGTGACCCCTGACGAACTGGCTCGCTGGTGCGGCCGTGACCCCGCACTCCTGCGTTCTTTCGACACACTAGATACAGTATTGTGATCCACACACACGCGCACAGACACTAACACCACACTAAGTGACACGTGCTTAACAAATCCAGATGATAAAACCTGTTCCACAAATCTTGATGTCAAAAAAAGTAAATCTCTGACATCCTCCAAATCAATTAATGCTAGCGTTAAAGAGAAATATGATGTGGAAGTAAAAGTTAAGTGCGTGTGTGGGAAAGTTATAGCAAATATAAAGCTATCGACGAAAGCTGTAGCTGTGCCCGTGAATTCTCCGGTGTCTTCGCGATCTGGTGGCACGCCACCGCCCCCGCCGCCGAGAAACGCCAGGAGGTATTATTAGTACATATATCATTTATCGTTTATACAGTATATTTTTAGGACAATAAATGGGTAAGCATACAAATAGAATACTTGACTATGGCAACATTATATTTCTTCTAAAAAAGAAGGAATATCATAAAGTAATTGTTCAATACAGATTTGAATTTCCTACGTACATTTCATTAGTTATATCTATATTTTATAATAATAGCCAAATTGAAAATAATAATATTATAAAAAAAAGATTTGTTTACTAGTTTCATAATGATTTAAACTGCTATATTGGTTAAAGACATCTCTTTGCTATTAGGACGCTACCTGATCCCTGATTTCAAGTTTCATGTCCACAATATTTGTCGTATCACCGCTCTTCGAGAGGACTCCTCTTATTGCCTCGCCAAGTATCATAATACGGGGATAAAAATTGGGAGTGATCAATAGAGTAAGGCAGTATTTCAAACCTGGCCAAAGACATGCGCTCTATAAAGCGCAGGTCCGGCCACACAAGGAGTACTGTTCTCATCTCTGGTCCGGAGCACCCCAATATCAGCTCCTACTATTTGACCGCGTACAACGGAGAGCCCTTCGGATTGTCGGAGACCCGGTGGTCTGCGAACGGCTGAACTCTTTGGCATTGCGTAGAGACGTGGCTTCTTTGTGCGTCTTCTACCGCATTTACAACGGGAAATGTTCCGAAGAGCTATTCGATCTAATGCCTGCCACCGAATTTCACGACTGCACAGCTCGCCATCGCCTCCTTTACCATCCATACCACCTAGATGCGTAGCGATCTTCCACTGTGTGGTTTTTATGGCCTTTTTTTCCACGTACCACTCGAATGTGGAACGAACTTCCTTCGGTGTTATTTCCAGATCGATACGACATGGGTACCTTCAAAAAAGGCATATATTCCTATTTCCAAGGCCGGCAACGCTTTTGTGAATCCTCGGATGTTGCAAGAGTTCATGGGCGGTGGTGATCACATATCAACGGTGTCCCACAAGCTCGTTTGCCCTCCTCTAACATAAAAAAAAATACTAACTTCTTATTAGCAGCTCAATCGAGAGCAGATTAAAATATAAATTATATCAAATACTAGCTTATTTGGCATAATTTATATTTTAATTAGAAAAAATAAGAGCCATGCACATACAAAAAAACGTTACATATTATATTTCATTTTTTTTTTTAAAGAAGTAAATTCTTTGAATTTGAGGCTTTATCATTAAAATTACTAATTGGTGCAAGATTTTTTAATGAATGCATTTCGTTTCACTTGTGTACTTTCACTTGGGGAAGGGATTTTTATAAATGTTTTTATTCATTAAATTATTTCAATGCGTAATGTCTCGTTTTAACTAAATAGAACTCTACCTCTTCATAAGTAGAATGTAGTATTTGGAATAATCGTAATATAATAAATTAATAATAATTGCTTTTCTATTATTTTGCCAAGAAGATGATTATTTGAAATAATCTATAAATATTTTAGTCATTTTAAGCTTATTTAATTTTTTAAGAAATGCAGAATGAAAAACGCATTAACACAAGTAAAACTCGAACTTGTGACCTATTGGAATCCGTTTCCGTCGCTCTAACAACTGAATTATTGCTACTTACTTACCTTGACATATTTTATATTTATGTCTATTATACATAGTATATTTTGTTTGTATGTAATCGTTATTAGTAAGGACTAAACATCAATTATTTGATTACTTTCTAAAAAGATAATTATTATTAACGGTTCTAAAACTGACATATATTTTTAGTTAATCCATTTTAATATCAACCAAAATCAATATCAAAAACATATCTAATAGACATCTCATTTACTACAACCCTACACAAATGTCATTGGTATTAAATTAAAACAAATCTTTTGGTCTCCAGGCTGGATGCTCTGTCCTCTACTTCCAGTACACCAAGTCCAGCACCTCCGGTACCATTTCGTAATATACCGACTATAAGTGTTAATTTCCTTCATTACAATAAAAACTTTTTTATTTTCTCAATAATCATATAATTGTGGTATTACCAAATATTTTAAAATTCAATATTTTTATGCAGTAGGTACTCGTTTGATGGTTTGAAGTTTTTGTCCATATTCTCTTTTAAACAATTTAAAATATTCTCGTCCTATTTAGAAAATATAGTATTAATTTACATTAAAATATAATATGTTATTTTAATTTACTATATATTTACAGGTCGCTGAAGAAATAGCTCCGAGGAAATCTAAGCGACGTGTCAGCAGAACAACTGTTCGATAAAATAACAACTCTAAATCTATACACATAGGGATCAAATTAAAACACTGTGCTTTACTTGCAATAACACTCACTTTAAAGACTTATAAAGTTTTAAAATTATCTTTCTTGGCATTTATGAATGCAAACTTATCTATCTTTTACTATATTTATAATACTATTAAGCTCTCCTTTTTCTTCAGATAACAGATGATAACATCTAAAAGAAACAGTAAATTTTATTATTATTTTATTTTATTTATTAATTTCATCATATGCTGCAACTTTAACCATCTATCTTTTGCTTTTGATGTCCTAGTATAAAAATATGTTTTTATAAAGTTGGTCACATTGTTGAAGTTTATTCAATTTAAATAACATAGACCTTATTAACTAACTAGAAAAGTCAATGAAATCTTTAGAAAAGTTATTACTTAGAAGTTATTTCATTTCTAGATTGTCCTTATTGCAATAAAACTTTCCTCTTTTTGACTTCAATTCTATTAATATATCTTCTCAATCTTACTAACGTAGTTCTCCGCACGATCAAAAATAAATCATCAAGAAACATTAGCTTAAATTTCTAAATACTTTTAATCAATAAAAATATGTAGTAATTTTAACTTTCGGTCCAAAATGATGCTATTATCATCAGTAAAACAGGCACACAAAAAAAAAAAAACATCATGAACCAGAGGGGAGAATTAGGTTCAGCATCTTTTAGTCTCCTAAATTGTCAAGAAAATAGTAACAATTCTATTTCGGAGGCATAGAATTAGGTTCAGCATCTTTTAAGCGTTTTACAAGACTGCCGGATGGATAATAGTATAAGTAGAATTAAATAGAAAACAAAAAAAAGAAACCAAAAAATGAAAAAACTTGTTAAGAATAGGACAAAAATCACGATTCAGTCTTAGGATCATAATAACAAATATATACATACAATGAGGTTACCATATACGAGTACTTTATAATAATTTTTTGTCTCAGCATCTTTAAAAACACAGAAATTCACATCCATCTTAATTTTAAATAAAAATTGAAATTTTCACCCCCCGTAAGGGTTGGTGAGGGGTGTTAATGGGTGATAGAGGTCTTAAATTTATTTTTAGTAATCATTTTCGGTTCCAGCATCCTAAAAAACGTAGATATACACATCTATCTCGATTTTATAGAAAAATTGAAATTTTCACCCCCTGTAAGGGGTGGTAGGGGGTGATAGTGGTCATAAATTTATTTTTAGGTTATCATTTTTGGTTTCAGCATCCCAAAAAATGTAGAAATACACATCTATCTTGATTTTATACAAAAATTTCAATTTTCACCCCTTAAGAGGTAGTAAGGGGGTGCTAGCGGGAAAACGGGCATTTAAAATTAGTTTTTATTGTCATATTCGGTTTCAGTGATCCCAAAAACCTAAGAATAATGGGGTCTCCCCTCTGGTTCATGATGTTTTTTTTTTTGTGTGCCTGTGTTATTATTTAATTTTTACTTAATACTAGCTAGTTTTAGCATTTGAAGTAATCTATCGATATTTGATGATAACTATTTGTTAGGTCAATAATTAAAAATAGATATAATGAATAGATGAAACAATTTCAATATGATGATATTTAGCTTTTTGTAAAATGTGATGCTATAAATATGGTTAAATATTATTTTCAAATTATAAAATTTGGCACCTCTTGGTCAGTTTTAAGAAAATGTAATATTAAAGTTGTACCGAATGAATAGATAACTGTTAAATTAAAAAAAAATACACATCTTATTTCCTGTCTGTTCTTGATCTCATAATAACTTTACAACTGCCGTACAACATATCTTTATTTCTAAACCCTTGTGCCAATTTCCGTGTCAATATGTTCTAATAATTAACAAATAATTAGAATTTATCTTAACTCTAAGTTATAAGAAATATATTTTAAAGTGCAATTATCTTAGGCCTTTAATTTTAAGAGATCTAATGAAATCTCTGTTAATCATTATTTTTAATATTTTAATAAAAGGTTATATATTTTAAATCCATAAGAAAATAATCAACTTTCAATTCATTGTATAAACATCTTTGTTAAAATAGTGGTCCAAGTCATGTCTTACATAATCTTGATCTTGATCTGAATATAATAACTCAGTTCAGTTAACTTTTATTATACTATCAATTACCCCTTCAATTTCTTTTTTATCCATTATAAAATATGTCGAGCAATTGAAGACTCAACTCATTACTTTATTGAAAGTAAAAATTGTATTATGTATATATATACTTTATTATCTTAAATATACCATTCCAAATAGTGACATGGACAGCAGAAATAAGACAGCAGACTATAAAGAACAAAATCGCCCAATTTTATCGTATAATGTCGTATATTAATTCAAGTATTCGTTAATTGACTTATTTTGTATCAGAATAACATTCACAGACAAGCCTCGGATCACTTTAATAATAATATTAGTAACATTACATATCCGTAAAAGAACCTCAAAACATAATTAAACCAAAACCAAACTATTTACTCTGTATTGAGTCTGTTTAAGCAATAAATGTCAAACAAGTAATGGAGCTGTAATGAACAATATTATAAATTATTTATACATTTTAAAAACCTATTTATTATCGTTAGTGACTTTCATATTAAAAGAAATAATGTTTAAAGAATCGCTTATCATTTTTATTATGATAATATTATAGTTGATAAGTTTTCGTGATATAATTAAATTAGATTCCGTTTACTAATCTAATAAATCTTCTATTTCGTCATTAAAATGTTGTTTTATTTCATAATTTGAAATTTAGTTTTATACAGATTTGGTATAAATATTTAAATACTTGTCTCGTGTGTATTAGTTTTATTTGGTTAATTAATTTAAATAAAGGACACTAGTGTTAACTGTTTATTCGAGGGCTAGCTAAAGGGTAATGTTCTACTACTGAATGTAAAGTGACGAATTTTGAAGAATTTGAAGAGATATGCAGAAATTTTTGTGTTTATCGCTCTTTTGAGAACTATATTTGAATAAGTACATATATATGTATATATTTTTAAATTTATTTCATAAATTAATTAATGTTACAACAGCTATATTATCACACCTAAAGCGTTGATGTCGACTGTGCATTATCTTATCATGAAATAAAAATATTACTGCTGATATCTTTGCGTCCTTGCTTCTAGTTAATTCGATTCGAATCCGTAAAAAATAGGATATCGTTGCGACTTCTAACCTAACTCGGGTGCATTTCATACAATAACTATAACTCGGATTTTAAACCATAATGTCTCGGACTCCTCAAACAATAGCTAAGATACCCTACATTATATCCTATTAAAGTACCTAAAATCGATGGATAGAATTTGACACAAATAATTAATTATATAAATATATAAATTTAACTTATAAATACAGATATAAAACTAAGAGACTGGATATGTTTTCTTCTTATTTCCTTTATTATAATTATTTAGATAGCACAGTTTAAAACTTGTATAGTATTTGCTTTACACGTGTAATTAATTCATTTCATTTAAATTGAATTCTTAATTAAGGTGTAGCATAATTTAATTATAAGATTCTAATAAATGAGGTGTGAAGCCCCACTACTATATATTGATATGCATAAGCGCGTTGTTAACGACAATGAATCTTTTATTTGGTGAGTTTGATCTATTCGTTCTTTATATTTTTTAATATTTTAATACTAAAACTAGTGGAAATTTTCATTAAACAAAAATTATTCAAAAATGAGAGATCACAATTGATTTAATGTAATTTATATGTCCCTATTTATTAAAAGTATGTAGTCTTTATTGGAGGTAAAATAGTTTTTTTCGCTATTCCTTATACGATTATTATAATTCTCAATCAATCAAGATAAATGATTAAGCATTTTGCTTTTCAAGTTTTTATCGATATCAGACATTTATTTATGGTCAGATAACTGTCTGATATCGGGTTTTAAGCGTAATTACTGATTATTATGTTAGGCATTGAATGTCTATCAAAATGGATACCAACAACCTTCAAACAATTTTCAAAAAACTCCCAGTAGAATAAAGTAAACCTCTATTTTTTCTGGATTACTATTATAAATCAATGGTTAAAATTGATTGTTGTCAAAATTTTACTCTCTTCGTGGATAGATTTTGATGATTTAATTAAATTATTAATAAACAACTTTTTACAGCACTGGTGTTCAGTCTATGTATATCTTCTCTGTCATGCAGAAGTATCAGGCATATTGACATAGAACCTATTAAAGATGTTTTTCATAAACATTTGGTTCCTACAGAGACAAACAACCAAAAGTTATATTTAAACAAAACGAGATATCTAAAAGTACTCCCGTTTAATAATAAATGGAATAATACTATTAATGGACACGTATTAGAACCTGAAACTAAAAATAAGAATTCTGTTCCAATTGCTATAATAGTTGCAACACCTGGTAGTGGTTTAGATAAATATAAGAAGCCTGAATTAAAGAAGACCTCGGTTACAGATGAAGAATTTAGTACATTCCGTGGAAATCCTAAAGATACCTTAAACATTCAAGTGGAAAATAATGAATATGATGATGAAAGTAATTCATATGAAGATATTAGATATGGAATGGCTTCCAATAGTATTGAGGAGCAAATGGAAGATCCTACATTTCGGATGGATACAGAATTAAATACTGGTGAAACCGACAATTCAAAAATGAATAATGAATCTATATTAACAAAACCAGCAATGGAAGAAGAAAGAAACATTGAAACTCAATTAGAAAAAGTGATGGTTCAAGACTATGAAGCAGGGACGCGGAGGTTTTTAAAAGCTGACATAGGAAGTGATGAAGATAAAGCTTTACATAAAAGAGAAAAATGCAAACATGCAACGCTTGAACTAAATGAACAACCGTTTTTAATCCAATACTTTGCAATTCCAACTAACAAAGCGGTTCTTGCTATGACAACAAAATAACTGTAAATGAAGATGACCTTAAAACAGACCCAATATCTTTTATGCTGAATAAATATATATTTGTTAAATAGTTTGTTAAAAAAACACAATAAATCTTGAATTGTTCCATTCATATTCTAAAACCACCTTATTAGAGTAATATATAGTGAAAATTTCAAACTTCTAAAATAAATAGTCCATAAATCAATTTTTGCTACAAAAATCAAAATAAAAACAGTTTGCCAATAAAAACATGTTATGTCTTGTTTTATTCTAATATACAACAAATATGTAAGAAAATAAAAATTATCAAATATAATAAATAAAAAATATTCAAGATTTTTCAAAACTTGTTTTACCAATATTTAGATTGAACCTAGCTGTGTTATTCAGTTTGAGTGAAAGGTTGGTTTTGTCCTGGAAACCATATTATAAAGTAAATTGACGACATAAAAAAAAAATTACAAACACTGCATTGTGTACTGAATGGTGAATGAAATGACCGGCCACAGCAAATACGTTATAAAATATGTAAATATAGAATATATTAGAAATTAAATATAGAATATATTATATATAGGGAATATTATTTATTCATTTTATGCATTATAAAGAGACCAAATTTTTGTAACTTTATCTATTTCACCGATTTTAAAAATCTACCATTAGAAACCTAAATAAAATGGGATACTTTAGAAATCAGTTGGACTTTGGTATATTTATGAAATATATTTAACTAAATATCAATTGATCAATTAGATTATAAAAAAATCACAATATGTTATTACGATATGTGATGCTTCTATTAAATGATATAATATTAACACTAGTTATTTGTTACTATTACGACTATATTCTTTATGGGTTAGGGTAATAGTTAAAAAACGAAATTTTTTATTTATTTTTATTGTTGCTGGTAATAATTTATTGTCTACATTCTGGCGCGGATCCAGGTCGCGAATGACGTCACTCGCGCGTATCCCGCCGGTAGTCCGGCCTGGCAGCCGCGGGCCGATACGAACGAGGTCACTCCGATCTACAGACACACAGGCACAGACACATGTTAATAAAAAAATACCCACAACACAGAGATTATGTTCTAGAGTGAAATATAAATTCAGATTTTTATAAGTAGTGGTAGCTCTTAAAAAATTACACCAGTAGATTTTATATGAAAAATACTCATATTAATCACGCTCTGAAATTCATTTCAGTTAAATTAAAGTTTCAAAGAAGTGTAGATACCAGGTATCGGGTTCCGCTGAAGGTAAACACCAGGGGTCCTCCGGAGTCCCCAGTGCAAACGGCGCGGCCTCCAAGACCGCTAGTACACAGCGTGGAGGATATAATGTTGGTAGGTCCATAGATGTCCGTACACTCGAAGTTCTCGATCACCGTCAACGCCACCTGGCGAAGGTCCTGGTTGTTGGCACCGGATGATGCTGGAAGGCATAGCCATTAGTCCATTTTTCTTGAAGACAAAATATTTTTATCGGAACGGCAACTAACTTAGAAAAAGATGTTTGTAAGATGTTTAACTTTTTTTGTCTGAGAAAAATAAACAGAACGATTCCACAGAATTTCTTCCAATCATGGTTATATGTAAAAATATTATTTTATATTAAATACTAAGAATTCATTTACAAGAGAAGAAATACTTGAAGTCTCATAAGTTTTTAATAATAATAATAATAATAATAAGTTTTTAAATACTTCGATTTTAGACGAAGACTAGTTCTTTAAACTCCATAAAGCGTTTCTGTTTTTTCTTACTCGTTTGATAAATGGACAGATAACACCATACAAAATCTTTATCTCTAAGTATTAATAAAGATAGTCTTTGATATTGTTCTTATGGTAACGCAAAAGTTACTTAATAATTGTTATTTTTGTTAAATGAATTGAGGAGGACCCTTACAGTCAGATGTTCTGCCGTAACCAGCCGCCACCGCGCGCTCGCCAGCGTAGTTGAAGTTCAGCAGAAGACCACTCGGGAGTTCCACAGCGCGTATATTGTCTGGCAAAAACAATAAAATTCACAAAAATATCTTATTTTTTTGTATTTTATACTAATCTAATGCTAACTTATTTTTAATCTATCTGTTACTGGGTAGACTAGTCGCATTAAGAATGACGTATGGAAATGACGTATGTTAACGCAACAATAAATCGCTTACAACCATACTTTTGAGTAGAATCAACACGGAATATTTGCCATTTGACTAGCGATTGTTTGATTGATGACTAATTATTGATAATATATCTTAAGCTATCAATATAATCCCTAAACGGATCATACGTATGACATTTTTTGTTACTAGTTAACGTTTCCAAAGAAATCTTATTCGTTGCGAATTCTATCGATTAGGCGGAAATTAAAACATACAGATTACTAAATTTCAAATATTTAATAATAGGATCACATGAACAGACCCTATTATGATAACTTGCCGTCATCTAACAATAAAGTTATCGTATCGTGCTAATATTATATTTCTCAATTTACTCACTGTTGTAATTAACTCTCGGAATAGTGATGACAGCGATATCGTTATTAAGGTTGTTCTGGTTGTAGCTGCCATGCAACTGAATGTTGGTGGTGGTGACTCTGTGACCGCCACTTAACAGTTTGGTGGAGCCCAGCACCACTGTTATCTGGCGACCCTGGAAGCCACTCGTCCTCCAGCAATGCGCGGCTGTGACGAGACGAGTGTTGCTGACAAGAGAGGAACCACACATCGACGTTCGGCCGTCAGTCAGCGCAACAAGGAGTCCACCCTTTATAAGAGAATAATATTTATACATTCAACTCTCATAAATAGTTATGAATATTATCTTTAACTAATTTTTAAAGTAATATTTCACGGGAAGGCTAATATCTTTTAGGCAACTAAACAGAAAAGACTTACAATCCAGGGATTGGATCCCAATCCCGCGGCCTGGCCGCCTACAATTCTGGATCCATCGAAGTCTAACGCCGCCTCCGCTTGCTGGATCCTGGTCGCCTCTGGGATACCAATACGCTCATGGTAGTCCACAACGATGGGCTCGTATTTCAAGCTCTTCGCCCCTACCAGCGCGAGACCAGCTAACAAAAAATACAACTGCATTTTGACAAATTGTTCCAATGCGTTTTGACTTTTAAAAGATTTACTAATCCTTTTTATCGTTTTTGCATTTTGATACAGATATGGAGATTACAATAAAGAAGTAATTAAGGTGTTATTCAAAGGATTATCTCGAATGTTACATTAGATATTGGCAATCTGATTACAAAAGAGCGACTATTCTTTCCAACATAATTATAATTATCATTGATTGATTGGTTTGTGGTTTTGCAAGGAACTAGAAACGTATTTGTACAGAGGTAATCAGTGACATATGTAAACATATAATTCCGTTATCAAGACATTATGAACAATTATTTTTAAATTCTGCAATAGTGAATTAAGCATGTTTAATCCAAATAATAAAAATATATTATATTGGTATTCTTTTATACATAACATTGAGAGTAATGCAAAATATAACAATATATTGAAGAAGAAGAAGATTAAAGTTGGTGTTGTAAACCAAATCAAAATGTCGTACATATGTTTAAACTTTTGGAGTGTTCTGTGGTGGTATTAAATTATATTCGGCATGAAACATTCAGTATCGATAATCTTTGATTTCTTACTTTGATTTCTATAATAAAATTTAAAGGGTTGACGTCAAAGAAAAGTGTTGACCCGTGGCTTCGTAAGATATGGGAATTCCTCAAAGTTCTATCCTAGACCTCTTTTTCTTCCTTGTGTATATAAATGATCTGCCTACTTTTGTAGATAATCATAATGAGATTGTTTTGCTTGCTGACGATACTTCTGTGATACAAGGCTCTGAAGAATAGCGAATAAGTTTAGTGTTAATAACCTATTACATAATAATAAAAAGACTAAACTTTTTGGATTCAAAACTTCAAATGTAAAGACAACTACAACAACAACAAAGTTAACTAGTGTACAGTTAAACGAGGAAGCGATGGAAGTGGTTGGATCCACAATTCTTGGAATCATTGGCCCGTTTATTTTTTTGTAAAACCTAAACATGTACATAAAAGTATTCATAATATTGTCAAGGTGATGAACATAATAAATATAAGTGGAATAAACACAAGCGCCGTTACCTCTTAATCAACCCAAAATGTGAGTAACTTTTACGGGGCAATGTACACACTTTTAAAAAGCTCAGTAAACGTTGCCTTGCCTAATTGCCCTTTTATAAATTTGATTCTCGAGGAATGTCTGTATGTTCACGTATATTACAGTATTGTGGAATATCATTAGCTATGGCTTCGTGATTATCAAGGTCGCTGCCAGACTTCTTCAAGGTTTATTAGAACTGTAATTTATCCGTCAGATATGGCTTTCATATAACGGCATGATGTGTAAGGTATAAGCTCGCTTTTATTATTTAATTTATGTGTAAACTATTTCATTGAACGATTCATTAGCACTCGTGATTGAAAATATGTATATAATAATGTAGAGAAAAAGTTTTGCTTAAAAAACGAAGTTATGCAGATAATATGGTGTTGCTGAGTCCCACAATAAGAATATTAACATATCTATTTCAATCTTATGCAGATATGCTTGAAATAGAACGCCAAAGAGGTGATTTTAGTTTAAATAAGAAAGTTTTAGATATTTAGGTTTCGCCTATATATCTTAATGTGAAAGTTCTTTTAATAGTTTTAAATATTTGGGTTATATAGACATGTGATCTCAGTGATTAAAAACAAATTTCGAGGGCATGTAACGCTTTAAAAAATACGTTACGTGAGATGCAGATTTCATCGATATACAATTTGAATTTAATACCAATAATTTTATTTGATTTAATATAGTTTTTGAACGAAGCGAGGGGAGCGCTCTACTGGAGACTTTTTCATTTCATTCTTTATCACGAATAGGCTCGAAAACTACTTGACGGATAATTATGAAATTTTACAATCAAAAGGACACACATTAAGTGATAATTAAAAAAAAAATGTTATGTCGTTGAGGAATAATTGTCAAAAAACTGTTATCCCATTGGGGCTCGCTTCGATCAATATGCAAATGGCACCCGAGATTTTGCGAGCGCAGTGAGACGAAATTGAGGGTCTATTGGCACCGCTAGTAATTTAATTATAGAATACTTTTACTCACTTCCCGTGTGTTAAATATCACGTATACAATAATGTATTCAGAACGTTGTAGGGGTTGTAAGATTACAAGTTGATTTAGTATGAATCCGTCGATTTCAAGTTACATTTTGTAAAAAACTACTTTTATGCTTCAATGTCTGTAGGCCAGCAGACACAACAACAGCAGAAATTTGGAAGCAATAATCGTTATGTTCTACTTTTATATTCAGAAATACTGTATAAGAATAGTATTATACATTCACACTACATATGAGTCATAAAATAGCGAGCACTTCCCTGGCTTTCTGTTATAACACACACAAAGCAAGAGGGTTGGTTGTTAGACATAAAAGATAAAGATAATATAATTATGTAAAATATATGAATATATAATACACAATAAAATTGTAATATTATTAAAACATTAAGTAAAAAAAAAACTATTTTGTACTCACTTCTGGTCTGATTTGATGGTTTTAGTCATTGCCTTGCACGTGGTTGAGCCAAACACACTGATGACATACAACTTACATAAACTGAATATAAGACAATGTTTACTAATAATTAATGTAGTGTAATATACACATAGTCTTCTTAAATAAATATTACAATTATTTTAATTGAATAAAACTCTTTGAATAATTAAATTTAGATTATTCTTTATAGTGAAACAGAGTTAATTATATAAATTGGTAAATATATTCCTAATATTAAAATGATGATGATGAGTTGACAAGTCTCAAGTGAAAAATTTTAATTTTGTTTTAATTTATTATTGTTATTTTATAATAATCTTAAATTCTGTGTTACTCCGTACATTTCGTAATTGTATAAATTTATTGCTATATTCTTATTTTATTAATTCTGGTGCATGTTGATGATTCACGGAGAAGATGAAATCAAATTGAGCTAAAAATCCCAAATATAGCATAAAAGGAAGTAAAAGAGTTGTGTGTCGTTAATGAATTTAATATATTTCATTTTACCATTTACTACGTGCGTGTGCAGCCACCGCAGTCTCTAAAATTCAAGTATTTAAACATGTGTCCCGGTCCTGGTGCAAGCTGGTAGCAATGCAAGGCTTTCAGCAAGACTTACAGCACTACACTGAAAAATTTTGAATACGCTGATCTCCAAGATATCGAACTTTTTTTTAGTCATAATATTATTATAAAATTTTTTGTTATTGTTTAATTGTAATTGTTTATTTAATTTTAATTTAGTATTATTTTTTAATTTGTTGTAATTTTATAATAACTAATTTAAAATCTATTATTTTATAAAATGAACGAATGCGCCGTTGAGGATCGCCAACCAACACGCCATGTTCCGAACGGCGGAAGGTGGAGGACAGAGCTACAAATAGCTACGTGGAATGTAAGAGGAGGAATGGAACAGAAGATGAATGAATTATTAATGATGGATGACAAAGATCTGGATGTTATTTGTGTGTCTGAGACCAAGCGAAAAGGCAATGATACGAACGATTTGCCTGGCAACCGGGTCGCTTTCTGGGCTGTGGTTCCAGAGGGTGAGCGAGGTTGCAAAGGTGTAGGCGTATTGTTGTCCTTTCGAATGGTTAATGCAATGGTAGAATACAAGGTCATCAACCCTAGGCTTCTTTGGGTTCGCTTTAAGCTGCGGATAACAAGACTATTCTTGTTAGCCGTGTATGCGCCAGTATCCTCAGCTCCAGTGAGCGAACTCGAAGAGTTTTGGGAAAGTGTCTGGGATGTTCTAAGTACTGTCAGAGATAATGAACAGTTGATAGTATGTGGAGATATGAATGGATGGGTTGGAACCGCACGAAATGGTTACGAAAGCGTGCTAGGCAAGTACGGTGATAAGAGAGTAAATGAGGCTGGAAAGCTTATTTTGGAATTTCGTAAGGAGAGAAATTTGTTAGTGGCAAACACGATGTTTGATCACAAACAAATTCACATGTACACATGGGAGCGAGTGGAAGAAAGAAGTATGATTGATTTATTCCTAGTGGACCAGTGTATTCGAAGTCAAGTTATGGACACGCGAGTGTTCAGGGGTGCTGATCTGGGAACGGACCTTTATCTAGTCGTTGCTAGAATAAGAGGTCTGTTTACAGGTTGGCGCAGCCGCACGACGTGTCCAAACTTGGATTTAAATTATCGCATAAGAAGCTGGAAGCTTCAAGATCCACCGAACAGAGAGGAATATCAAGAAAGGTTTTCCAAGAAGCTTGAAAGCTGTGATTCTGGAAATGAGTGTTGAAGTATGCTGGCAGTACCTTAGGAATGGTATGGTGAAAGTAGTGACAGAAGTATGTGGTAAAAGGAAAAGAAGTTTTAGTAAAACGCGCGATGAATGGTGGGATGATGAAGTAAAAGACGCTGTAAAATTAAAGAAGAAAGCATGGCAAGCAGTAAGGATAAAAGTATGAAAGAGATAACAAAAAGCTGCAAAAGCACAAAACGAAAGTATTTATAAAGATGAAGCGTGAAAATTCTAAGTGAGAAAGGGATGAAAGGTTGACGAACAACTTCCAGGAAAACACGAAACTTTTCTGGCGAGAAGTCAGTGATTCCCGGGGTTGTTTGGTAACCTGTAGAATGAAAGGCGTGCAAGCACACGTTTTGCAGCGGTGGGCGGAATTCTACCATGAGATGTATGAACGCGAGGACGCCTCGGTCTTGACTACCAGCGAAATGCTGAATTCAGATGTAGCCGATGGTGAAATCAGTTTGGAAGAAGTAGAGATTCGAAGTCTGAAATGTGGTAAGGCTGCGGGAGCAGATAAAGGTACTGCCGAGATTATCAAATATGGTGGGCTACGCGTCTTGGACTTTTTCTGGTTTTTGTGCAATTTATGCTGGAAATCGGGGGAGGTCCCAGACCATTGGCGAGGTACAGTCATCGTACCTTTGTATAAAGGCAAAGGTTCATAGATAGAATGTGCAGGCTATAGGGCTATCAGTTTGATCAGCTTGGGCGGTAAAGCTTATGCTATTTTATCATCAGAACGCAATTTGCAGGTATTGGTCAGCACTCTGAAAGATGGGTGTGAAATAATGGTCTAAACCTGAATGTAGATAAAACGAAGGTTCTGATATTTGTAAGAAATGAAGAAAGAACAGAATGTAAGATCAACGTGAATGATAAGATAATAGAACAAGTAAATGGAGTGGTATATTTGGGAAGTATTTAGCAGAGACGGAAGATACGAAATGGATGTGGAAAGGCGTATTGCTGCCGGTAACATAGTCAACGATGGTTTGGCTGCATTGTTAAGACGGCGAAACGTCAACATAGCTGTACATTTGGCTGTACACAATGCGGTTTTGCTACTGACGCTGTTATACGGCAGCCAAACGTGCGTAACACAGAAGAAGAATGTAAGAGAGATGAATGCTGTGGAGATGCGATCTCTTCGCAGAATATGCGGAGTCAGTCTAGCTGATCGAATCCGCTGTGAAGAGATCCACTTTTTCGAAGAATGGTTGAAACACACGAAGAATGAAAAAAATTCGCGTGTATATGTCTACCTTTCTTTAAAATTTCACTTTGGTGACATTACTGAAAGTAGCCGAAAAGAAATAAATTTGAAAATATCCAACTTTTCAAATAAGATTGGTACCAAATGGTTGGCTTCAGGAAAGTCGAAGGAGCGTTTTTTAATTAAAAACAAGACGTGGCTGGATGAAGCAGACATACAGTTCACCGCGAGTTCTTCTGCGTCACAACCTTCGACATCGAGTGGGGCTGTGACTCCTGCAGGAAGACCTCGCAAAGATTTCGAAGAATCATCGTTTAAGACGAAGAAACGTCGCGTTGTGGATCTCGTAGAATCGCGAAGTGTCAGTGAATTAGTGACTGCTGCCGAAATTGCTGTGCGTTCAACAGGCCAAAGAAAAATTGCCAACGTGATTAGAGACATTAGTGAGAACCTAGATAATATTAAGAAGTCTAAAAATACCAGTTCTGTTATTCCTAGGCAGTTAAGTAGTGACGAAGCCTTAGCTTAATATATAGATTCTAAATCAACAACGCATGCATACAAACAAACAAGAAAGTGGTCCATGAAGGCAGGACATAATGTATTTCCGTCATATTTTAGTTTAAGAAAGTCCAAACAGGCCTGTCACCCTGCAGAGGAGCACATTGCTATAACAGAAACTCGTGCTGAAATAAATTTGCAAGCCTTATTAAATAAAACAGTGGAACGTCTAATATTAGCACAGAATGAAGTTATCAGCAGTGTCCTCCCAACAAGTTCACACTTGTTAGTAAATGGGGATGTGATGGAAGTTCTGGGCACAGCACATACAAACAGAGATTTGAAAACACTGAAGATACGGACGAGTTTCTTTTTGTATTTTCTTTGGTTCCCCTTAAGTTATATGATGGGTCCAAAATTATTTGGCAAAATCCTCGGCCTTCATCAACAATGTATTGTCGCCCAATCAAATTTATATTTGCTAAAGAAACGAACGACTTCACGTTAGCGGAGACAAACAGATTGTTGGAAGAAGTTAACGATCTTCTTCCAACACTTATCAAATTTGATGATTCTCAAATCTCTGTGAAACACGAACTTTTACTGACAATGACAGACGGAAAAGTATGCAACGCATTAACAGAAACTCGTTCATCTCAAAAGTGTTTCATCTGTGGCGCCACCCCCAAAACAATGAACGATGATCCCGCGAAGTTCAACAGCAATCAAGAACATTTTGGCTTTGGTTTATCTACACTTCATGCTTGGATTCGTTGCTTTGAATGCCTTTTACATATCAGCTACAAGTTGAATATAAAGAAATAGCAGGCTAGAAGCGACGAAGACAAAGCAGATATCAAAGTTCGTTCCGAAGAAATCAAGTTGAAATTTAAGAACGAGGTGGGGCTTATTGTTGATAAATCAAAGCCAGGATTTGGTTCTTCAAATGATGGAAACACAGCCCGTCGCTTTTTTAAGAATGCTGAGATGAGTGCTCACATCACAGGGTTAGATGTTACAATTATCAAACAATTTGATGTTATTTTGAGGACATTGTCTTCTGGATTCGAAATAAACTTAGCGGAATTCAATAAATTTTGTCTCGAAACCAGAAGACATTATCTTAGTCTCTATTCGTGGTACTGTATGCCTGCTACTGTACATAAAATATTAATTCACAGTACAGAGGTCATCAAAGCAGCATTGCTTCCGATTGGGCAGCTTTCCGAAGAGGCTCAGGAAGCACGTAACAAAGATTGCCGCAGATTTAGGGAGTACAACACCCGCAAGTGCTCGCGTGTTGCCACGAATAGAGACTTACTGTCTATGTTAGTTATAACATCTGATCCTTTGATCAATAGCCTTCGAGAGATTCCCCGAAAAAAACCGGAAAAAATATGTACAGAAGTTTTAAAGTTAATTGTAAGCCCTAGCGTAGTAGAATCAAGGCCGGAATCGTCATCATATTGTCGCACAATGCCACAAAATGATGAAGATTACACTATAAAAGATTCATCAGAAGACTCTGATGATGATTATTAGGTTAATTTAGTATTTTTAATTTTATTTTTGTTGTTTGTATAATATTTTTGAATATATTTTCTGTTTTTATACCAATTTTTCGTTTTTTATTACAAAAACATGACTACCTATATGTAAAATAGTAAAAGCCTTGCCTGTGCGGCGTAGCTTTAGTGCAAGCAAACATGCTTTTGTTATTTAAACTAACTTCTTTCTAGAATATATTACAGATACAAACAAAAAAAGAAACAAATTTAAAATAAAAAATATAAAGATGATGTAATTAAATTATTAAAATTCGGTTAATAGACAACCCATTACCTCTATTTGTGACAGAACATTTATACAATACACGTAAATCTGAACCCGAAATTTTAATGGTAACAGGCCTACTGCAATCCGCAAATTCTGTTTATGTATGTGGTTGTGTTTTTTTTAATATGGTGTCATTAGAAACGAATCTGCGTTGAGAACATTATCTTGCAATAATTCCAACATGGAACCTGGTGAATCATTTAATTGTCCCCATTTAGCTGTTTTCTAAGCGTCTTCTAGAGAAACTTTGTAACGTTGGTATAAGAAATTTAAGTTAATTTGAAAGAAAAAAAACTTAAGATACTATAATTTAAAAATTTTAATCAATAAAACACAATTACGATTTTGTTACGGTTACGGCTATATTCTTTGTTGGTTAGGATGATAATAAAAGGGCCTTGTTTATTTTTAATTTTTATTGTTACTAGTAATAATTTATTGTCTACATTCTGGCGCTGATCCAGGACGCGAATGACGTCACTCGCGCGTATCCCGCCGGTAGTCCGATCTGGCAGCCGCGGGCCGATACGAACGAGGTCACTCCGATCTACACACACAAAGACACATGTTAAAATAAAAGCAACAGGAATTTATAATTAAGAGCATAATTGATTCGTTTAAAAAAAATACGTAATTATAAAAACGTCATTTGTAGATTCAGTGTGGAACTACCAGAGTGGTATTAATATAAATTATATCAAGGGCGGGAATAAAAAAAAAGAAAACCAGACACTATAAGTGCTAGGTGACGTACCAGGTATCGGCTTCCACTGAATGGGAAAACGAGGGGTCCTCCGGAGTCCCCGGTGCAGACGGCGCGGCCGCCAATGCCGCTAGTACATAGCGTGGAGGATATAATGCTGGTTGGTCCGTAGATATCCGTACACTCGAAGTTCTCGATCACCGTCAACGCCACCTCGCGGAGGTCCTGATTGCTACCTCCGGCTGCCGCTGGAAGACATTGTTCTTTTTTAAGGGGTTGAAGGCAAATATTTTAACTCTATGAAGTCTGAGCCAACTTAGAAGAATTGATTCTTTTGTTTGTAATTCATCTGACAAATCGCCAGACATTTCTTAAAAATGTATGAATTAAGAAAAAATATATATTTTTGAATATTAGTATAGATTGCTTTTGATATTATTTATAGCAAAATTGATAAATCGTTTCTCACAGTCAGATGTTCTTCCGAAGCCAGCGGCAACAGCGCGTTCGCCGGCGTAGGTAAAGTGCAGAAGAAGACCACTTGGGAGTTCCACAGCACGGATGTTATCTGGCAAAAACGTTTAATTTAAATTATAAATTCTGTAACACTGCTGATACTTCTAAAAAATATTTTATAGTAATCTGACCTCTCTATCTTTACCTGTTTCTGGCGTCAAATAGTAGCAATAGCAATAACATTTATATGGGATATCATAAGGTAACGATGTATTGTCGCTAACATCTATATTTTTGAGTAGAATCGTCAACGAGAATTTGTTATTTGGCTACCAGTTGTTCGACCTTGTCAATATTAATGTATTGTCGTTATCAGTAAATTATTTTCAACAAATCTAATCTAATATTATATCTGTTGGGAATTCCAATGACTGAGCATTGATTAATACTTTAAAATACAGATAATTAATAAAATTTAAATATATGAGTGATAAAAATTAGCAGGACAGGAACCTCTGGGAGCTTATCGTCATATAAAAAATGTACTTACTGTTGTAAGAAACACTAGGAATAGTGATGACAGCGACATCGTTATTAAGATTGTTCGGGTTGTAGCTGCCGTGCAACTGGATGTTGGTGGTGGTGACCCTGTGGCCACCACTTGACAGTTTGGTAGAGCCCAGAACCACTGTTATCTGGCGACCCTGGAAGCCATTCGTCCTCCAGCAATGCGCGGCTGTGACGAGACGAGTGTTGCTGACAAGAGAGGAACCACACATCGACGTTCGGCCGTCAGTCAGCGCAACAAGGAGTCCACCCTTTATAAGAGAATAATATTTATACATTCAACTCTCATAAATAGTTATGAATATTATCTTTAACTAATTTTTAAAGTAATATTTCACGGGAAGGCTAATATCTTTTAGGCAACTAAACAGAAAAGACTTACAATCCAGGGATTGGATCCTAATGGCGAGGCCTGGCCGCCAACAATTCTGGATCCATCGAAGTCTAACGCCGCCTCCGCCTGCTGGATCCTGGTCGCCTCTGGGATACCAATACTCTCATGGTAGTCCACAACGATGGGCTCGTATTTCAAGCTCTTCGCTCCTACCAGCGCGAGACCAGCTAACAAAAATAATAGCTTCATTTTGATAAATTACTCCATTACGTTTGAACTTTTATAACATCCACTAATATATTTTATCATTTTTGTATTCTCATACAGATATGGTGATTAGAATAAATTACTAATTAAGGTATTTGATAAAAGGATTATTCTGAATGTTAGATATTAGAAATCAGATAATATAATTTAGGCATTCAACACAAATAAAAAATAATAATCGAATAATTTATTATTTTGGTTGTAGTTTTGCAATCCCACAAGGAAAGTTCTTGGATACATGTATTTTAATCAAAATTTTACAAAAAAGTGATATTTAATTCTACTCTAATCAAAAACCAAAAAAACATCATTTTAATATTAGTAGTATATTTACCAATTTATATAATTAACTCTGTTTCACTACAAAGAATAATCTAAATTTAATTATTTAAAGAGTTTTATTCAATTAAAATAATTGTAATATTTATTTAAGAAGACTATGTGTATATTACACTACATTAATTATTAATAAACATTGTCTTATATTCAATTTATGTAAGTTGTATGTCATCAGTGTGTTTGGCTCAACCACGTGCAAGGCAATGACTAAAACCATCAAATCAGACCAGAAGTGAGTACAAAATAGTTTTTTTTTTACTGAATATTTTAATAATATTACAATTTTATTGTGTATTATATATGTATATATTTTACATAATTATATTATCTTTAGTTTTTTATGTCTAACATAACAACCAACCCTCTTGCTTTTTTGCGATTGGTGTAGATAAATGTGTAAAAAAGGATGGAATGTTATAACAGAAAGGGAAATGCTCGCTATTTTATGACTCATGAGTGTAAATGTATAACACTATTCTTGTCCAGTATTTCGGAATATAAAAGTGGAACATAACGACTATTGCTTCCAAAATGTTGTTTCTGCTGACCTACTGAAGCATAAAAGCAGTTATTTTACAATATGTAGCTGAAATCGACGGATTCATACTAAATCAACTTGTAATCTTACAACCCCTACAACGTTCTGAATACATTATTGTATACGTGATATTTAACACACGGGAAGTGAGTAAAAGTATTCTATAATTAAATTACTAGCGGTGCCAATAGACCCTCAATTTCGTCTCACTGCGCTCGCAAAATCTCGGGTGCCATTTGCATATTGATCGAAGCGAGCCAAGTGTAATGTCTCATCGTTTCCCATTCACTCCAATGGGATAACATTTTTTTGACGGTTATTCCTCAACGACATGACATTGTTCAAATTTTTTTTAAGGTTTTGAATCTGAAAAATTTAGTCTTTTTATTATTATGTAATAGGTTATTAACACTAAACCTATTCGCTATTCTACATAGCCTTGTATCACAGAAGTATCGTCAGCAAACAAAACAATGTCATTATGTTTGTCTACAAAAGTAGGCAGATCATTTATATACACAAGGAAGAAAAAGAGGCCTTGGATAGAACTTTGAGGAATTCTCATATCTTTCGAAGCCACAGGCCAAGTCTTTTCTTTGACGTCAAAACTTTTATTCTATTAGACAAGTAATAAATCAAAGATTATCGATACTTAATGTTTCATGCCGAATATAATTGAATACTTTAGATGCATCACAGAATAATCCAAGTTTAAACATATGTACGACATTTTGATATGGTTAACAGCACCAACTTTGTTTTCTGTTTTCACATTTTTTATCAGATTACAAATGAGGATATGATAACGCAATATATGACGTAATTTAGAGTAAATTAAATAAGTTATTATTGACTTTGAATGAATATCTTATGAGCTTCTCAACTTGTAAAAAACTTGCAGTATTGAACGCATAAAAAATTAAATAAATTAAATATGATATCTGGTTAAAAATGTCAATATACCGGGTGATCAAAAAGTGAGTATAAATTTGAAACATTAATAAATAACAGAATAATGTAGATAGAGAGGTAAAAATTTACACACATGATGATTGGAATGACATGGGGTTTTATTAGACCCAAAAAAAAATAGTTTAAAATGTCCGACAGATGGCGCTGGACACCAAAACGTCAGTGACTGCGTATGAAAATGTTGTATAAAAGGGGCTGTCACGAGACAGACATATTGCTAGACGCGTGAAAGATCTCTTGCCCACGTCGTTTGGTGATGATCGTGTACTCAGCCGCTACTTTTGTCATGCTTGGCCTCCCAGGTCCCCAGATCTCAGTCCGTGCGATAATTGGCTTTGAGGTTACCTGAAGTCGCAAGTGTATCATGATCGACCGATATCTCTAGGGATGCTGAAAGATAACATCCGACACCAATGCCTCACCATGACTCCGGACATGCTTTACAGTGCTGTTCACAACATTATTCCTCGACTACAGCTATTATTGAGGGATGATGGTGAACATATTGAGCATCTCCTGTAAAGAACACCATCTTTGCTTTGTCTTAATTTTTTGTGCTAATTATTGCTTTTCTTATCAGATGAATCGCAATATGTCGGACATTTTGATTTTATGATTTTATTTTTTGTTGACTTTATTTTTTTTTTGGTTCTAATGAAACCCCATGTCATTCCAATCATGTGTGTCAATTTTTACCTCTCTATCTATATCATTCCGTGATTTATTAATGTTTCAAATTTATACTTACTTTGTGATCACCCGGTATATTAGTTGGCATTAACATGGTACTGTTTTCTTATAATGTGTCGTTAATCAACTGTTGGAGTCAGTGCCCTGTGCCTATGTGGTAGGAAGAACTGACAATCCAGTTGATGATGATGATAAAATAAAGAGTGGACTGTATAATAAATTTGTATTGAATCACTTATGTATGTACGAATAGGAGTGTCGGCAAAGTCGTTCTGGCTGGACTGCCGAACCACACCACTCCAGTCTTCCTCCTTCGCGCGGACCCCGCTGTGTCCGCCCGGCGTCCGCTGCTTGTCGTCGCCGCCGCCCCGCTATTGAAAGCAATGTGTGAGATTGCTACTGACTTTTCACTAGGCGCTTAACATAGACTCTTAACAACTACATGCAGAATTAACTACATTCATTATAATTCAAACGAAACAAATACAGTGTAAACTGAATACAACGATTTTCTCGATTTAACAAAATTTACTAAATCCCCAAGAATTGTCAACAAGAGTAAATAAAAAAAACCTTTACATTAGGAATACAATAGCCAGAAACCTTTATATAAAGAATTTTTCAGCATTGCAAAAGATAAATTGAAAGTATTATGTACTTCCAATTAACGAATTTTGTCAACTTATAACCTTTAATTCTGAACTGCTTTAGACGTATTTTTGCGGCAACTATATTAACTATTTTGAAATAGAAAATACAATGTTTTTTAGAAGAATGTGTGTCATTTATTATTATTGATTACAGGTCGCTATAACAGATTAAGCAGATTAGTAATTATGTAATTAATAACATTAATCATATTTTCTATTACCACCTTTTTACCTTAATTTAACTTCTATACAATATATACCACAATCATTTTCGTCTACAGAGCCATCTGTTAATTAAATAAGAAAACACAACCAACTTTAAGAATTAAAAAAGTACCTACTACTATCTTCTAATGTAACTTGACTTTAAAATAAACATAAGTTGACGTTTGAGTAATAATCGTTAAATTCGTATTATACTACAAATAAAAAGTTGTAATTGATTGCTCTTCTCATTATATTATATTATTAATTTCATATTATTCTTTTATAAAATATGCAACCTAAATTTAAACTGCACCACCTAGGCTAAACTGGTCCTCACATTTACTTCTGGACACTAGATGGCGTGAGTTTTAATTTACGCTATTTTTAAGCGACATCTATTGAACGGAGGTAACACTACAACACATAAATCATAATATGAGTTTCCAAAGAGATTGTGATGCAGTTTTAAATTATCTTCAATTCCTTAGAAAGTCGAAACATTTCTCACAGAAGACCGCCGTGAAATGGCTAATATGGCTATACTTCGTATAATGTAAAATTAAAACGCAATAACCATGCTCTTCTCCATGGTCTTAATAAAATAGTCTCTCTTTTTCTAAGGGGTGACAGCGCTTTAGTAAAATCTTGATTTTGACAAATATTCATTGAAAACGCTACCATTTACCACCAGGTTTTTCATTTTCAAAACATTAAAAATAATCATTGTAATAAAATTGAAGAACAAAAAAGTTTCTAAACGGTTGTCTAATACAGAAAGCTATAATTTACTGAAAAATGGAAACCCCATCACCTGGTTTAATAGGACACACGTTTTTCCCAAAATATGTCATTTATAACTGACACACGCAGAAGGTTGTTTATATATTTATATCTTATACACTTTGAATCAGTACCAGTGTTCAATTGTGTACGCCAAAATGTCAGGAGGGCCTAATTTGATACCACAATTATCAAAATAACCATCTCCAACTTAAAATTGAGGTTTCAAACATACCGTTGTGTAAAAAAATATTATTGCTCTAGATCTTAAAGAGTAATAAAATATAATAACACTCCAAAATTGTTTTTTATTATGATTCAATAAATCTTCTGCTATAACCGCGCTTCTCACTCAACATTTGCTCCCAATTCTTCTGGACGGTGCAATACAACTGCATCGCTGCTCGAGCATCCTCCACCGAGCTGTGTTCACCGCCCTGGATATCAATACCTAGAACTTCTTTAGCTAGCCGTTTCAATGATGGTGTACTGCCTTTTGTTATCTGAAAAGTAAAAAAAAATAAGATTAAAAAAAAAGAATTAATTATTAGGTAGAAACTTTATTCTTGCAAAGTACATTAACAAAATGTTTAATTGAAAGCTTTTTGTTAATATTTGCTTCTTTTACAATAATAAGAATTGCTGTGCAAACAAATGATTGCACCGTTTTATAATTAATAAATTTAAACAATAACTAAATTGTCATCATTACTAAATATTGATAATGATAATTTATTATTAATAGTTTAAACCATTAGTTAATTATAAAGAATGAATAAGCATGTTTTCTGATAAACTTAAGTTTATGGCCTATTGAAAACTATGATCTTTAAAACAACATTAAGTTAATTTCTTTGACGCAATAACATTTAATTCACTGGAGGAATTATATATTATTACATATATATATATAAATATAATACATACCCTCTGAAATGGTTTGTATCTTGATGTATCTCTTATATTACATTTAGGATGCGATAAGTAAAGAACATTCAGATCGTTCTTTAAAGAATGACCGACAAGTACTTTGCCTTTTAAGATCTCAGACACTTCTTTTTGAACTGTTTCAAAGTCTTCCCCATTTAATAAATCCTCTTTTCTAATTCCGCTGACTTTTGTTCTATAATCTACAACCTCTTCCCTAGCCTTTACGTATTTATCGTAAATACAGTCGCCGAATTTGTTTACTATAGATACTCTCGCGATCATGTGGTCCTCGCCTTCATATCCCACACCGACCATTTCACAGTCCATAGCAAGGAATTTGGTTAATTTATTCTTTTTCTTTTCATTTGTTGGTTGTTCCTTACAATTATTTGGCGACTCGGATATATTTAAAGTTTCTAAATTGTTTTCGACTTTAACGGTTTCATTTTTGTTATTTTTCTTTCGCTCTCTCCTAAAAGCACCTGTGTAATGATTCTTCTTTTGTGTTTCAGTTACTTTTTCATTTTTTTGTTCCATAAATAGTGTACTTGATAGCAATTTCTGCCAATTTTCGTCTATAACACCCCGTTTGTGTAAAACAGGGTTAGTTTTTGGAATCTCCGTTGTTTTACGCTTCTTCGATGTTTTTGTCATATTTACATTGATAATTAATTGGAATAAAGTTTTTATAATGTAAACGACACTATAAACAAGATGAAAGAGCAAAGTCTCGATAATTACCAAAAATAAATAACATACATCGCGTGCGATACTACGAGACATTAGTGTTATTTTTGACACAAGAATATCAGAAATCGGTTTGACAAATAAATATTACATTTCCCATGAAATGCATTCAAATTTATAAATTGTATTAAATTTAAAACAAGTTTAAGAAAAACATTAAATTAACAAACATGAACATAAAAAGATTGTTTGCATTAAATTTAATAAATTATATCAATTGTAGGAATTCCTAATCATATATATACATAATTTATAATAAGAAGAAATAATGTTTTTTAATAAATTGCTGATTCCAGAACGAAAGATATGATTGTCACTACAATTATAGACATTGACATAGCTGCATAATACATTGAAGTATTCGTCTACATTATTTTCTATATCTTAAGCTATACTTTGAAATGTAATTTAAAAAATATCCTATTGGAATTGACATAACACGCTGATTTACAGTTGTATCGGTGATACGTGGTTATGCAAATGTAAATAAACACAATTAAGGTGTTCCGCCGTGGTGGGAGAATGGTGAAAATGTTCCACGCGAAGCAAAACCAAACCAGTATGTACTTTCTAATCGCAACAATCGGACTTGATAAGAGTTTGTATTGTTATTATCGCGCGAGACGCTGATCGACGATGTCGTACGAAAAGCTTAAAGAACATCTAAGTGCTCACGGTCAAGAGCACTTAATCAAATACTGGCCGGATTTAAGTGAAAATGAGCGAGAACAATTGGCGGGCGAAATACAAAGCCTGGATTTAGCGGAAATAAATGAAGTTTTTCGGCGCGCTACGGACGCTACTAAAGTTATTCTAGAAAAATTCGATCATGAGTTGAAGCCGATCCCACAGGCGCATTATGAGTCAGTGCCGGGACTTTCACAGTCGAAGATCGTGGAATACGAGAACATAGGTTTTCGTGAAATAAGTGATAATAAAGTAGGTGTATTACTACTGGCCGGTGGACAGGCTACAAGATTAGGCTTTGGATATCCCAAAGGTATGTACGATATTGGTTTACCATCAAGAAAAACTTTGTTCCAAATACAAGCAGAAAGGATTTTGAGAGTGCAGCAAATGGCTGAAGAACATACAGGAAAGGCAGGCAATATTACTTGGTACATAATGACTTCAGAACATACTATGGCACCCACTGCTAATTTCTTTAAAAGTCACGACTATTTTGGTTTAAATGAAGATAATGTGATTTTCTTCAATCAAGGAAGACTACCGTGTTTTGATTTTAATGGAAAAATATTCCTTGATGAAAAGAATCACTTAGCCACGGCTCCTGATGGCAATGGAGGCATTTACAGATCTTTGAAAACCCAGGGAGTGCTTGCAGATATTTCTAAACGAGGTATTCAGCACCTTCATGCACATTCTGTTGATAATGTGCTTATTAAAGTAGCTGATCCAGTCTTCATTGGTTACTGCAAAAGCAAAAGTGCAGACTGTGCAGCCAAGGTTGTCAGAAAATCATCACCTAATGAGCCTGTAGGTGTTGTGTGTCGAGTGAATGGATATTACAAAGTTGTGGAGTACTCCGAGCTCACAAATGAAGCAGCAGAAAGGAGAAATCCCGATGGCAAACTGACTTTCTCAGCTGGTAACATTTGCAATCACTATTTCTCTTCAGAATTCTTGCAAAAGATATGCAATTATGAATCAAAACTTAAACACCATATATCCAATAAGAAAATCCCATACGTTAATGATAATGGAGTCCGTCAGAAACCTTCTGAACCGAACGGAATCAAATTGGAGAAGTTTATATTTGATGTATTTGAATTCGCCGAAAATTTTATTTGCTTGGAAGTTGCTAGGGATGTCGAGTTTTCGGCTTTGAAGAATGCTGACTCTGCAAATATTGACTGTCCATCAACTGCTCGGCAAGATTTGTTGAGACTACATAGGAAATATATTCGAGAGGCTGGAGGCGATATAGATGATAATGTAGAATTAGAGATCTCTCCTCTTCTCTCATATGGCGGTGAGGACTTAAAGGATTTAGTAGAAAATGAAGTGTTCGTGATTTCACCATTCCACTTGAAGAGCATGCAGGAAGCACCTACCAATGGTAATGGTGTGAATGGTATCCATTAGATTCATCAATATTCCGACATCCTACATATTCCTTTTCATGAAACAAGTTACTTAAATAAATTTATTATTACTTTCAAAATATATTTATGACTTAATAATCAACTTTAAACCGATAAAATTGAATTATTTAATTTACACATGTTTTACAATTCTCTAGTTCTTTCCATTTATTTTAAGAATTATGTATAAATAATATTGTATTATATAGAAAACTAAATTTTAATATAAAGATATTATGATAAAAATTTGGAAATATTAAATTTATTGTAAGTACCTGATTATAAATTTGCAATAAAATATTTTTATTATAACATTTGTTATGTCATTAATCTTTTATTAATTAATAATTGCATTAATCCAAACTACAAATTAATATACACAGACATACTGAAAACAGTTTTAAGATGGTTACATTTTATATTACACTGGCCTTGACAATAAATTTTATCAATACACAATAAAAATTATATCATTGTTTTGATTCAGAGATAATTTTTTTATAAAGAAAAATAAATTATATCTATAGAAAGATTTAATATTATCTAGTTACTAGTATCTACGCAACTAATTACGAGGTTATTTTAAAAACCGGTGTATTAATTGTGCCCGCCATTTTGCAATTTGTTATTTTATTTTTATTGAAAATTTAAATAAACTATTGAGTTAATATTTACCGCAACACGTATTTTACGTATTTTCAGAGACAACATTTTTGAATCTTACATTTAGGATTGTATATTATACATATTTATATATTTTAATTAATTTAACAAGATATAATAAATTAATGCGCGGAAACCAATTCAAAATCAAATGCGACCTCGAGTTGAAATGTCATGGTGACATTTCAAACTATTTGTCTTAATATGTAAAGATCAATAAATATTATCTAATTTATAACCTACTTTTTAATTTTTAGTATATCTT